>CM077566.1:27193839-27793839 GCA_039657345.1 Stephania japonica
CACGACGCAACCCATAAATCCCAAGTCTTTAATTCAAATTATGAATCCTAAATATAACTAATAATCATGTCATATTTGATAATTGAGCAAGCTCCCCACTTACCTGCACTCGCCGCGCCTAAGACTACTCCTTGCGTACCTGGGGCTCGATGTGAACTGTCGCGTGTCACTAAGACAATTCATACAACATATCAATGCATATTCTATTACAAGGTCATTAATTCTTTAACTCATTTACCTTTAGGGACCCTTTAGTGCGGGTTCCGTGGGTTTCATGTCGTCTGAAGCCCTTGTCGGGGTCTCGATGTTGCATTGTCGAGGATGGGACCAATCGTCGAGTCCCTTGGAATGCGCTTGTGCGCCCCTGATTAAGCCGTAAAGGGGTTGGGACATTCCAGCCCCTCATTTTACTATTACAGGGACATTTTAGTCCCTGGTCAACTAGTTTGGTTGATTGATCAACTGGTCTGGTTGACCAATCAACTAGTCTAGTTCGAGTTGAGCGGTCAACTAGTCTAACTGACCAGTTGACCGGTCAACTAGCAGTTGACCAAATAGAGGGGGAGCTTGTGCTCCCCCTTGTTGGGGCCATGGAGGGGAGCTTAAGCTCCCCTCTATTGGGCCCCTCCGCCCCTAGCCTCCGACGCCAACTGCGTCGGGGCCTCCGGCGGTTGGCCATAGGGCCACTGCCTCCCCTATCCGGCCGTCGTCGAAGCGGAGGAAGGGTGGCGAACCACCCCTTCCCTCCCCTCTCCATGGTTCATATGGGGTGGAGGAGGAGGAATCTCCTAGTATGGCTCCCACCCCCCCCCTCCGGCGAAGATGGGGCTCCCTTATGGGGGCCCCACCACCCACAGCAGCCGCCGCCATTGCCTTGATGGTACCATCACCACCACCACCCTACCCAAAAATCTTAATAAATTTGAGAAAAATGATATAGAAGAGAACATTTACCTCTCTTAATTTGGATTCATTCTCTCATTCTTCCTTGTCTCCTCATATTCAAATGTAGAACTAGTTGTAGATATGGGGGAGGGCTAGAATTGATAACAAGACTTATATAGTTAGGGTTTTAGAGTAAGATTGTATACAACCTTGTTTATTTTACCAAAATACCCTTATGGGCCTCCAAATCATTTACATCCACATGATTCTTGTTAGGCTTGATATTTATTTAGCCTAAGCTATACTTTTCACACTTAACCAATTCACAAAGCACACTTGCACACATTTAGTATTAAAAATTACTAAATTACCCTCGAGTCGGGTCAGGTAGAATTCGGGTCGTTATAATATATATAGTGAGTCAACATACTCTCTTACATTTTTTTCTCTCCTCACCGTGAAGAATGAAAAGGAGTGGGTTTTGATGATTTCGAGCCCAGATCGACGACGGGGATCGACCAACTACACGATTGAAGGTGAGTTTTTGACTCCTTACACGTTATTCTACATTTTGACACCTATTTTGGGTGTTTTCGTCGTGATAAATTCGAACAACACTTTTTAAAATCAATTTTTATGGGTTATTTTGATGGATTGGCATTGAATAGGGTGAGTAAATGAAGATTTGAGAAATGGTTTTTGGTGTTTGGGAATTTCTGAATTTTTTAGATTTTTGGTAAATTTTGGATGATTTCGTAAATTGATGGTTTGGGTTGGGTTTTGAAGCGAGCCGAGGGTGGTTTAGCATTGTGTTGGATGTTTAGTCGAAGTTGGGATAGGCTCGAAGCACGACGACGCAAGCCGGGATGTCAAAAACCCCGATATAGAGGTGTTCTGGGTAAGACGTCATGGCGACGCCGTGAGCATTTCAGCTTAAAGCGTCACCCACGTACGTCTTAGGCAAGAGTTTCAAGGGATCACACCGTGAGGACGCCATCACGACCAATGAGGTCACGTCGTCACTCACATACGAGTTGGACAGTGAACATTATCTCCACGCCGTGGAGACGTCGTCCAAGTAATAGGACACCACGGTGTCTTGGCGGCGTGTCATTGTTCATAGGGACCAAAATTGTCTAAATTTTTGGGGACCTCAGGTATCAAAATGGGTTCAAATATGACCCAATACTAAGGTAATCGACCTAAATGGGTGAACAAGTAAAATTATGGAAAAATTAGGTAAAATGATGAAATTAATAGGGAACTGCAATTAAAGGAAAATCAAACTCTAACACGACTAAATTGGACCGATAATGATCATCAGGTGCTTAGTGAGCAGGTGACGAGCGTGCGGGGTCATTTTGGTGGCGTGTGAAAGCCACGAGCGTGGAATGTTGTGCGGAGGATACGTTATACTGTGAGTAAAACCAGTGAGAATATTTATATTATTTCATTTGTGCATTTAAATTGGGTTGTTGTTTTTATCGAGCAGTATTTCTTGGTGAAATATGCTTCCTTGAATTCCATTTGTGAACTCTATTCCGTGGTGGGTTATTGTCGTGGTTTTTCGTGGGTTTTCGAATGAGTGGCCTAAAAGCAAGTGAATCATGGTTACTATTATTCTGTGATATGAGCTCTTATCTGGATGCCGTTGATATCTCTCGATAGGGTGTATGTCGGGGCTCTTATTCGGGTCTAGTGGATATCTCATAGTTGCAAGGGTTAGGGCTAGTAGGCCGTGTTCTCGTCCTGAACCCAAGTCTGCTGGGCTTTTGCCACGACTCAACGACCTTTTGGCCGGGACTACTTGCGTTTTTTGTTGCTTTCTTGGACACTCAATTATCAAGGATTTTCATTGATTTACTATCATGCGGTATGTACTATCTTCGTGATATTCCTGCATCGTATTAGTTTAATCATTTATTTGACATTTGAAATTATATTTAAACTCCACTTGGTTGTTACTGTTATATTATGTACTCATTGTCTTTTTTATGACGGTGGGTACAACCTCGTCATACTGTAGGGTTGATATGACAACATGACCGGAAATAGGCGATTGGAGTTTAGGGCTGCTAGGCAACTCCTCTTACCTACAGTGTAGGTTTCTTTGTATTATATGTTTATGTTTTTGATACAATGGGATAAGGGTTTATTGAGTAATTTTGGGACATGTATACCGTATTTGATCCTCCTTTGACCGGGTATACTTATGGAGGTATACATATGTGGGATTTCCACACTATAGGTTGTTCTAACTTGTGTCTTAGAGTTGTTTTTGGTTAGTTTGAGATTTTGATGCTTCCGCTATGACCTGATAACTCACTAATTGAAAATAACTCACTTAAATACCTTTAAAATGGCTTAATAAATGGTAAATGTTAAGGAAGCTGACTAGGCATGCGTGGCTCAGCAAGACTGGCTCAGGGTTTTGCGCAGGTCTAGGCCGGGAGGCACCCAGTTCTAGTGTTGTGGAATTTAGGGTCGTTACAGTTGGTATAAGATCCGAAGTTTTAAATACTCGACTCTTGATTTAAATCACAAACCATTAGGACAAACGAGCAGAAGTTTGGACAATGGTGGAACTTAGAGTGGAACCCTATGATTCTAACTAAAGTCTTAGTTGGGAAGTGAGGAGAGTTGGAGAATTTAAAAAATTGGACTATGAGCTATTTGATATGTTTTATATTACTACTATCGATAGCTATAGGTTGATCGAGGATATGCTTTCGTGACAAACTGCGATGGCCGATCAGCCAAAGTTCAGTGGTGGTAGTTGGAAGAGATGCCTCAGCTGGTTATGTTACATGGCTATCAGCTGGAGGTGATTCTTCAACTTTTGACGACACACATCACGGTATTGTCTCCTACCTCTGCAGCACCGATTACTCAGGTTGATAGCATGTCGCGTATGTTGATTGATATGAATATCAAGGGCATCAGTTGTAGAGAGACAGGAGAGGATCCATGGTGATGATGATGAGGTGGAAGTTCCTTATGTTTCAATGACCGGTTTCGTTAGGCGATCAGCTCAGGGAGTGCAGGCGGGACGATATTAGTCGTACAACACCCTGAGTAGAGGTAGTAGATTGCGAGATGATAGGTGGTGTTACTGTTGGGAACACAATACTAATGATTGTCTCCCGACGACGAAGATGTCGCATGATGATACTCAGTTGTATGTGCAGGATGAAGCACATGTTAGTATAGATCCGGATCCAACGCCGACGTGAAACCCAAGGCGGGTAAAAGTCTATTCTTGCGTCTGGGCATTTTTATATATATTGTTGGGTTTGTAGTTTAGATCTGATTGAGTGGACTCTAGGTGAGTCTAGGATTTGAGTAGACCCTATGTGAGTCTGGGATTTGAGTGGACTTTAGGTCAGTCTGGGAACTTGAGTAGACTCTAGGTGAGTCAGGTGTAGGAGGTGACTTGGTGTAAGTTAGGGTTTGGAATTAACTCTCATGGGTAGAGATGTCTAGAGTCATTAGTTAGACAACTTTGGGTAGAGATGACTCTGTATATGTTGTATCTTTAGGTGAGTTAGAGAAACTCTATTTGCGAAGTATTATATATGTTTAGCTATGCTTGATGATTCTGGGTGAGTCAACTTTCAAAGAATGGAGCTGGCAAGGTGCGTTGCTCTTGACTCTAAGTGAGTCTGTGCATTTGAAAGAATCACTAGCTATGTTTAGTGACTCTAGGTGGGTTAATATTTCGAAGTGATGGATGAGGCTAAGTGTCAGGACTCGATGTGAGCCTATACTCTAGGTGGTCCGTAAATTCAGGTAGATATTGGTTAATTTGGAGTCTAAGTGGGTGATATGGTGATTACGGATTCGGTGAGTCTGATAGGTTATATCTCACTACCGTAATTACACAGATTTTGGACGTGTCTAAACCAGCGGGTTTAGGGATTGGAGTCTTACCATGAGTTGGAACTGGATGTGGTCTACGGTATAATGATTCATACTAAACTACCAGTGGTTTGTTTAGGTCCATTATCTGTCGGAGAAGTCATGTTGAATATTATGTATTGCAATTTGATGGATTTGGAACCCTTAGATGTATTTATGCTGGGTGCACATATTATAAGTGAAACCAATATCTGCCGCAAAAAGATTCTAGGTGAATATGTAATTTACGGACGATCGTAGATTGGTTAGGTTAGCTGTGTGCCACCAATTAAAGAGTTTGGTCTCACCTACTCACGTTGGAAACAGGTCCACGTGAGTGAGGTTAGAGGGATTGGTTAGACAAAACGTCCTCTACTGTATGTGTTTTATTAAGATTTTACTCGAGTTAAGTTTAATTTCGAGGACGAAATTCTTATTAGTTGGGAAGACTGTAACGACCGAAAATTCGTATTATTTTTATGTGATGACATGTATTATTAATATATACTCGTGTCTATGTGATAGGACGATGACGTCGAGTTACGAGGGAAGTTCACCTCAAAGAACGTGACAAATGGGTATTGGCGAATGAAAAATGGGTACACGAGTACGAGAAAACTATTTTTGTAAAGAACGAAAAATAAAATATAATAATAAATTAATTCAAAAATATGTTTGGGTCGTTAGAAATTCTATTCGTGCGCGACGAAATGAATTGCAATGCATGCCGCAGAAACGCTTGAGGAAAGGCCAATTAATTGTGTAAAAGAGGATAACGACAAGGGGAAGTCCTAAAGTGTGTTACAAAAGGGGATGAGGCTAATGTGTTTAGAGGCCACAAGATGTGCCTTGAGATACGTAAACACATCAAGATGATGAATCACTTTATATATAGTGAGTCAACTCACTCTTTCACATTTTCTATCTTTCTTTTTCTCTCCTCACTGTGAAGAACGAAAAGGAGTGGGTTTCGGTGGTTCTGAGCCCAGATCGACGACGGGAATCGACCAACTACGCGATTGGAGGTGAGTTTCCAACTCCCTATGTGTTACTCTATGTTTTGACACCTATTTTGGGTGTTTTCGTCGTGATGAATTCGAGACAACACTTTTTGGAAAATCAATTTTTATGGGTTATTTTGATGGATTGGGATTAAATAGGGTGAGTAAATGATGATTTGAGAAGTGGTTTTTGAGGTTTGGGAATTTTTAAAATTTTGAGATTTTTGGTAAATTTTGGATGATTTCTATAAATTGATGGTTTGGGTCGGGTTTTAACGTGAGTCGAGGGTCGTTTAGCGTTGTGTTGGATGTTTAGTCGAAGTTGGGATAGGCTTGAAGCACGACGATGTGAGTCAGGGTGTCGAAAACCCCGGTACAGAGGCGTTTTGGGTAAGACGTCGTGGCGACGCCGTGAGCCTTAAAGTTCACGGCATTACCCACGTACGTCTTAAGCAGGAGTTTAAGGGGATCACGCCGTGAGGACACCGTCACGACCAAATGAGGTCACGACGCCACTCACATACGAGTTGGGCAGTGAACATTATCTCCACGCCATGGAGACGTCGTCCAAGTAATTGGACACCACGACATCTCGGCGGTGTGTCACTATTCACAGTGACCAAAATTTTATAAAATTTTGGAGGACCTCTCGAGTATTCAAATGGGTTTAAATACGACCTAATACCCGTGTAATTGACTTAAATGGGTGAACGAGTAAAATCATGAAAAAATTGGGTAAAATAGTGAAATTAATAGGGAACTATAATTAAAGGGAAATAAAACTCTAATACGACTAAATTGGACCGATAATGATCACCAGGTGCTTAGTGAGTGGGTGACGAGTATGCGGGTCATTTTGGTGGCGTGTGAAAGCCACGAGCACGAAGTGTTGTGCGAAGGTTGTGTTGTACTGTGAGTAAAACCAATAAGAGTATTTATATTATTTCATTTGTGCATTTAAATTGGGTTATTGTTTTTATTGAGCAGTATTTCTTGGTGAAATATGTTTCCTTGAATTCCATTTGTGAACTCTATTCCATGGTGGGTTATTGGCGTGGTTTTTCGTGGGTTTCGAATGAGTGGTCCAAAAAACAAGTGAGTCATAGTTACTATTATTCTGCGATATGAACTCTTATTTGGACGCTGTTGATATCTCCCGATAGGGTGTTTGTCAGGGGCTCTTATCCGGGTTTGTGGATATCTCTTAGTTGCAAGGGTTAGGGCTGGTAGGTCGTGTTCTCGTCCTGAACCCAGTTTGCTAGGCTTTTGTCGCGACTCAACGACCTTTTGGTCGGGACTACTTGCGTTTTTCATTGCTTTTTTAGACACTCAATTATCGAGGATTTTCATTGATTTACTATCATGCGGTATGTACTATCTTCGTGATATTCCTGCATGATATTAGTTTAACCAATTATTTGACATTTGAAATTATATTTAAACTCCACTTAGTTGTTACTGTTATATTCGTACTCACCGTTCTTTTTATGACAGTGGGTACAGCCTCGTCATACTGCAGGGTCGATATGAGAACATGACCGAAAATAGGCGATTGAAGTTTAGGACTGCTAGGCGACTCCTCTTACTTAATGTGTAGGTTTCTTTGTATTATATGTTTATGTTTTTGATACATTAGGATATGAGTTTTGTAAGTAATTTTGGGACATGTATGCCATATTTGATCCTCCTCTGACCGGGTATACTTATGGAGGTATACATATGCGGGGTTTCCACACTCTAGGCTGTTCTAACTAGTGTCTTAGAGTTGTTTTGGGTTAGTTTGAGATTTTGATGCTTCCACTATGACCTGATAATTTACTAACTGAAATAACTCACTTAAATACCTTTAAAATGGCTTAATAAATGGTAAATGTTAAGGAAGACTGACTACGCCTGCGTGGCTCAACGAGACTGGCTCGGGGGTTCATGCAGGTTTAGGCCGAGTAGCGCCCAGTTCTAGGGTTGTGGAATTTGGGGCCGTTACAGACAAAGCCAAGGAATGGCTCTACTACCTTCCACCCGGTTGTGTCACGACTTGGACCGAGATGCTTGTCGCATTCTTAAGCAACTATTTCTCCAACATTCGAGCTTCCACACTTAGGAGAGAAATTTGCAGCATAAAAATAGGAGATAGTGAGATCATGAGTGAGTATTGGGAGAGATACAAACATCTACTTGCTAGTTATCCCAATCACAATAAACCGCTCTTTCCATTGCCCATCTCTTTTATGATGGCATGGCACCATTTGAGCGCGTATGTTTGATAATCTTTATGGTGGCACATTAAAGGCAAAACTCTCGAAGAGTTGATGGACCTTTACGAGGCAATAACAAGTCAATCCCGTTAATATTGTGATCACATTGATGAGTCTTATTGACGAGCCATGGGGCAAGTTGGTTTATATATGAGTGATGACAAGATTGATAAGCTCACCGCCTTGGTTGAAAAGCTTGATCAAGCCGATCCTAAACAAGCAAAAGTTTGTGGCCTTTGTGTCGATTCCTCCCATCCCACATACATCTTGTCCACTTCTCTTTGAAGATGAGCAAGGAGTCATTGTCATTGGAAATCAATTCCAAGGACAACCCGTGCACCATTTATCAAGGCATATCAACCTGGAGTTCGAAATCATCCCAATTTGAGCTATGGACCAAACAATTCTAACTTTGAAGCTCTAAAATTTGTTCCTTGAGGTCAACCTTTGTTGCCTCAATCGCAACAACCCCAATTGTTTCCTCCTCCGCAAGCTTTTTTCTAGCACATCCTTAGAAGAGTTGCTTAGGTATTTGCTTGCATCTCACGATAGGTTCCAACAAAATCTTGACAAACAAAAAGCCATCATGGATAGACAAATCCAAGATATTAATGCTAGCGTTAGGAACCTAGAGACATAAGTGGGACAAATGGCAATCCAATTGAGTAGGATTGGGGACAAAGGTAAGTTGCTAGCTTAACCTTATCCCAACCCAAATGCAAGTGTCAATGCAATCTCATTGAGGAACGGGAAAGTGTTGAATGAACCCAAGCAAAAGATAGAAATCAAGCCGCCTTTTCCCCAAAGACTATACCCTGAGATGTATAAGCACTTGGAGCAAAATGAGAAGAAAGTTGAGGCTCCTTCACTTGAGCCCGAAGCACCGCGTTAGAGATCCATGAGGTTAAGACCAACACTCCCAAAGAGTTCATCACTCTTCCTCCGTTTCCACAACGCCTAATCAAACATGAAAGTGATGAGGATGATAAGAAGATCTTAGAGATGTTTCACAAAGTTGTCCTTAGCATCCCTTGCTTGATGCAATCAAGCAAATACCTCGGTATGCTAAACTATTTATAGAGTTTTGCATTACCAAAGGTGCTTCAAATGAGAGGTGAGGAAAAGGTCAATGTTGGAGAGAATTTCTTGGCCATTTTGCAAAAGAAATAACCTCCCAAATGTGGTGACCCCGACATGTTTTTCATTCCATGCAAAATTGGTAGTACTTCCATTGAGAGTGCTATGTGTGATTTGGGTGCTTCCATTAATATCATGTCTCTCTCTCTCTCTCTCTATCTCTCTCTCTCTCTCTCTCTCTCTCTCTCTCTCTCTCTCTCTTTATTTGAATGTTTGCATGAAGGTCCACTTAAGGATACACCGATTTTAATCTATCTTGCTGATAGGTCCATTGTGCATCCTATAGGAGTCTTAGAGGATGTTTTGGTCAAAGTCAAGGACTTAGTCTTCCCCGTGGACTTTTATGTGCTAGATGTAGGAAATCAACCTTTTCACTTTGTACCATTTGTTTTGTTAGGACGGCCTTTCCTTCGAACTTCTCAAACGAAAGTGGATTTTTTAAGGTACTTTGTCTATGGAAGTTGATGGCTAGATCATTAAATTGAATAGTTTTTATGCACAAAAATCTCATACTAAGGCATCTTGTGTGTTTGCATAGCCTATTTCTAACTCTTCTTTGCAGGATGAGATTTTAAGAGATACGCAGGATGGTCGGAACATGCCGAAAGTAAATGAGGTTCTTTCACCTTCGACTAAGGAGGCATGCACTATTTCCTATATTCACGGTGCTATGTTGATAGAGGCCACTTGAGATCTAATTGAGTGGGGCGGTGTCACTTAGGGCACATTTTTTGAATCTAACCAAAGAATTAAAACAATGGCGCTTGTTGCGAGGCAACCCAATATTTAGTTCATTTTTGTTTCATTTCTCATTAGAGATAAGCTGAATGAGCAAACATAAAGCATTGGACTAACAAAATTAAATGATGTTTATTCCATATAGATGGCCAATGCAACAATGTACATATGAGTCTTTTCTAAGCATTCATGGTACAAAAGAGCAACTGGGAGCAACTGACTAGCCAAGAAAAAACATCAAAAGCTCTACCATCAACATCCTTCATGGTACAAAAGATGAAGAATAAGTTTAAGGTAAATAAAATCTGAAACACAATCTTAATTTTGATAATAAGATCTAAATTAAGAAGTAATAACTAATGTAGTAATTATCATGAACTGGTGGACTGTAAAACTAGAATTAATCCTTGCACCATTTATCTCATTCCATTGGACATAAAGTCTCTTACATATGGACCCATCCTTTTGGGGCATACAACAATTACACTAATATTCTTGAGAAAATCAATTTCATGAGACTGCAAAGGCCCAAAAAGAAATCCATGGGACAATCCATGAATGCTATTAAGCTTCATGAGGGAAGAGAACTTATAATTATCTGGCTGTATATGACAAGTTACATCATGAATAAATTCACCGTAGACACATCACAAGAACTTAGAAATGATTCATTTGAGTAGATCCAAGTGGCCACGTAAAAAATTTCTGTCCAAACAAATTCTTGAACTAGAACAGCTTTGTATATAAGATGTTGCAACCATAATATATAAAACTTTATTCACATGAAAACAAGTTTATATTTTCACTTAAGAAATTAGAACTAGAGAAGTTATAAAGAACTAAAGACAGGTTATGACTAGGCTATGTGACATTTCAACAATTTCCCTCAATTTAATCATTTAAGCAATTTTCCACAAAGTCCCACCTCAAATTAATGCCAAAATTCTGAGAACAGAAGCACTAAAAGGTCATTAGTAGTCTATAGTTAAGTAGAAGCATGCAATGATCAAGACTAGATCATTTGCCAATTAAGGAAACGTAATGCCGGAAAAAATATGCCCACAGATAGTAATTACCTACAGACAAGAAGAACATATACTAAACTAAAATAACAAGCGTACTAAAAGATGAAATCATGGTCCCATGATATAAATAAGAGCTTTTGGCAAAGAAATGACCTGAAAAGAAGAGGAATTAAATCAAGGTAACTCATGCCCAAATCAACATTCTAATCCATTATGAGTTTTTCAAAATTATATCCAAATAGCCTACAAACAAAAAGAAAGCATTAGTGAAATGCATATACGTAACTTTCAATAAATTTAGAGGATGAATCGAAAGCAAAAAGTATTCAAATATAAGGGAAAAATAAGAACAAGAACCTTCTAAGTGAACAATTGTTATAAGTTTTGCAGCAAGAACTTAATGGGAAAAAATGAACAAGAAGAGAATAATAAAAAAAGAGGTACTATTGGTTGAAAAAAAAGTAAAAACAAGAAGGAGAAGCTTGAGTCTAAAAAGCAAAAAACTCCATCAAAATTTTGGTTCAAGGTAATGTTATCAAGGGTTTCATTACTATATAATTTGGAAAACAAAAAGAGTAATACAAGATATAACACCGCTGGCCAAAAGATTTGTAATTATAAAATGATATGGGCAATTCATCGTACACGTGAAAAGTGTAAGACTTGAAACTTAAAAACAAAAGTGAGTATTGTTGATAGAGTTCATTAGAGACTTTTAATCATGGGTAATCCACAAATTCCCCATCAAAATTTAATAAAGCGCCTTGCTAAAGTAACCCACTTTGGGTACCTAAGTTGTTTAATTTTCAAAATAAACTTAGAAAGAACTAATTTTGAATTTAAAAGCTTATACCTTCCTCTATTTTCTTCTTGATATGATTTTCTCTAGCCTCGTTTACATATCCATTGTGGTTTCAAAATTAAAACCTCCCTATAGACACAAAAAAAGTATATATGAGCAATGAAACTTCATATCTTCCATAAGCTATCTTGTTTCTCATGCCAAATGTTCTCTCCAATATCCTACTTTGCTTATGTCCTTTTAAACAAAGGCTCCACAAGAGAAAAGACAAGTCCATCAATTTGTATTATCATATCATGGTAAATAACAATAGAGATACTAAGGTAACATGTGTATCAATCGATACTCATAGTGGGAAGAGGTTAATATTCCAGCACATTGCACCTCCTTGCGATGTTCATGAGATGAGATGGTAGTGTTTGAATTTTATTGTCATGTACATATCTGAAATTGCAGAACAAATAAAGGAATCATGATAGTATTTGAAACTTATTGTCATGTACTAATGAACCAACGTATAAAATGAAACTAAAAGTCAAACCAAATGATTTTCCAGTAGTAATGGTGCATAACGATACCTGTGGCTCAAACTCCTCTGAGCAAAATATTAGAAGCCTCAATATCCTTATGTATGATTCGTCTTAGGCAATTCTCATGAAGATGTACAAGACCATCCGCCACCCCTAAAGAAACCTTGTACTTGACGGCCCGATCCAATTTATCCTTTCAACCTTGAGGAACCGAAATTTGAGTCATTCAAGGCCAACTACACTTGATAATTTGTGAATATGAGAACAAGAGTGTGATGAACAAACCATGAAGTAGGGAAGCTAAACTCTCATGAGGAGAGAATTGAAGAACAATAAACATTCTTCCTTTGATTCCATAAACAAAACAAAAAAACAAATCACAAGACATAACACAAGTAAGAAAACTAAACAAAAAATTAATAAAGATAGGTTACAACATTTTACCTTACAAAGGTGAGTATTGTATCAAACAAAGAGTATCTCCCAGTCTAGTATTAGGTGACATTAGGAAACCGTCTAGGATTAGAAAAAATAATGTCTAGAACTCAAGTTTAAAAGTAATTTAGATGTTCCCATGAACCATTCAAACATTGTTACCTAACTTTTAAAGAAACAACATAAACTCAACCAAATAGATCCACACCTCTAAGAGAAAAAAGAAGTTACCTCATAAATGCAAATGGCCACAATCTACTAAGTATCGAGGCTATAGCAACGAACAAAAGGAATTAGATGTCTCTGTAAGTCCTTGCTTCATTTCTTAGCTCCTCATTTACTATCTGATTTTTATGCGGTAAGGAACCATTAACATCAGTAATTGATCTTAAGACATTCATAAGACTCAAAAAAGTTGAGAATGAGAATAGGCTCACGGAGGAGGAAAGTAGCATTGGAGAACAACAATCCCAAATTAGCTGAGGAAATGGATAACAACAATCCCCGATCATTACGCACAAAGCATGTAGAAGAAAACAAAGTGACAAGAGGAAAAGTTGAGACCCAATTGAGCAAAACTTAGAGAGTTAATCAACCACAAAAACTCCACAACTCAGACCCATGCCTTAGATACACTTATTAACGTGAAGTAAATGGGGAAAACATATAGAAAAATTAACATAACATATCCAAATTGACGCCCCTTATGGTTTGCCTCCGTTATGCGCTCTACGCTTGCTAGTGAATCAAGTCCATGATGAACCCATCCTTCACCAACAACCTATGCTTCGACGTGCAAAACCAAAAACCCCACAAATCAAAGCCCGAGACATTAACAAATTGCTCAATCCATGAGAATCGAAACCAATACCTCGTTTCAATGGAACACTATATTGAAAAACAAATATCACGCAAACGACTATATTTATGTGGAAGTATGCTTTGGTTGAACCCTAATCAAGCACATTCCTCTCAATATTTGGTCAGTCATTTTCTGAAACAATTGAAGAGCAACATCTTAGATTAGCTTTCGGTCTCTACAATTAATAACACAAATTATAGGGTTTCCGAAGACATAATCAATGATCCCCCCAACTCTATCCTTCTCATATTTTTTCTTCTTCCACACCAAATACTTTCCTCAACAGATCAATTGAGCATACCTTCGCACATAACATCATCTAGGGGTGCGCGCGGATTGGATCCAGTCCAATTAGGGTAAATCCACAATCAATCCAATTATTGCGGATTGAAAAATTGCAATCTAATCCAGTCCAAATAATTCATCAATCCAACTCAATCTAATTTGCAAAATGCGGACCGGACTGGATTAAGTTCCACGGATTGACGTTTTCCTATCCAAAAATTTATGAAATTAAACTTAATAAAATGAATCACAAAAATTATGCATATCATAATTGACAAATTTACAACATACATCCCACAAATCTATATATAATATATTTTCCACAAATTTGTCATCACAAGAACCTTCAAAATGCAAGTCCCTACATAAATAAAAATGACATCCACAAACTCCACCATATACTCATACAAAAGCACAAAAAAAGTGCACATTGCAACATACAACTCACAAAAAAATGTCTAAAGTGTATTAAAAGAGGTAAGAACAAGCAAAGTCTTTGAGATACTATATAGTTTAAAGTTGATAGTTTGAGTAAATGTTCTTCGAGATACTATAGTACATATGATGAGATTTGTATATGTGTTGATGTGATAAACAGATTGGATCCGAGGTTTTTAAATGTGGGATCCGTAATCCGATTCAGTCCAGCAGGATTAGTTATTTTTCAATCCAATCTAATATAAGGGATCAAAAAATCGATCCAATTAGTGATAATTGGTCCGAATTGAACCGGATCCGCGGATTGGTGCAATCCATGTGCACCCCAACTTCATCCATCGGGCACCCAGAACAAAGTACTCGTGAGTGACAAACATGTGACGTGACAAAACAAAACTTGGGTGACAAGAAAAGCACGCTTGCTAACATAGAGAGTTGAATTAGTATTTGGTTTTTGTCGAGTTGGGATTCGGGGATTGTTTGGTTTTTAGAGGTTTTGGTGGTTTAAAATTGGTATCGACGTCCCAATGAGTTTGGGATATGCTCAGAATACGGCGACATGAGTCGAGTGTCAGAAAACCCTGGATTCTGGTTTAGGAGTCGACGCTGCGAGAGACGTTGTGGAGCTTGTAACCAACGGCGTTAGTCACGTGGTGTAGACCACAGAGTTTGGAAATTCTCACGCTTTAAGTGACGTCGTGAGATAATTCACCCCACGTCACCACTTACGACGTCTGGAATAGTGGAAATTAGTATTTCACGTTTTAGGCGACACTGCCAGGTTTTTTACCCACGGCGTGATACTGTTCACAGAACTAAATTTCTAAAAATTTATGAAAACTTTGGTGATTTCTCGGGGATCTAAATGTGTTCGAATACGACCTAATAACTAGGGAATTGACCCAAAATAATGGAAATGGATAATATTTGGAAAATGGGAAAAAATTACAACTAAATATGAAAATAAGACTCTAACGCAACCAAACTTAATTGAAAATGATTACCAGGTGTTTAGGAGACTGGTGACTAGCGTGCGGGAACAAGTTTGGGGGTGTTTGAGAGTCGTGAACGCAGGATTTTGCGTTGTATTGTGAGTAAAACTGTTTAGAGCATTTATATAATTTCATTTGTGCATCTCTTTGGTTGTTATCCTTGTTGAGCTTGAATTTGATTTATTCTTGGTATCGATATATCCTGTTTTGGAACTCTATTCTAATTGAGTGGTTCAAGGGCAAGTGAGGAAATGTGAGGACGGGTTATGTGAGGTAATATTCTAGAGCCAAGAACTTAAGATACACGATATTGTTTGTGGTTCTATACGGGGTGAGAATTCTTTACTAGATTGTTGGGGAATTCTGCATTCGCGTGGACTTTAAGTTGGTGTGAATCAACCACATCCTAAATTTTGAGTATGGTAGTTTCTTTCCTCGACTCAACGAATTTTTCTTTGGTCGGGACTACTTGTGTATTTCCTTTGTTTTCCTGGACACTCATTTATTGTTGATATCTCAGTGATTCATTCTTTTATTATCTTTTTGATATTTACGCATGATACTTGATTAGCCATTTAGTTGACATTTGAAATTATGTTAAGACTTAATTTGGTTATTATTGTTACACTTTCTGTACTAACCATTTTTTTATGACGGTGGGTGCAGCCACATCATATTGCAGGGTTGAGAAAGGTATGGAACTAGCGATAGGCGATTGAAGTAGAGGACTATTAGATGATCTGATCTTGCCTATTGAGTAGGTTCCTTGTATTATATGTATATGTTTTTAAACATTGGGATATGGGTTTGTGAGAAATGTTTGGCATGTATGATATGATGTACTCTCCTCTAACTTGATTTTGGTATATATATGCTGGGTTTCCACACTCTAGGTTGTCCTAACTAGTGTCTTAAGGCTATTTCTATTAGTTTGAGTTAATTTGCTTCCGTTGTACTTTGAATAACTCACTAATAAATAATAACTCAATTTAAATAACTTAATAAATGGTAAATGGTAAGGAAGGCTGACTAGGTTTACGTTGATTACGCGAGTGTTCACTCGGGGTCTACGTAAGTCTAGGTCAAATGGAGCCCAATTCAAGGTTGTGAAATTGGGGCCGTTACAAGTGGTATCAGAGCATAGGTTTAACACTATGTGGTTCAAATAATTGTGATACCAATGTCACATTTGGTATGAGAGCCATGTTCTGACTCTAAGGTTAAAACAATAGTGATACCAACGTTACAGTTGGTATCTATCAGAGCCTAAAGTTTTGAACTTTTCTTTTGATTAAAACACAACCAATATAAGACACAAATCAATGGTAGTTAGGACAATGGTGAAACTTAGAGTGGAACCCTATGATCCTAACTTAAGTCTTAGTTGGGAAGAGAGGACAGTTGGAAAATTTAAAACTAGACTATGAGCTATTTGATGTGTTGTATATTATTACTATCGGTAGCTATAGTCTGATCGAGGATACGCTTTCGTGGCAGATTGCGGGCCGATCAGCCAGAGTCTAGTAGTGGTGGTTCGGAGGATTTTCAGCAGAGGTTGGATGAGGTATCTCGGATGGTTACATCACATGGCTATCAGCTTGAGGAGATTCTTTGACTTGTGAAGACACAAGCCACAATATTGTCTCCTCTTTCTGCAACATCAATTACTCAGGTTGAAGGTAAGCCGAGTACGCCCATTGATATGAGTCCTTCAAAGTATCACAACCATTTAGCTATGTTTGACTTCTCTAGGTTAGTTAACTTTCAATGAGTGAGGCTAGCAAGGTGCGTGTTCCTGATTCTAGATGAGTCTGTGCCTTTGAAAGGATATATCTAGCTATGTTCAGTGGCTCTAGGTGGGTCAATATTTTGAAGTGGTGGATGAGGTTGTATGCCAGGACTTGGTAAGAGTCTACACTCTAGGTGGGTCCGTAAATTCAAGTAGGATATCGGTGGTTCTTTTGGGTCTAAGTATGGTGGTTACGGGTTTAGTGAGTCTGATAGGTAATCTCTCTCACTACCATAATTACACGGATTTTGGACATGTCTAAACCCATAGTTTAATGGTTAGTAGTCTGACCATGAATGGAATTGAATATGTACTACGGTAGGGTGACTCATAATAAATTGTTTGGGGGGTTTGTTTAGGTCCATTATCTGTCTGGGAAGTCAGGTTGCGTACTAGTTGTTGAAATCTGATGGATTTGGAACCCTTTGATGCCTTTGTGCTAGGTGCACATATTATATGTGAAATCGATATCTGCTTCAAAAAGATTCTATGTGAATTTGTAATTTACAAGACGACTACAGACTGGTTAGGTTATTGTGTGCCTCTAGTTATAGAGTTTGGTTTCACCTATTCACGTTAGTACGGGTCCACGTGAGTGAAGGTGAAGGGATTGGTTAGACTATATTTTCTTGTTGTATGAGTTTTAGTAAGATTTCACTCGAGTTAAACATAATTTCGAGGGCATAATTCTTATTAGTTAGGAAGACTGTAAGGACCCAAAAAATGTGCTAGATCTATGAGACGTTGTGTAATACTTATTCATACTCGTGTTTGTGTGATAAGACGATGATGTCAGTTTATGAGTAGGGTTCGCCTCGGTAATTGTGTAACGGGTGTCGAGCGAATGAAATATGGGTAGACGGTGCCGAAAAATGATATTTGTTGGCGACCGACAAATAAAACATAATAATTAATTAACTCGGGGTGTAACAACTCTCAAATTTAATTGGTGACACGTGTCGTGTTTCAGGACTGTGACCTAACAATCATGACTTGTCATATTACTCAAGCCTCTAGAGTCAACACTGAGGTATATTTTATTTTTCTGTGATGTTTGTACTATTATTTCTAACCGAATATGAACTTTATATGTCCTAGTGTGTGATTTTGTTTTGTTTATCGCCACAGATTTGTGTGTGAGATTCGCCTAGGAAAAATGAGAATTTTAGGGTATAATACGGGTAGTTAAACACCGAAAAATGATAATTTGTGAATTATCAAAAAATAATAGATAATAAATTAAAATGCGAGAGCGTTGTGTCCGGGAACGCACGACGTGCAAGTCGTGAGGTGAAACAAGTTCAGTAACACGAGGTATGAGCGAGAATTGGCCAAGTTGTGAGGGTAAGCCACCTATCAAAGTCACATTGTTGAGTCATAGTTGGTGGTTGGAATTGAAGGAGAGACACAAAATGTGCCTCGAGATTCATGCATGGGAGGAGATAAAGTGGAAGTATAAGTATCCTCCCCATCACCTTTTCTCTCTCCTATCAATTTTCTCTCATTTCTCCTCACTCAATGAATGAAAAGTGGAACTAGGGTTTTGGTGTTTTCCGAGCTTGGTACGACGTCTGAATGATTTGGTACAAGTTTTATGGGTTTTGTCGCGACGATTCAGACGAGATTTTCATGAAATTTTTGTAAATGTGTTTGGGTGATGATTTTGTGATCAAATAGATGATCAAATGGTGATTTGTTAGTTGGGTTGATGATTTTGAAAAGTTGGTAATTTTTGGGGATTTTTGGTGTTATTTTCGAATCGGGGCATTTGTTAGGGTTTCGACATAAGGCAAAATGGGTTTTGGTGTAGTTTTGTACATCCCTATGAGTTTGGGATAGGCTTGGAACGCGGCGAAGCGAGTCAGGGTTTCAGAAAACCTCAGTAATAAGTGCTGAGTGTCACACCGTGAGGGACGCGATAGAGATTTTTCTCCCACAACGTCAGTCACGACGTGAAAACTAGAACTGGTTTGGAGAATCGACGCTTTAGATGACGCCGTGAGTCAAAACCCTAGCGGCGTTATCTGCGGCGTCCAAACTAGATAGGTTCAAAAAACTCACGCTTTATGTGATGCCGTGGGATTTACCCTTAGTGGCGCCACTTGCGGCGTTTGGGACTGTAAAAACAGGCTATATTTCAAATAATTTTTAAAACTTTTAAGAAACTTTGGGGGTTTATAATTGAACCAAATTTGGGTTAAATGATTGTCAGACTTTGAGAATTTGAATTGAACAAGTTAGAGAGTTGCGCGAGGATCGATATTTTGCATAATTTGAGGTAGGTTTGTATGTTAGTAAGCCACTAAGAAGGTACACATTATTTCATTTTCCATTATTGATATTTTTATTGAATTGAGCTATTCGTTTGAATTCAATTCTATTATTCCTTGGCTGAGTGTCTTTGGCGTAAGTGTGTCGTGAAGGTACTTATGGGTTCATATTAGTTGGACTAATGTGAACACTTATGCAGAAGTGTTTTCCACCCATCTAATATTGAGTTTCACCCTAAGTACTGGATTGTTGTGGATTTGTTGTGGATTTGTTGTGGTTATGGTTGTGGTTGTGGATGTGGATGTAGACTTGGATGTGGATTTGATGTCGTAATTGACCAATTATGGGTCTCTTTTGACTCGATAGACACTCAAATATCGTTGAATCACTTATTAGTCTATTTATCATGCAAATTTGTATTATTTTTTGCCTTTCAATACCGCATGATTCTTGGACTACTTATTTGATTATTCATGAATTACTATTTATGTTATAATGGCTATACTTTCAATTTTGCAAGTATTCACCATCTAGTTTGTGACGGTGGGTGTAGATAGAGCAGAGGCGAGCAAGAGAAATGAGCGAATGTTAGGTGACTTCCTCTAGGGACTCTTGAAGTGGTTCTTTCCTTTACTCCACTATATGTGTTGTCTTTTGTTGTGTGCTTATTGTACGTTATGTTTTTGTAATACACTGGGATATATTTTGGGATTGAGTGACTAGGGATATCATGTATTATAGTACTGTTAGCTCATATCACTATATATGCATGTATTTATCCATTTCTCAGGGTTTCCACGTTTTAGGTTGTGTTTCCTGATTTTCGACTTATTGAGTTACCAGTTGATTATAGTTGATTTCCGCTATGAATTTCCTAATTATAGTTGATTTTCCACTTACTGAGTCATGACGTTTGGAACAGTGGAAGTTAGTCATTCACGTTTTAGGCGACGCCGCCATGTTTTTTACCTTAGACGTGACACTGTTCACAGAACTAAATTTTTAAAAATTTATGAAAACTTCGAGAATTTCTCAGGTATCCAAATGGGTTGGAATACGACCCAATATCCAAGGAATTAACCCAAAATAATGGAAATGGATAATATTTGGAAAATGGGAAAAATCACAACTAAATATGGAAATAAGACTCTAACGTAACCAAACTGAATTGAAAGTGATTACCAGGTATTTATGAGATTGGTGACAAGCGTACGGGATCAGTTTGGAGATGTTTGAGTGTCGCGAATGTAGGGTTTTGCACTGTATTGTTAGTAAAATCATTCAGAGCATTTATATAATTTCATTTGTGCATTTACTTAGATTTTATCCTTGTTGAGCTTGAATTTGATTTATTCTTGTTATCGATATATCCTAGTTTGGAACTCTATTATAATTGAGTGGTCCAAGGGCAAGTGAGTCAACGTGATCCTTCGGATAATGGGTTATCTAAGGTAATATTCTAAAGTCAAGAACTTGGGATGCACGATATTGTTTGTGGTTTTATACGGGGTGGGAATTCTTCACTAAATTGTTGGAGAATTCTGCATTCGCGTGGACTTTAGGATGGTGTGAATGTACGATGTCCTAAATTCTGAGTCTAGTAGGTTCTTTCCACGACTCAATGATTTTTTCTCTGGTTGGGACTACTTGTGTCTTTCATTTGTTTTCTAGGACGCTACTTTATCATTGATATCTCAGTGATTCATTGTCATGATGTCTTTTATTATCTTTGTGATATTTACTAATGATACTCGATTAACCATTTATTTGACATTTGAAATTATGTTGAGACTCCATTTAGTTATTACTGTTATACTTTCTGTACTCACTGTCCTTTTTATGATGGTGGGTGCAGCCACGTCATATTGCAGGGTTGAGAAAGGTAAAGAACCAGTGATAGGCGATTGAAGTGGATGACTATTAGATGATCTGATCTCACTTATTGTGTAGGTTCCATGTATTATATTTATATGTTTGTAAACATTGGGATATGAGTTTGTGAGAAATGTTAGGCATACATACTATGATGTACTCTTCTCTTACTTGATGTTGGTATACATATGTGAGGTTCCCACACTCTAGGTTGTCCTGACTAGTGTCTTTGGGTTATTTTTATTAGTTTGAGTTAATTTGCTTCTGCTGTACTTTGAATAACTCATTAATAAATAATAACTCAATTTAAATAACTTACTAAATGGTAAATAATATGGGAAGCTGACTAAGTTTACGTTGATTGTGCGAGTGTTGACTCGGAGTCTACATCTAGGCCGGGCGAAGCCCAATTAATTGGGGGCATTACAAATTGCATAGTAAATTGTAAATGGTATGGAAGACTGACTAGGCATGCGTTAACTTAACGAGATTGACTTGGGGGTCTACGTAAGTCTAGGTTGGGCGGGTCCAGTTTTAGGTTATGGAACTGGGGCTGTCACAGTTGGTATTAGAGCCTAAAGTTTTAAAACTTGTCTCTCGATTAACTCACAACCAGGTAAGACACAGGCCATTATTGGTTAGGACTATGGTTGAACTTAAAGTGGAACCCTATGATCCTGACTTAAGTTTTAGTTGGGAAATGAGGAGAGTTGGGGAATTTAAAATTAGACTATGAACTATTTGATGTATTGTATATACTATTATCGATTGCTATTGTGACGACCCTTGTTTCACAATCCTAAATTGGGCTCTGCCCGGCTTAGACTTACGTGGACCCTCGAGCCAATATCACCGAGTCACGCAAGCCTAGTCAGCCTTGCTTTACCATTAACGATTTATTAAGCAATTAACGATGAGTTAATATAGAGGAAGCAATTAAACCTCAAACTAATTAAAATAACCTCAAAGCATACAAGTTAAGACAACCTAGAGTCTGGAAACCCCACATATGTATATAAACAATAAATAAGTCAGAGAAGGGTAACATATAGATATACATGCCCAAGATCTCTCAAAAACCTAAATCCCAGTGTTTCAAAACAAATATATATAATAATATGGCATGAATCACCTATATCAGACAAGTGGAAAGAACCGCTTCGGTATCCTCAAATCAATTCTCCTAGCTATGGAGCCTTTCCCTTGTTGTACTGTAGATCTGTACTCCATTAAATACAAGAATGACAAGACCAAGTTAGTAACGCCAAGCAAGACATAAATATAGCACTTCGAAATAAATAAATCAGTATAATTCATGTAGATAGAAAGATAGGAATAGGGAATGCATGAATCTATAAAGATTGTAAATAACTGAATCAATAAAAAATGAGTGTCCTGGAAACAATAGAGAGGCACAAGTAGTCCCGACCAAACGGTCGTTGAGTCAAGGAAAACATCTACAAGACTCAGAGTTTAGGGCGTGGTACACTCACGCAATCCTAAAGTTCACGTGGATGAGAGTCCTTGGTATCCAGGTAAGAACCCTCACCCCGCATAGAACCAGAAATAGTATCATGCATCCTAAGTTCATGGCAATGGAATTTTACCTCAGATAACCCATCCTACCAAAGGATCACGTTGACTCACTTACCTTTGGACAACTCAAAGGAATGGAATTTTCAAAAATATGAGTAGAGCAATAACAATAATAATTTAAAGCTCAAGAAATAACTGTAAAATTTCTCACACGTTTACTTACCTGTATCTAAACTAACACGTACTCACATGAACTCTGACTCGCCTCCTACGAATCCCCGTGTGACTCTTCAATAAATAAAACTCATGATAATCCATCAAATTACAAATCCTTAATAATTACTTACTACCCAATTTTCTATAATTATTTCATTAGTGTAATTAGGTTGATTTCTGGGGTATTGGATCGTATTCGGACCCATTTGGATACCCGAGAGATCCCCGAAATTTTCTAAAATTTTTATCAATTTGTCACTTTGAATAGTGTCACGCCATAGGTGGCGTCGTGGGGGTCAAACCTCTGCGGCATCACACAAAGTGTGACGTTATGAGCTCATTACTTCAAATGCCGCAAGTGGCGCTGTGGGGTTTTTCCCTCCACGGCGTCACTGAAAGTGTGACATGCCCAGAGCCTCTGCTTTAGGCGCTATGATCGATGTCCTAGGCATAAATTCTCCACGACGTCCCTCGCGACATGAGTTCCTGCACTCACATCTGAGGTTTTTTGAAACCTCGACTTGTGTCGCCGTGTTTCGAGCCTATCCTAAACTCTCAGGGACATTTGTTACAACGTTAAACCACCTTCGCTTCACGTCAAAACTTTGACAAAACCCCTGATTCCGAAATTCATGCAAAATCCCAAAAATTCACTAAAATTCTCAATACTCCACAAATCATAAAAATCACCAATAAAAACACCAAATCTAAGTCCAATGACTTCAAATCCATCAAAACAACTCATAAAAAATGAAATTCCATAATCGTTGTCCAAGACCATTGTGACGAAAACGTTTAAAACTACTACCAAAACATAGATATAGACATGGGAAGTTTGGATTGTACCTTAGAATTTGAAGTTGGTCGATCCTTTAGCGTCAATTCACGTTGAAAATACGAAAACCCACCAATACGTTTCTTTGCTTCATTGAGAGAGAGAGAGATGAGAAAATGTTAGGAGAGAGAAAAGTTGGTATGAGGTATATATACCTCCTCAACTCATCACACTCATGCACGCATCTCGAGGCACATCGCATGGTCCTCATTCAATCCATCCAACCACCTTGACTCCGATAGGTGACTTCCACTTAACACTTAACCATTTTCTCGCATAATACTCGTGTGCCTGTACCTATTCTGCACCACGAATTGCTCGTCGCGTATTCCCTGACGTACCAACGTATTGAACACGGTATACAACTGTAACGACCCAGAAATTTGGCTATTTGTGGATGATGATGTGTATTACATATTTATACTCGTATTTGAGTGACTGGACGGTTAAGTCGGTGAACGAGTAGGAAAATTAGGTTACAAGTACACGAGGGATTTAAAACACTATAAAGATTACAAATAAATGAATTTTTAATTAATTAGTTGGCGAAACAATGCAAGACTACACGCGCTACGGGAGTCGGGGCAAGATAAGATGGACCACTGAATATTATTTGAACGTAGGAGTTAGTTAATTATTCATTCCATGGACTATGAGATAGAACTTGTTAAAGTGACACAACTCAAATAAGGAGAGCCATGAGATTTACATTGAGATGTGTGTGTATGTTGAGATGTGATAAAGGGGTAAAAGACCCATAAGGGTAACTGTTTTGAAAAGTGAGAGAATAATGTTGAAGGGCAAAAGGGTTATTTGACTCATTTAGTCATATATATATATATAACGTTTTAACAAAAAAACCCTACACACTATTCATCTTCTTCTTCAAGCACTGCCACCACCCCTCATGCTCACCCCACTCGGCCTCACCGGAGCTGACGCCGGAGGTCCGTCATCCCTCTCTCTCTCTCTCCGCTCACACGTTTCTCTCTCTCTCTCGGTCTCGGTTTCTCTCTCTCCCCCTTGATTCTTTTCTTTCTCGGCCTCCCTCTCTCTCGGTCCACTCACCTCTCAACTGGTCGAGTTCTTGCCGGTCATCGGAGGTCCAGTGATGGCGGAGTAGCTCGTCAGAGGTTGCCACTCACCCGCCCTTTCTCGTACTCAATCGATATCTCTCAATCAATATCTTTCTCTCACCCTCGGCCATATATGTCTTCTCTCTTCACGGTGGTGGTTGTCCACAACGTCGTCGGATCAAGATGGTGGCCATGACTGTCGGAGATGGTCCTTGGTGGTCACCGGAGTCGAAGTCGTCCCCTCTCTCCCTTCCTTTCTCTCAGTTTTCCACTCACTGTTTTTAGTTTCTTTTTTTTTGTTTAAACCGTGATATGTGTGTGTATGTGTTGTGTCGTCGTTGGTTGGTCACTGCTGGAGGTGTTGCTACCGGTTGGGGTGGGTCCTCGGGTTCGCCGGAGTCCCTCCGTCCTTGATGTGGTTTTCGGTTCATGTTTATAGGATTGTGGTGTGTGTATTTCCATTATTTCATGTGTTGTTACTATTTTGGCCCCTTGCCGAAAAACACCCTCATTGGCGGCGCCACCGACGAACACGATGACTGGGACGATGTTGGGGACCCCACCAATCTCCTACGTGGGTCCCATAGTATTCGGAGTGGTCAAAATAGCCCTATTCAGTGTTAAAAGTCATCATTTCATGTGAATAGGTGTGGTGGAGCCTCGCCAGAAACCGCCACTCTTGGCGGTGCTACCGACTGGACCACCACCAGTGGAGGTTGTCGAGAGTTGCACCTAACATGGGTTGAAGTCTCGCAACCCTTGGTTATGTCCGAAACAGCGTTGTTAATGTGTTTTGTTGCGATTTCATGTGTTGTCAACGTCGAGTCCATATTTGCATGTGTTGAAGTAATTCCGAACTGGTGAAGGGTTTTTTGGCATTCCCATGCCATGATAACCCTTCACCGACGTCGGACAACACCAGCGAGGTTCCATGTTCTTTAGTACATGTCGGTTCAGTTTTCATGAGGAGTTATGGTTGAGTGTTGGTTTGTATTGAAACATCGCGTGGCGATGAATGGTTATGATGTCGTAGTCATGTCATCGGTCCTCGAGACCATGACATGACCCACATACGATTGAGTCGAGCCTATGATTCGCGATGAGGCTTATACATATTGCGTTTTCAAAACCCGAGGGAGAGAGTATTCATTTTCTATTAAACTACCAAGTTGTCAAGTCATTTGAAACATTGGGAAAATATTAAGGTTAAACCTAGGTTTAGATAATGATTTGACCTATTAATACGAGCTTTCGACCTTGTTAGGTAGCGAAACTCAGGGATATGCGTTAGGATTCGTAGGAGTGTTGTACGTAGGTTATGATAGTTCAGGTTAGTACACTTGCCTTAAAAAACATTTGTACATTAGTAAGCCATCTAAGAAAATATCATGTGATTCATTTTCATTTCTTTGTGTTTGTTATTATCAAATTTTTGGCATTCCATTCCCTATTCCTTGTATGTGTGTTCTTGGCATAAGTATGTGTCTCGAAGGTACATGCGACCTGCACTATAAGGGATAAAAAGCGGGCACTCGTACGCACGAGTGTTTGACTACCCCTAGTGATTGTGTGATACCATGTACTGGATTGTTGTGGATTGTTGTGGTATTGTTATGGAATATAGACCACTTATGGCCTCTTTCGACTCGTAGGGCACACATGTTTCGATTGCTTTTGTTTTTCCAGTATGTCTATCATGCAACTTGTTTATTTAAATTCCTGTCTTTCAGTACTCGCATGATATTTAGACTGCCTTATTTGTTATTTCATGAATTACTGTTATATTCTTCTGGCTTTACTTTCGATTTCTCTAAGTTGCTCACCGTCTAGTTTGTGACGGTGGGTGCAGATAGGGCGGAGTGCAGTAGGGGCAAGGAGCCTTGCCTAGGTGACTTGTTGTGAGCGACTGGACTTGAGGTACCGAGATGTAGGCTCATGTTTGTTTCTGTTTGTATGACGTTATATATATGTATAATTGTTTTGGAACTGGGGATAGGATTTTGAGGTGGATTCCATTAGTCCATTTTGTTGAAACATATTAGGGTTTTCCACATTTATATAGATTCCTAATTTCCCTTTGATCGAGTTATTTCCTAATACTTGAGTAATATGTAATTTGCTTCCGCTGTGTTATAATTGCAATAACTCTTTCATAAATCTTGAAATTTTGATGATTTGAGGCTGCTTAGGCTCGTCAAGTTTACCGAGAATCGACTCGGGACCTGCACGGGTCTATGAGGGCGTATCCAAATGCATTGGGAATTTGGGGCCGTCACAACCACTTTTATTTATTATTTATTTTGCATTTATTCAGTGTTTTTAATTCAATTACTTCCTTAGATTGCTAATTATAGACAACTGTTCCCTCGAAATCCGTTATTTTTGAGTCAAACCTATTTTCCAACCCCAACGCTCACACTCAAACGTCTTCACATGTTTCGGACATTAGAATTTACATTCGGGTAATATAATATAATACAAAATACCAAACAAAAATAACATACCTCGACGTTAACGGCCGATAATGGACAACTATATCACGGTACATACAACCTAAATTGACACGTGGCACGAGTTAGATTTTTAGGGTCAATATAGTCTTCCCAACTTATTAAAATCTCATCCTCGAAATTAAAATGAAACTAAAGGAAAGACTTACCGAATCAGAAGAGGTAGGGAAAGTACTCGCTCATGTATGACTCGAGATCCCACGTTAGCTCCTCGTCCTAGTAAAGCTGCCACTTGACCAGGACTGACATGATCTCCTTGTTCCTCAAAATCTTCACCTTTCGGTTTAATATCTGAATAGGCTGCTCGTCATAGGTAATGTCCTCCCACAAGTCTATCTGGCACAATGTAACGACCCTTAAATTCTAACTCGTACCACGTGACATTTCAGGGTCGTATTGTGGGCCCTACTAGCCATGGTGTACTTGTTTCGGTCCTCGGGAGTCGACAACGAGGTATGTTATGTTTGTTTGGTGATTTGTATTATTTATTTATTACCGAACATTAAATTCAATATCCTAAATATGTGAGGACGTGGTGAGTGTGTGTTGGTACCGTTGAACGAGTTCGGTACGAAAATAACGTGTTAAACGAGTATTCGAGAGTCCGTGGGACGAAAATGAAATAAAAACATTGATATTAACAAATGAAAATAATTAATGAAATTAAATAATAAATTATGGGCGTCGAGTGATATGTGGGGTCGTGGGCGATACGCGTGAGTCGAATATTAGTGTGCACGCCCAAGTTAACTCGTTGGCGCGCAAAACGAAATTTTAGACATGAAAAATACAATTATATATATATTTATATATATAGAATATATATATAAATGTATATATAAGTAAAAAAATGTAAAATGACCAAGAGGGGCATTAGTTTATTAAAGAAGTGGATAAGAATTGGAGGGGCAAAATGGTCATTTGACCCAAAATTTGATCAAAAGCACCACCGACACCCCATTCTCACATTTCGACCGAGAGAGAGAGGAAGAGGGAGAGAAGAAATTGAAGAGAGGAATCGATTTGTTGAGGTGTGGGGATATTGGAATCGTTGAAGTGAGATTGAGGTGTGGGTTTTCGAAATTGAAGGGAGCTTGAGCATCGTGTTGGTGAGTTTTATTTTTCTCCACTTTTGTTTATTATTTTCGAAATATTTGTGTTGATGATGAAGATGGTGTTGGTGTTGATGTTGTTGTTGTTGATGTTGTTGTTAGTTGTTGGAAAAGAGAAAGAAGAAAAAAAAAAAAAAAAAAAAAAAAAAAGAAGTTCTTTGGAACGAACAGAGAGCAAAAATGCTCTCTCGTTCGTTCATTGAGGAAGAAAAGAATGGGGTGGGCGGGTCGTGGTGACCGGACCTACCTGTTGGGTTGCGCCGGGCCCGACCCGGGTGGGTCGGCCCGGTCTCGACCACTGGGGTGGACGGGTCGGACCCGACCCGGGACCCACCATTATTAAAATAATAATATATTTATTTATTTATAATAAATAAATAAATTAAATATGTTTTATTTTTATTTTTTTTGAAATAAATATTGGAAAAAATCTGGAAAATTCAGAAAAATAGGAAAAAATTCTGAAAAATTATATTTCAACCAAATAAATAGAAATTTGGGAATTTTGATGAAAAATAAAGAATTTGAGATTCGCGACGAGACTTTTGTCGGGGTTTTTTGTCTCGTAAAGCGTGAAATTATTAAAAATAGCCAGAAAAATATTGAAAAATATTTTTCTAAATTGTATGAAAATATAAAGTTTTATTTCGGGTATCCTAATGGGTTTGAATGGAACCCAATACTGGAAAAGCGACCCAAATTGTGTAAAGGAACAATAATTTAGAAAATTGTAGAAAATGAGTTAAACTTGAGAAAAATTGAGGAATACTTGGAATAATTAGGGAAAAATTAACGAAGATTGGTCGAAATAATTGTAAGGTGACGAGCGAAGTGTTGGTAACTAATTGGGGAACGTGTGGAGCTACGCGAGGGCGTTTTTAGCGGGATTTGAGGTGAGTAAAGGCAACAATAGAATCAACATAATTGCTTTTCTATTTATTGATTAATTATTCTTGAAATGCAAGCCCTTTGTATTCCATTCTAGTTCAGGTGACCTAGGGTTTAGGTAGTCCGATTGTGATGAGAAGTCTCAACGAGTTTAGCGGCCAGGCATAGGCGTGGCTTCTCGTTGGAGCCTATCGAAATGATTTAGCATCCGGCTTGTGACTGTGGCTTTCTTTCGGTAGTGTGTTAGGAATTTAGCAGCCGGCTTTGTCTGTGGCTTTTCCTAACAGAGTGTGCGTTCAGTGGAGGCGACCTTCGGGCCCACTGGTTCGTACGGGGTGGATTGAGCAGGGAGGCAGTTTTGGGCCTACTGTGTCGATCGCAAGCTATGAGGTCTTGAGACCCGCGGTTTGATTGGGACTATCTATTCTCCTATCCATTTGTTTCTCGGTCACTTAATTTTCGTTGTTTGTACTTGTTGAATCTATTTATCATGCGATTTGCTATCTATTTCAGATTCTCGGACAGCCAGAGTTTACTTTTCGTGGCGGTGCGACTCAGTTGAGAGTTACCAGAGGCAGAGTAGCCACAGGCAGTGAGATTAAGACGTTTATGAGTGTTTTAAGTACGGTAGGAAGAGCTGAGGCAAATATCGATGAGGTACCAGTTGTGTGCGAGTTTCCGGTAGTGTTTCCAGCAGAGCTTCCCGGGTTACCACCGACGAGAGAGATTGATTTCATCATTGATTTGGTTCCTGGAACCAAACCGATATCAATTCCACCGTACCGGATGGCTCCTAAGGAGTTGGAGGAGTTGAGATCACAGCTAGATGAGTTGTTGGAATTGGGTTTTATTCACCCGAGTATGTCACCTTGGGGTGCGCCGGTCTTGTTTGTGAAGAAGAAAGACGGCAGCCTGAGATTGTGTATCGACTATAGGCAATTAAACCGAGTGACAGTGAAGAATAAGTATCCATTACCTCGTATTGATGATTTGTTCGATCAGCTGACTGGAGCGCAGTGGTTCTCGAAGATTGATTTGAGATCTGGCTATCATCAGTTGAGGATTAGAGAGAGGACAAAGAGAAGACGGCTTTTCGCACGAGATATGGGTAGATATCAGCACTTACTTCCTTTTGCTGATGGAGTAGCTGACCGAGACAGAGATCAGGTCTATTATTTTACCGAGGGCTTGTTGCCGACTATTGGAGGGACAAGTGGTCACTACTCTACCTCCTACACTACGGGATGCTTATGACCGTAGTTTGGCGAGGAGGCATATTCGAGGACACATCCCGCACGGGGATATGATCAGCCCGTGAGGTACGGGATGAGCGGGGACAAGGCCGTTTAGGGGGCAGGAGGAAAAGGAATAGATGGCGATTCAAGATCGGTAGAGCTCAGAGTGTAGCTTCAGTCGCACAGTCTTCGCAGCCAGTTCAGACATATGTCACCACACCTACTCAGACACAGAGTTACCCTAGTCGACCACCACCGGTACCACAGCAGGTGCAGCAGTCTAGAGATGGTGGAGGCAGAGGTAGGGGTAGTGTACAGCAGGGACAGATGTCAGGCCAGGGATCGAGTAGGCGAGATTACTCAGCACAGACGAGTAAGGGCAAGGCGCCGATGCTTGGCGATCCACAGACGAGTAAGGGCAAGGCGCCGATGCTTGGCGATATCCTTTGAGGCACACTCAGAGCCAGTAGCTTTGCTCTCACTTTGTAGGCATTTTGTCATTTTGTTGTATTTTTGGCTATGTATCCATTTGTTTTGATATTTTGGGACTTTGGGAAGTTGAACCTGACTGTTGATACATGTATATGTTTATTTTGGGTTTTCAGTTGATCAGTTATATACATGTGATGTTGTTTGGACATGATTTTCCACATCTAGGTTGACTGAGTTGTAAACTGTTGTAAGTTGGTATTAAAACAATTCCGCTGCACACCTAACTATAATTGAAGATAAAAGATTAGATAGAGTTAAGGTGAATCAAAAAGAGTGATCCAGGGTGAGTGAGTGAATAATGTATTGAGTAAATGGTAAGTTGAGGCTGACTAGACCTGCGTTGACTCATCGGAGACGGGTTCGGGGGTCCACGTAGGTTTAGGCGGGCGGGGCCCGATTTGTGGTTCTTGGGGGTCGTCACAGTTGGTATCAGAGCCTAAAGGTTTATCACCATGACTCTGAATAAGCATAAAACACAAGCAAATGAACTTAGTGTGGAAAATCTTAAGAACTTAATTCAAGTATAGTTGGGAAGTGGGAAATGATATATTATTTTGAGCATGTTAAATTTTAATTTGTAATATAATATATCGTTACATAAGACTGATCGAGGCTCGCCATTTGCTATTGTAGATTGCGATGGCGACTCGACTGCACTGATCTTTGGAGATCAGAGTGGAGTCCGTGATCCTCCACCAGATGCGCCGAGTGACGTTGCAGCTCTGGCACGTGAGTTACAGTCCTGGACTCAGAGAGTAGAGTCACAGGGACGGAGGATGGATGAGATATTGGATATTCTCAGGGGACAGGCACAGCTGTTGCCATCTCCATCGACCTCAGGGATAGCTCCTAGACAGGATGTGAGTCCGGCTACACCTCAAGCTACTCCACCAGGTTATTACTACTAGTGCAGTACCTGCACCACCTATCACCGCAGTTGTTCCGGCACAGATTGCGGTGGAGTCACGTGTTCATGATGATATTGATTCACGCCTGACTGTAGAGGCGAGGTGGACTCGGGAGTATGAGAAGTATAAACCAAAGAAGTTCAGCGGCGGTTCAAGTGTAGATGAGGCGGATTTGTACATTCGTAGTCACGAGAAGGTTCCGAAACTTCTCAAGATCGAGGATAGCAGAAAACCTGGGTTGGCAACATTTTCTTTGACTGGAGATGCAAAGATGTGGTGGGAAAATTTAGTATCCACACATGGAGAGCCGACTACCTGGTTAGACTTCAAGAAATATTTCAGTCAGAAGTTTTATCCACCTTCAGCTATGATAGCCAAGAGGGACGAGTTTATGCATATCCGACAGGCATTAGGAGAGTCAGTTATGATTTATATGGGCACTATCGCCACCGTTATGCCGTTTGGGTTGACAAATGCCCCAACAATGTTCATGGATCTCATGCATCGTGTATTGAGACAATATTTGGATAGATTTGTTATAGTGTTCATTGACGACATTTTGATTTATTCTAAGACTCGTGAGGAGCACGAGGAGCACCTCAGGACGATTTTGCAGACGCTGAGGGAGCATAGACTGTATGCCAAGTTCCAGTAAGTGTGAGTTTTGGCTTACAGAGGTTGGATTTCTTGGTCATATTGTCGGAGCTAGCGGAGTGTCGGTAGAGACCTGCTAAGGTTAGAGCAGTTGTTGATTGGCCTACACCGAGTTCAGTGACAGAGATTCAGAGTTTTCTGGGAATGGCTGGTTATTACAGACGATTTGTGCAGGATTTCTCCAAGATTGCGGCACCGATGATGCAGTTGACGAAGAAGGAAGTCAGATTTCAGTGGGATGATAGTTGTGAGCAGGCTTTTCAGACTTTAAAGGAGAGATTGACTACCGCGCCAGTGCTCGTATTACCTGAGTCAGGGAAGGGTTTTGAGGTGAACACCGATGCTTGTTTGGTCCGTTTAGGCTGTGTTTTGATGCAGGACGGTAGAGTGATAGCTTACGCGTCTCGACAGCTGAAGATTCACGAGAAGAATTACCCTACACATGACTTGGAGTTGGCGGCAGTAGTGTTTGCACTGAAGATTTGGCGTCATTATCTCTACGGAGAGAGGTTTGTATTATTTACTGACCATAAGAGTTTGAAGTATCTCTTCACTCAGAGAGAGCTTAATATGAGACAGAGACGGTGGTTAGAGTTCCTCAATGATTATGATTTTTCGTTGGAGTATCACCCGGGGAAGGCTAATGTCGTAGCTAACGCATTGAGCCGAAGAGGGGTTGACTCGGAGGTTGTGACGTGTCGTATGACACATGAGTATGGATTTCTCAAGGCGGTCGAGATGATGTATTCTGTTGATATCCCGACTAGCACTAGAGTGTTGATTTGTGGGCAGTTGAGGACTCAAACAGTCTCTATTCAGAGTGTACTTGAGGGGCAGCAGGCTGATGAGCAGTATCAGAGGTACAGTAAGTTTGCTCAGAGTCCAGAGCACCCAGAATGGAGTCAATCGACAGATTTCTGCCTAAGATTTAGAGGGAGACTGTGGATTCCATCAGTGGTTGAGTTACGTGACGAGATTCTCCAGGAGGCTCACCGCTCACGTTTTTCGGTTCATCCGGGCAGGACCAAGATGTATGCTGATATGAGTCGTCTATTTTGGTGGCCGGGGATGAAGACCGATGTTAGTGATTATGTTAGAGGTTGTGAGATATGCCAGCGAGTTAAGGTTGAGCATAAGAGGCCTGGTGGATTACTGCAGCCGCTTCCCATTCCTCGCTGGAAATGGGAGCATATCGCTATGGATTTCGTCAGTGGGTTACCTCGGTCTCAGCGCAGACATGACAGTATTTGGGTGATTGTGGATAGATTGACAAAGTCTGCGCACTTTATACCGATTTCTACCACACATCGAGTGGATAGATTGGCGAGCTTGTACGAGAGAGAGATAGTACGACTGCATGGAGTACCATTGTCAATCGTGTCAGACAGAGGGCCGCAGTTTACGTCGCAGATTTGGCAGAGTATGCAGGCACAGTTTGGCACGAAGTTGGATCTCAGTACAGCTTATCATCCACAGACCGATGGACAGTCAGAGAGACTGATTCAGGTGTTGGAGGACATGTTGAGGATGTGTGTTTTAGAGTATGGTGGTTCTTGGGAGGAGTATCTTCATCTGTGTGAGTTTGCTTACAATAACAGTTATCAGGCTAGTATTGGTATGGCACCGTTTGAGGCACTCTACGGCAGGCCGTGCAGATCTCCATCTTGCTGGGCAGAGCTAGAGAATGTGGCAGTGATTGGGCCAGAGATTGTAGTGGATCACACAGAGAAGGTACGACTGATCAGACTTCGGTTGAAGGGTGTACAGGAGAGGCAGAATATGTATTATGACAGGTACCATGGCGAGTTAGAGTATGAGGTGGGAGACTATGTATATCTGAAGGTTTCTCTACTGAAGGGTCACAAAAGATTTGGGATCAAGGGTAAGCTTGCGCCGAGGTTTATAGGTCCGTTCAGAGTAAAGAAACGAATAGGCAAGGTGGCGTATGAGCTTGAGTTACCATCTCAGTTAGCAGGAGTTCACCCTGTATTTCACATATCAATGCTTCGACTGGATAAGTCGAGAGAGGGCCGACGACCGATTGTGGACCTGAGTCAGATTGATATGAGAGAAGACATTACTTACGATAAGCAACCTATTCAGATTATGGACCGGAAGGTGAAGGTATTGAGGAATAAGGAAATTTCCTCAGTTCTCGTCAAGTGGCAGCATCATGGGGATGAGGAACTGACTTGGGAATTGGAGTCTTATATGCGCGAGCATTTCCCTTACTTGTTTTGATTCAGGTAAGTCTTACCCTGTATTTTCGTTTAATTTCGAGGACGAAATACTCAATAAGGGGGGGAGACTGTAACGACCCTTAAATTCTAACTCGTACCACGTGACATTTCAGGGTCGTATTGTGGGCCCTACTAGCCGTGGTGTACTTGTTTCGGTCATCGGGAGTCGACAACGAGGTATGTTATGTTTGTTTGGTGATTTGTATTATTTATTTATTACCGAACATTAAATTCAATATCCTAAATATGTGAGGACGTGGTGAGTGTGTGTTGGTACCGTTGAACGAGTTCGGTACGAAAATAACGTGTTAAACGAGTATTTGAGAGTCCGTGGGACGAAAATGAAATAAAAACATTGATATTTACAAATGAAAATAATTAATGAAATTAAATAATAAATTATGGGCGTCGAGTGATATGTGGGGTCGTGGGCGATACGCGTGAGTCGAATATTAGTGTGCACGCCCAAGTTAACTCGTTGGCGCGCAAAACGAAATTTTAGACATGAAAAATACAATTATATATATATTTATATATATAGAATATATATAAATGTATATATAAGTAAAAAAAATGTAAAATGACCAAGAGGGCCATTAGTTTATTAAAGAAGTGGATAAGAATTGGAGGGGCAAAATGGTCATTTGACCCAAAATTTGATCAAAAGCACCACCGACACCCCATTCTCACATTTCGACCGAGAGAGAGAGGAAGAGGGAGAGAAGAAATTGAAGAGAGGAATCGATTTGTTGAGGTGTGGGGATATTGGAATCGTTGAAGTGAGATTGAGGTGTGGGTTTTCGAAATTGAAGGGAGCTTGAGCATCGTGTTGGTGAGTTTTATTTTTCTCCACTTTTGTTTATTATTTTCGAAATATTTGTGTTGATGATGAAGATGGTGTTGGTGTTGATGTTGTTGTTGTTGATGTTGTTGTTAGTTGTTGGAAAAGAGAAAGAAGAAAAGAAAAACAAAAAAAAAAAGAAGTTCTTTGAACGAACGAGAGAGCAAAAATGCTCTCTGTTCGTTCATTGAGGAAGAAAAGAATGGAGTGGGCGGGTCGTGGTGACCGGATCCTACCTCTTTCAGGCCGGGGCCGGGCCCGACCCGGTGGGTTGGCCGGTCTCGACCCACCAAGGGGTGGGACCGGGTCGGACCCGACCGGGACCCACCATTATTAAAATAATAATATATTTATTTATTTATAATAAATAAATAAATTAAATATGTTTTATTTTTATTTTTTTTGAAATAAATATTGGAAAAATCTGGAAAATTCAGAAAAATAGGAAAAAATTCTGAAAAATTATATTTCAACCAAATAAATAGAAATTTGGGAATTTTGATGAAAAATAAAGAATTTGAGATTCGCGACGAGACTTTTGTCGGGGTTTTTTGTCTCGTAAAGCGTGAAATTATTAAAAATAGCCAGAAAAATATTGAAAAATATTTTTCTAAATTGTATGAAAAAATAAAGTTTCGCTCGGGTATCCTAATGGGTTTGAATGGAACCCAATACTGGAAAAGCGACCCAAATTGTGTAAAGGAACAATAATTTAGAAAATTGTAGAAAATGAGTTAAACTTGAGAAAAATTGAGGAATACTTGGAATAATTAGGGAAAAATTAACGAAGATTGGTCGAAATAATTGTCAGGTGACGAGCGAAGTGTTGGTAACTAATTGGGGAACGTGTGGAGCTACGCGAGGGCGTTTTTAGCGGGATTTGAGGTGAGTAAAGGCAACAATAGAATCAACATAATTGCTTTTCTATTTATTGATTAATTATTCTTGAAATGCAAGCCCTTGTATTCCATTCTAGTTCAGGTGACCTAGGGTTTAGGTAGTCCGATTGTGATGAGAAGTCTCAACGAGTTTAGCAGCCGGCATAGACTGTGGCTTCTCGTTGGAGCCTATCGAAATGATTTAGCATCCGGCTTGTGAATGTGGCTTTCTTTCGGTAGTGTGTTAGGAATTTAGCAAACCGGCTTTGTCGTGGCTTTTCCTAATAGAGTGTGCGTTCAGTGGAGGCGACCTTCGGGCCCACTGGTTCGTACGGGGTGGATTGAGCAGGGAGGCAGTTTTGGGCCTACTGTGTCGATCGCAAGCTATGAGGTCTTGAGACCCGCGGTTTGATTGGGACTATCTATTCTCCTATCCATTTGTTTCTCGGTCACTTAATTTTCGTTGTTTGTACTTGTTGAATCTATTTATCATGCGATTTGCTATCTATTTTAGTTTTTGTTATACACTGCATGATTTATAGACTTGTGGTTATTGAAAATTCAGTAAATTATGTTGAGATATCTATTGTTCCTGTTTACTGTTATATTTTGTACTCACCGTCCTTTTTATGACGGTGGGTGCAGATCCACAGACGAGTAAGGGCAAGGCGCCGATGCTTGGCGATATCCTCTGAGGCACGCTCAGAGCCAGTAGCTTTGCTCTCACTTTGTAGGTATTTTGTCATTTTGTTGTATTTTTGGCTATGTATCCATTTGTTTTGATATTTTGGGACTTTGGGAAGTTGAACCTGACTGTTGATACATGTATATGTTTATTTTGGGTTTTCAGTTGACCAGTTATATACATGTGATGTTGTTTGGACATGATTTTCCACATCTAGGTTGATTGAGTTGTAAACTGTTGTAAGTTGGTATTAAAACAATTCCGCTGCACACCTAACTATAATTGAAGATAAAAGATTAGATAGAGTTAAGGTGAATCAAAAAGAGTGATCCAGGGTGAGTGAGTGAATAATGTATTGAGTAAATGGTAAGTTGAGGCTGACTAGACCTGCGTTGACTCATCGGAGACGGGTTCGGGGGTCCATGTAGGTTTAGGCCGGGCGGGGCCCAGTTTGTGGTTGCTGGGGCCGTCACACTCAAATCCACCATTGGCCACCTGCCCTCTCTAGACCTATTCAGTTTATGCATAGAGATGTAAAACATAGGGTGAACTCCAGATAACTGAGGTGGCAACTCCAACTTGTATGCAACTTTGTCTATCTACTTTCGAACTCTGAATGGACTAATGAATCTCGGTGCAAGCTTCCCTCTGATCCTGAACCTCTTGTGACCCTTCATCGGAGAGACCTTCAGATATACATAATCCCCGACCTTATATTCTAACTCCCCGTGATACAAGTCATATTATTTTTTGCCTTTCTTGCGCACTATTTAGTTTTACTCTGATTAGGCATATCTTCTTTGTGTGATCTATTACAAAAAATAGCTAATTAGAAATGGAACTAGCAACTGAATCTCATTATGTTGCTAATTAGAAATGGAATACAAACGGATTGTAGTGGGAAACTATTTGAGCAGTTAGAGTTAGAATAGAGACGGAATAGAGAGAAATTATATATAAAATTTAGCAATGGAATTAAATTCCGTTGCAAGAAAATGCAAAAAAATGCAAAAAAATCCCCATCAAATGTTGTGCTTGATAGCCGTCCATCACACCTCGAAAGTCACGTGGGAAGATCGATGAGAATCTTGATTGAAAAAAAAACTTGGCCCTCATGTTGCATCTCCTCTCCACTCGTGTGCACAACCCTAGCCTTTCCCTTCTTTCCTTCATCATCCCTAATGTTACGGGGTCGTTGATTGCGGGTTTTATCTTAAGGAAAATTTTCTCGCTCAACCCAACCCGTGGTGCCTAAGGGCCACCTTAGTTTAGCACTACCAATACTCAACTCAAATGAACAACTAGCAATGGCACTAAGAAAACGTTTTCACTAGCTCTCAATGGGAATACAACATTGGAACTCTATGCTTCACCAAGCCTAGAGCCCTTGGCTTTATAGCCCAGCCAATAAGTAGTTAGATAACCAACTAGGAAACTTGTCCTGATTATATTAATCCATAGACCTAGTAAACCACCACTCCCTTAGTGGTCAAGGCAGTTGCCTATATGCCTTGTTCCCTTGTTGCTATCTGGTTCTATAATCGCATCCACTACTGGGTCAATTAGCACATGCTCCATGTATTCGAGACAAGCCTGGACGTGGCTTGGTTAGGACGTGGCTTGGTCATGGCGTGGCCATGACTAGGGTAGTTTCCCAACTGCTAGGAACTACCTTGACTTGGTCTCCCCACGTATTAAGGAACGTGGTCCATGCTTCTCTAAGGGATAGGGACTGTTTCTCGTGGTGCTTGGCCGTGCCCAGGCACGTTGGGTGCTAAGACGGGGCTCGGTCGAGTCCCACCGGCTCGGGGTGGTCGGACCATGGGTCTGTGTGTCTTTGCCTTGGCATGGTGTCCAAAGCATACTCGAGGGTCCTCCTTGCTACTATTGCCCATGCCACCCCTAGGAGAGAGCCTACCTCCCTTTATAGTAGATTTTAAACCGTTTCCCCAACTCCAATAGGAAACATCCCAAAATGAGACCAAGGGTACTTTGACCAGGGTCAACGTCCAAGTCAAGGTTTCTCAACTTTAGGCGAGTTAAGGCATAACTTTGCTCGAGCTAATGTCCGTACCGAAGTGCCACCCGCTCGCGCCTAAGGATCCCATCAAGGCTTGACCTTGTTTACACCAAGACCCGTGCCTAGACTCCACTGCGCTCGCGCTAAGGTTCTTGCCGAAACACCTTTATGGTCCGTGCCTAGACTTTGTCAAGGTTTCGTGCCAAAACGCTCTTATGGTTCGTGCCTAGACTCCGTGCCCATGCTCGCGCCAGGTGCGCTACCTTATCCATGCTACCACATCTAATTTTTCTATCCGCATGCACTAGCCTCCGCACACCATGTTGTGAACCCTCCAGGTGCACCATTTGACGACCATGGAACCAACCGAGTCCACCGAGACTCAATCATTGCTAGGTTACTCACTGCCTAGCCCAGCCTACTCGAGTCAAGCTATTGGGGGGCTAACAAACATCCCCCTGCCAAGATGTTCGATGCCCTCATCGAACTACTCGGTTGTTGCCTTTTCGGTAGTATGATATCTCATTTTCAAACTGCTATAGAGTAGTGTCTCTCTCCCAAGTAGGTTCTTCCACACCGACCCACTTGATCAAGTAAAAAGTTCGCCTGTTCTTCTTACTTTGGCCACGCGTCTCGTGGCTGAGAATCTGCTCAATTTCTCTAGCAAACTAGTTCCGTATCATGGGTGGAGTCGTCTCGTTGTGTTCCTCTTTGGGTTTACCTCATCCGAGTGGAAAGGTTTGAGATAGCTTACATGAAATGTAGGGTGTATCTTCAACCTCTGGTAGCTTTAGGCGATAAGCTACCCTCCCAATTCGCTTGACCACCTCAAATGGTCCTTCGTATCGCTAGACCAGGCCTTGTGTGTCTCCTTCTTGTTGAATTTCTTCAAGATCTTAGGAGTAAGCTTCAACAAGATGAGGTCTCCTTCCTGGAACTCCAAAGGTCTTCTGTGTTGGTCCGCATCCTTCTTCATTCTCCTGACAGCTTTGGCCAAACTATCCTGAGCTACCTCCCTCAGCCCTTGTTTGTTTCTTACAAACCGATATGCCATAGGGCTCGACCCCATCGATTTTGACTTGGATACCTCATATGGAGTAGCCGACTGTTGTCCTGTTGCTACCTCGAATGGGCTCAGCTTTGTAGCTGAGCTTTTATGCAGATTGTAAGAGAATTGGGTTGTATCAAGTAAATTCACCAAATTTGTCTGACTTGCATTCACATAATGCCTGAGATAGTCCTCCAGCAAAGCATTGACTCTCTCTGTTTGCCCATCTGTTTGAGGATGGTTTGTTGTGGAGAACTTCAACTTGAATCCCATCAGATTGAATAATGCCACTTAAAATCGTCCAGTGAATCGAGAGTCACGATCACTGATAATGTCCTTTGGGATACCCTAGTACTTTGCCACATGTCTTAAGAATAACTCTCTGTCAGGTCTGCATCACAATTCTACTGGAGCAGTTATGAATGTAGCATACTTTGAGAATCGATCTACCACCACTAGTATCGCTGGTCATCTCCTGCACCTTAGGGAGACCAGTGATAAAATCTATAGAGATGCTATGAAAGGGCCTCTCTAGTATGGGAGAGGCTCCAGCAACCCTGACGCTTTCCTTCTCTCTGTCTTGTCGTTTTGGCATACAAGACAAGTTCGCATGTATTGATCTACGTCCTCCTCCATCTTCGGCCAAAAGTAGGAATGTGATAAGATGGCATTGGTGCGCTCCATGCCGGATGCCCAGCCCATCGAGCATCGTGTGTCTCTTCAAGAGTAGTCGCCTTAATACACCCGTATTAGGAACATATGAGCATCCTCCTTTGGCATAGAGGACTCCATCATCACACCAAAACCTTCGAGTGACTCCCTCTGCTACTAGCTTCAGCAACTTCATACAAGCAGGGTCTTTGTTTGTCTCCTTCTTGATTCGAGGTAGGAATTGGCCTTCCAACCTCACCACTGTTGACACCATCTGGCCACCACCTTGCGACTGAGAGCATCGAGGACTGAATTAAGCCTTCCAGGCTTGTGTTCAATCTGTACGTCAAACTCTGTTAAGAAATCCAACCACCTAGCCTGCTTCTGGTTAAGTTTTTTCTAGCTCATGAAATATGTGATCGCAGCATTATCCGTCCGCACCACAAAACTTGTTCCAAGTAAGTAATGCCTCCAAAGATGGAACACATGGATTACAACCAACATTTCTTTCTCATAAGCCAAGTACCTCTTCTCCGCTTCCTTTAGCTTCCTACTTTCGAATGCAATGGGGTGTCCATCCTGGACAAGTACCGTCCCCAATGCCCGGTCTGACGCATCCGTATGTACTTCGAAAGGTAGGTCAAAATTGGGTAATCCCAATATTGGTTCAGAGGCAATGACCTGCCTCAATTCTGCTATGGCTTGGTCGCATCCCTCCGTTCATGCCCAAACCCGATCCTTCTTTAGTAAGTCCATCAGTGGTGCCACCCTCCGCGAGTAGCCCTCCACGAACCGCCGATAGTAATTCGCCAAACCCAGGAATGACCGCAACTCCTGGACTTTCGTGGGGTTTGGCCACTCCATGATTGCCGCACCTTCTCCTGGTCCATCTGTAATTTTCCTTAGCCTACAATATGACAGAGGAAAGTGATCATTTACGCAACAAACTCACACTTCTCCTTTTTCACATATAAGTGGTTAGCCCTCAAAGTAGTCAAAACCATCTGTAAAATCTTGAAGGTTTTGACTATATATAACAATATCATCAAGATATACAACAACAAACCTATCGATGAACTCTTTCAACACATTGTTCCTCAAATTACAGAATGTAGCTGGGGCATTTTGTCAAGCCAAATGGCATGACTAAGTATTCAAATGAACCATACCTAGTCACCATGGCCGTTTTAGGTACATCACCAGTAGCTATCCTGACTTGATAGTATCCCGACCTCAGGTCCAATTTTGTAAAGTAAGCTGCACTGGACAGCCGATCGAACAAGTCTGCCACTAGCGGAATTGGATACTTGTTCTTCACCGTTAGCTTGTTCAATGCGCCCTGTAGTCCACGCACATCCGTAAGGAACCATCATGCTTGCGTTGGAATAGGACTGGTGCTCTATATGGTTCCTTGGATGGCTGAATAAATCCAACATCCGATAACTCCTGCAATTGTTTCCTCAGTTCTCCAACTCCTTTGGAACCATTATGTAAGAGGCTTGTGTTGGGGGCTTTGAGCTAGGGATTATGTAACGGCCCAATTAGTAATTGCCATTAATTATGACGTCATTGTAGATGTGGATGCCAGCGGGGACGTTCGTGGGTCCCACAGTGAAGCTGAAGTATGTCCGTATTAAGTAAATAGTATTTTGTGTATTGTTTTGTTTAATTTTGCGATGTTTATGTTAAAATAGGGTAATGACATTGCGATGTGTGTAATTATATTTTAAATTAACGTGTGAGATTATGTGTTGAGTATTCGCATCGATATGTGTGTCGATGCGGGTAGCGGGTAGATTAAAGACGAAATTTTAAGTTGAGGAAAATATTACACACATAAAATAAATTAAATGTGACAAAATAGTAAATTGGTAGGAGCTTAGGGACACGCGTGGGTTGTATGGTAGTGTGCACGCTCGAGTACGCTCGTTGGCGCGCACGACAAAATTTTTGGCGCGAAAGTATAGGCGAATATATATATTTATATATATATATATATGTATATAGGTTATTTAATATATATATATATAAATATATATTAAAATCATGAAATTAAGAAAATAATTGTGAAATGACCAAAAAAGTATTAGAGTGTGAAGGAGGAGGATAAGATTTTAGGGGCAAAATGGTCATTTCACCACAAAAATTTGATAAACACCATCACCGTCACCACAGTTCCTCATTTTTCCCATATTTCGATTGATCGAAGTTGAGACCAAGAGGAAGAAGAGTCGAGAGAAAGAAGAAAAGAGATTGAGCTCGTGTTGGAGAGGCGAAGAGGTGAGTTGTTGTGTTATTTTTGTTGTTATTGGTGTGCGTTGTTGTGGTGGTGACGGTTTGGTGGGGTGCTCGAGCTCGAACGAACTGCCATGTCCAAGGAAGAACATGGCATGGGAGATGTCTCCCATGCTAAGAGGAGATGAGGGGTTCGGGTTGAGAGCCAACCCCAACCAAAAATGAAGAAAATGAAAAAAAGGGGGTTGTTGGAACAAAGCATTATGTGCTCTGCTCCAATGAAAAAAAAGGCCGGTTCGGGAATCGGTTCGGCCTGAATCGGGCCGGTTCGGCTCGATTGAGTCGCCGGTTCGGCCTGTTCAGGTCGAACTGCCCCTAATTATTTAATTTAAAAAAAAAGTTTTGAAAAAAAAATTCTAGAAAATTCATAGAAAATTCATATAAAATAAGAAAATTTTAGAAAAATTATATTTTGATCAAATAAATGAATTTTGGGATTTTCTTGGGATGTTGGTGAGATATTGTCGGGGGTTTAGCCTCGTAAAACATAAAATTTAAATAATATATTAAATTGAAGCTAATTTACTGATAAATGGTAATAGGTATAATTCGGGTGATAATTTGATTTGTCGGTTGTTATTGGAGCTAAGCCGGGTTTGGTTTTCGAGACGCGGAGTGCGGATTGAGGTGTGTAGTATACCAATTGAACTTCACTTTAGAATTTACTGTGAAGGTCACCCAAGAGGGGGGGTGAATTGGGTTACCGAGTGAGTATCGCCTTTTTAAAACTTTATGCACAAATAGTAATGATAATGCATACACCAATGATAAATATCTATGCTATGCAAGTGAATGGGGTAGAAGAGATGGAAATAAGACACACGATATATAGTGGTTCGATCCAACCGATCTACATCCACTACCTAACCTCCCCGGTTAGGATTTTCAAACCCCACTTATATTATCGATAAGTGTTACACCCTAAGCCAACTAGCCTAGTGAATGCCTAGCCTCATCTAGGTCTTTTACACGATACCTTATCGCAATAAGGTCTTATACAAACATCTAGCCGCAACTAGGATTTTCTCACCTAGACCTACCTAGGACTTTTCCCACCTAGCCGCAACTAGGATATATGCCAAGCCTCAACTAGGTCTTCCCTTTCGACTTAGATCCCACTAAGTCTTACAATCAAGATTTGAATACAATTGAAATATGCTTTACAAAGTAAAGTGATATCAAGTTCAAATACAAGCAAGCCTCCTAGAGCCTAATCACTCTTATGCATGCAAGTATGGAAACAATTGAGAAATGCAAGTATAAAACTGATTTTATGCAAAACTCAAATATGAAACCGTTTCAAATAGATTGATGAGAACAAAACCGATTTCAAATCCAAAGAACAAGAAATTTGATAAAAAATCAAGTTTAAGCACAAACTCTTGTTCAAATCAGTCCAAGGGTTTAATGAATCAAGTTTAAGTGCAAAACCTAATACAAGTGTGTTTAACAACACAACAAGTAATTTCCCAAATCAATCACACAAAAATATATAATTTAAGCACAAGAAATGCTAGGGAATGGACTTTCTTACAACCCCAAGAAGAAGACTTGAAAATCAATTCTGGAGAGGTTGTTGTACTCCTTAGAGTGCCTTAAGAGTGTTGGTTTTGATGTTGAATGAACAGCCTCTAAGTGTAACTTGAAAACCCCAAGCTCCTTCTCTTGAAAAATTTAAGCACAAATGTTTTTCTTTGATTTCAAAACCTAATTTGTGTGTTTTATGTGTTTGAGAGTGTTGTATATATTTATAGACCAGTATATGACCGTTGTGTGCATCCAAGGGCCGAGATTTGATCAAAAATTCGAATTAAAGTGAATTTTTCAGCTTTAAAAAAATGCTATCAGGACTGCAATTAGCGCGCTAATTTTATGACCTAGCGCGCTAACTCTGCACATAGCGCGCTAATAACAGTATTAGCGCGGCTGATGCATAGGACCTCGAGACTAATTAATTATGTCCCTTGTGTTAGCGACCCTTTAACACGTCCTAGATCCAATAAACCCTCATATAACATATAATACATGTTTGTTATGGGTCATATGGCCTATTTGGATGGTCCGGATATTTTCACAAATCCCGAAAATGGAAAATCTCGGTTTCATGATTTGCGAGGGACTTTTCTGCAAATATACAGTTTTCTTTTCAAAGACCTTTCAAAAACAAGTTTTTCTTTTTCAAAAGCTTTCACAATGATTTTCAAAATGCGATATTAACATACACATATAGTTTAACATAGTTTAGACTTATAGGACCGGAATCTTCAAGTAATCACTTGATATTTGAAAATCCATTTTAAAATCACGATGTGCATGAACTAATGCAATAGGTTTGCTTAAGTGAACTTGAATACCTTACATCGATTTTACAACTCGTGGTCTTGATCTTTCGTCTTCATTCCTTTATATATGCCGAGTCTTGAACTTGTATAGCTTGAATGCTCGAATACCCATGATGTGATGTTTCGCAACCTTTGACGAAACTGAAATACACTTGATAAAACTTATTAGTATATTTTCACCATGTTTGTTTCCATCAAAATCTCGGTCGGAGTTAGAGTGACTAACCACTTAGTCCAACATACTATTCTATTTATTTGAATTTAGTCCTATTTATTCATTACTCTATTTCATTATTGTTTTACGGTGGCTGAGTACTCTCACCTGGTGTCTTTACGGTAGTGGAGTAACTCCTACCTGGTGTCTTTACGGTGTTGAGTTCACTCCCCACCTGGTGTTTATTCGTTATGGGGCATAGAGTCCACTAAGTCATAACACTTGTCTAGGCATACGCCGGTGAATAGACTACTCGGGTATGATAGACTTGTGTAGGTGCGTCATGGATGTATGCTGACCACCTAGAGGGTCCAGAGTCACCCGTTAGAGGTGTTTTCACGGGCCGTGCCTGGGGAATAGCCCGAAGTATGACTTAGTCTGATTTTTGCTGTGCACGTACTTTGCTTCGCTACTATATTTATGTATGTGATGATCTTTTACAGTTGCCTGTATTCTTTTGTTCCGCATATTTATTTATAATATTTTTTTTTCCAGTAACTTTATTTGCATAATTACTTGGTGAATTTCCTTGGGATTACTCACTTTGAACTTGTCCTCTGCTTTTTGTTATGGCTTGAGTGTAGATCCTGGTATGAGTCGAGGGAAGGGCAAGCTTGAGGACTACGTAGATTGACAGCTCTATCCCTACTCGTATGTTTGTTTATTTTTCTTATTTTATGCTGGGTTTTGGGTTTTGAGAGGTAGATATGACCTGTATATAAATTGTAGGTCATATTTTTGATATTTTAAGGATCTCTGATGATATGTATATGATGTACATTTGGTATGGTTTCCACTTAGGTAATAGGCTCATAAAATACATGTTAAATCTTTATGATGTTAATTTAATTTTCCGCTGCGTGAACCTAAGTTAACTTGAATAAGTAATTATTAACATATAACATCAAAGTTAACAGGAAATTGATTTATGATGGATAATTGGGCGTGGGACATAGCTTGCGGTTAAGTGATCAGTTGTGGGCCCGCGTGGCTCTCGTGACGGACCAATGTGGAAATTGGGGCCGCTACAATTTGGTATCAGAGCCTAGGTTTGAAAAGCCTAAGGAATGAATTGTGGGTTTATTGATAACTCTGATACCACTATAATTAATTAGTCTCATAGGTATCATTTTAAATTGAGGATAAACCTGATAATAAACTTAATGAATAAATCTTAGATGTGGAAACCACAAGTGAATGATTAGAGCCTTAGTTGGGAAGTGATGTGAGGTGGGTAGATTCAGGAAATTTATATACGTGTATGTTTTGATTGTGTACTACATATTATACGCGTATATATTGGGTCTGATCCGATGCACGTTGGCGATGCAAATTACTATGAACGGGCAAACTTCTTTTACTACTTTGTCGATTACTACATGAGGTCGGGAAGACCAGTGACCTCACTAAGGAGGTAGCTAATATGAGGACTATGGTGCAAAGAGTTACTGATCAGCATTTGTTACAATAGGCACAGATGGCGGAGCTTATGGAGTATATACGAAGTTCGAGAATGCTTGCAACGGCGCCTATGACTACCACATTGGCTGTTCCTACCACACCGTTAGCCATAGCGTTAGCTGTTCCTACACAGGCCAGTTTCGAGACATTAGTAAAAATGGTCGATTTTGTAGTTGCACCAGCGGAGATTACCGCTATGACATCGACTATGATAAAGCAACCGGTAATGACGTTGACATCTAGGGGAAAGATGTCAGAGGCATCAAAGATGGTGAAGGACTTCATGAGGTGTGATCCTACGTACCTTTATGGAGTCGGTGATCTAGAGATTGCTGGACGTTGGTTGATGACGCATCAACGGTTTCATTAGTTACTAGAGATGCTAGAGGTAGATCAGGCACGAATTTCAAGATATTGTTTGAGAGGTCATGCGGCGGTTTGGTGGATGACATATATGGATATACATCCAGAGTCGATGACTCGGGCTGAGTTTCGTCAGTTGTACTTAGATGAATATGTTCTGATAGAAGTACAACTGAGGCTTAGAGAGGAGTTTTTCGCGTTGAGGCAAGGTACCATGTCTGTGCTTGCATACATGGAGAAATTTAAGTACCTGTTACAGTATGCCATGGATGTGGCGAATAATGAGAGACTTCAGATTTATTACTTTATTAGGGGTGTAAAAAATGGATTGGTGGCGTGATTGTCGCAAGTGGAGCCCAGACTTTACAGTGCATTTATGAGCATGCACTGGCTCGTGAGACATACTTGTTGCAAAGCGAGTAGCAATCAGATCATCGAGCACTTAGAGATGATTTGCGGTTGGATCAGGATTTCAGTGACGATGTGATTCGAGAGATGATCAACACGAGTATGATGACGGGTAGACATATTGGAGTCGCGAGGATGACCAGGATAGACTAATGATCAATTCAGCGATCGCGATTGTTAAGCGATACATGAGATGGTACCCATACCGACATAATCAGCCGATACAATCACTTCGACAGGATCGGGATCAGAGGGACCGGAGTTGGGGTCGGAGATTCGAGGGTCGATAGTCTAGAGGACGTGACAGACGCAGATGTTATAGATACGGTCAAAGAGGACACATCGTAATGGATTGTTGAAGAGCTTCTTCAGCACCAGAGATACCACCAGCTGATGAGAGAGCTTATGAAATGACACCTCCTGTCAGAGAGACAACATGACAATACACTTGGGTACGTCGCCATTGTATATTTTCGCTAGTCCTATTTTTCATGCATTCATTACATATAGGCTGGTTAGTTTATTTTTAAACCAGCGTGTTCTAATTGATGTGTGCTTTAGGGTTATTGTGAAACTAGTAGATGTGTTCACCAGGAGGTGGTTATGAAACTGGTTGATTAGTTCACCAGGAGTCCATTTGCAATTGGTTGTTGTGGGATTGGTTTATGTGGTTCACTAGGGACTGGTCGATGTGTTCACCAGGGACTGGTTGATATGGGACTGGTTGATGTGTTCACTAGGGATTGATTAGTTGGTACACCAGGAGTTAGTGGATGACTGGTTGATCGGCTCACCAGTGACAGGTTGATTTGTTCACCTAGATTTGAGTTTGATTAGTTCAACAAGTTTGCTTTCTAGCCGAGTAAGGTGAAGTTTCTCGGACATGTCACCAGTTGTCAAGGGATATCTGTCGATGGGGACAAAATTCAAGCGATTTTTTATTGGAGGACACTTGAATCAGTTTCGGACATTCATAGTTTCTTAGGGCTTGTAGGCTATTACCAGCGATTTGTGCAGGAATTTTCTTTGATGGCAGCGCCGATGACGAGGTTGTCCAAGAAAGATGTCAAGTTTGAGTAGTTTGAAGACTGTGAGGCAGCATTTTTAGAGTTGAAGAGGAAGTTGACTTCTGCGCCAGTGTTGGCTTTACCTGTGGCAGGGAAAGGCTTCTCGATCTACACAGATGCTTTCAAACTGGGTTGGGATGCGTGTTGATGCAGGAAGGACACCCAGTTGCTTATTTATCGAGGCGATTGAGACCCCACGAAGGGAATTATCTAGTGCATGATTTAGAGCTAGCCGCAGTTGTGTTTGCGCTCAAGGCTTGGCGATATTATCTTTATGGAGAGCGGTTCATGTTATTCACAGATCATCAGAGCTTGAAGTATTTATTCACTTAAAAGATCTGAATATGTGATAAAGACGGTGGCTCGAGTTACTGAAAGACTACGACTTCGCAATTGAGTACCATCCTGGGAAAGCGAATATGGTTGCCGATGCATTAAGCCGTAGCGGTGTAGATAGTCAGACTGTGTTGCGGCAGATGACACATGGTATGGATTGTTGGAGGCTGCGACGTGTGTTTGTTAGATGCGATGTTCATATTGCCGATCGTGTTCCCTGTTGTGTGTTGTTAGAGAGGTTGCTGAGTGGCAAAGGGCTGACAAACATTTTGTTCGCTTCAGTTGTCTGGCTTAAGATCCGGATTGCACAGATTGGTCTGGTGGTTCAGACGAGTGCTTGAGACAAGGGGCAGGTTGTAGATACCTGAGGTGCAGGAACTACATGATAGCATTCTTGAGGACGCACACCGTTCGCGGTATACAGTTCATCCTGGCAAGACCAAGATGTATCATGATTAGTGACGTTTGTTTTGGTGGCCAGGGATGAAGGCCGATGTGGGTGCATATGTTAGGCCTTATCATATTTGTCAGCAGGTTAAGGCTGAGCACAGGAGACTAGCTGGATTGTTGTTAACATGCCACGCCATTCCACGCAGTGGAAATGGGAGCATGTTATGATGGATTTTGTCAGTGGTTTGCCACAGACTGCGAGGCATCATGATGCTGTTTGGGTTGTTATTGACTGATTGATGAAGTATACACACTTCATCCCTATATCGATGAAGTATTCGTTTCCTCAATTGAGTATTATTTTTGAGAGAGAGATCATTAGGCTACATGGAGTGCCGATATCTATTATGTCTGACAGAGATCCCAGGTTGACTTTGAAGTTATGGGAGAGCATGTAGGAGCAGTTTGGGACTATACTTCAGTTCAGTACGGCTTATCATCCTCAGACGGACGATCAGTCAGAGAGATTGATATAGATATTGGAGGACATGCTTAGAGCATGCATTTTGTAGTTTGGAGGTGCTTGGGAAGAGTATTTGCCGTTGTGTGAGTTTGCGTACAACAATAGTTATCAGGCGAGTATTAGTATGCCACCATTTGAGGCTTTGTATGGTAGACCCTGCAGATCACCAGCTTGTTAGGTAGCACCAGAGGATGTGGTAGTGAATGACTTGAAGTTGTTGTTGATCATACCAAGAAGATTCGGTAAATTAGGTTGAAGATTGCAAACAACTCAATATAGGTAAAAGAAGTATGCTGATAGGTATATTGGACCTTTAGAGTTATAGAACACGTTGGGATAGTGGCATACAGGTTGGAGTTGATATCAAAGTTAGCGGGCATTCATCTAGTGTTTCACGTGTCTATGTTGAGGTTAGCTAAGTCAGGACCGACGCCGATGATGGATATTAGACAGATTGAGGTTCGTCCTGACGTTACATATGAAAAGTAACTTGTAGAGATTATGGATCGCAAGATACAGACTCTGAGGAACAGGGAGATTTCGAAGGTGTTGGTACAATGGCAGCATCACGGAACTGAGGGTCTCACCTGGGAGCTCGAGTCGACTATGAGACGGAGATATCCTCAGTTATTTACTGGTAAGTGTTTATTATAACTTAAATTTCGGGATGAAATTTCAAATTAGTTGGGAAGAACTGTAACGACCCAATTAGTAATTGTCGTTAATTATGACATCATTGTAAATGTGGACGCCAGCGGGGACGTTCGTGGGTCCCACAGTGAGGCTGAAATACGGCCATATTAGGTAAATAGTATTTTGTGTGTTGTTTTGTTTAATTTTGTGATGTTTATGTTAAAATAGGCTAACGACATCGCGATGTGTGTAATTATATTTTAAATTGATGTGTGAGATTGTGTGTTGAGTATTCGCATCGATATGTATGTCGACGCGAGTACCGAGGTAGATTAAAGAAGAAATTTTAAGTTGAGGAAAATATTACACACATAAAATAAATTAAATGTGACAAAATATTAAATTGGTGGGCGCTTAGGGATACGCGTGGGTGGTACGGTAGTGTACACGCTCGAGTACGCTCGTTGGCGCACACGACAAAATTTTAGGCGCGAAAGTATAGGCGAATATATATATTTATATATGTATATAGGTAATTTAATATATATATATATATATATTAAAATCAGGAAATAAAGAAAATAATTATGAAATGACCAAAAAGGGTATTAGAGTGTGAAGGAGGAGGATAAGATTTTAGGGGCAAAATGGTCATTTCACCTTAAAAATTTGATAAACACCACCATCGTCACCACAGTTCCTCATTTTTCTCACATTTCGATTGATCGAAGTTGAGACTAAGAGGAAGAAGAGTTGATAGAAAGAAGAAGAGAGATTGAGCTCGTGTTGGAGAGGTGAAGAGGTGAGTTGTGTTATTTTTGTTGTTATTGGTGTGCGTTGTGGTGGTGGTGACGGTTTGGTGGGGTGCTCGAGCTCGGACGAATTGCCATGGCAGTTCGTTCGAGGAAGAACATGGCATGGGAGATGTCTCCCATGCTAAGAGGAGATGAGGGGTTGGGGTTAAGAGCCAACCCCAACCAAAAATTAAAAAAATGAAAAAAAGGGGGCTGTTGGAACAGAGCATTCAGTGCTCTGCTCCAACGAAGAAGAAGGAGCATTCGGTGCTCGAGCCGAACCGCCCCTAATTATTTAGTTTAAAAAAATAGTTTTAAAAAAAAATTTTGAAAATTCATAGAAAATTCATATAAAATAAGAAAATTTTAGAAAAATTATATTTTGATCAAATAAATGAATTTTGGAATTTTTTAGGATGTTGGCGAGAGATTGTCAGGGGTTTAGCCTCGTAAAATGTAAAATTTAAATAATATATTAAATTGAAGCTAATTTACTGATAAATGGTAATAGGTATAATTCGGGTGATAATTTGATTTGTCGGTTGTTATTGGAGCTAAACCGGGTTTGGTTTTCGGGACGAGGAGTGCGGATTGAGGTGTGTAGTATCCCAATTGAACTTCACTTTAACATTTACTGTTCTATTTATTTGAATTTAGTCCTATTTATTCATTACTCTATTTCATTATTGCTTTACAGTGGCTGAGTACTCTCACCTGGAGTCTTTACGGTAGTGGAGTTACTCCTACCTGGTGTTTTTACGGTGTTGAGTTCACTCCCCACCTGGTGTTTATTCGTTACGGGGCATAGAGTCCACTAAGTCATAGCACTCTTCTAGGCATACGCCGGTGAATAGGCTACCCGGGTATGATAGACTTGTGTGGGTGTGTCGTGGATGTACGCTGACCACCTAGTGGGTCAAGGGTCACCCGTTAGAGGTGTTTTCACGGGCCGTGCTTGGGGAATAGCCCGAAGCATGACTTAGTCTGATTTTTGCTGTGCACGTACTTTACTTCGCTACTATATTTATGCATGCGATGATCTTTTACAGTTGCCTGTATTCTTTTGTTTCGCATGTTTATTTATAGTATTTTTGATTCCAGTAACTTTATTTACGCAATTACTTGGTGAATTTCGTTGGGATTACTCATTCTGGACTCGTCATCTGCTTTTTGTGATTGCTTGAGTGCATATCCTGGTACGAGTCAAGGGAAGGGCAAGCTTAAGGACTACGTAGATTGACAGCTCTATCCCTACTCGTATGTTTGTTTATTTTTCTTGTTTTATGATGGGTTTTGGGTTTTGAGAGGTAGATATGACCTGTATATAAATTGTAGGTCATATTTTTGATATTTTGAGGATCTCTAATGATATGTATATGATGTACATTTGGTATGGTTTCCACTTAGGTAATAGGCTCATAAAATACATGTTAAATCTTTATGATGTTAATTTAATTTTCCGCTGCGTAATTTGAGGTTAAATGATATTAAAGGAACCTAAGTTAACTTGAATCAGTAATTATTAACACATAACATCAAAGTTAACAGGAAATTGATTGATGATGGATAATTGGGTGTGGGACACAACTGGTGGTTAAGTGATCAGTTTTGGGCCCACGTGGCCTCCCGTGGCGAACCAATGTGGAGATTGGGGCCGCTACATATTAGCTCAATCTCGTGGTCAATTACCCCTTGTGGGGATAATTGTTTTGGCAACTCTACCGGCATCATATCTCTGAAGTCTTCCAGTACTCCAAAGCAACTGCATCAGGGACTCTTGCTGTCACGCCTGCCTTGATCTCCACCAAAGCTGCTACGTATGTTGGCTCACCCCTCCTCAATCCATCTTTCACTTGAATTGCTGAAAGATCGTACAGCTTGGTGTTTTCCTTTCCTGGCATCACGTTAGTCGTAGGAACAAAACAAGGATAGGACTTGTTCATCACAAACAGTCCCTTTAGGAATGGTATTAAGGCAATCCTTCAGTAGAAAGTCATTCCCTAGGATGACATCAAAATCATCCAAGGGATGTGCCATGAGGTTGATCTTCCCCTTCCAAAATCCAACCTTAAGATCTACATTACGTGTCATACCTTGAATTTGCTTCGCCTCAGAGTTCACTACTTTCATTCGACTGGAATTCTCAACAAGATCCAGTCCTAATTTCTCCAACATGTGGTTCGCTACGAATGAATGGGTTGCTCCCAAGGCCACCATTTCCAGGACTCATTTTTTATTGACCTCTGCATCCACGTACATCAGTCCCTCCGAAAGGCTCGCCTTGGATTGTTGAATGGCATTCAACAATTGTAGTGGATTCATTTAGGGTTGGTCATCATCCTTCACGACTAAGGCCGAGAGTTTCTCCTCTTTGGGCAGTCTCGTGCCCTGTGAGGACCGTTGCAAATAAAACAACCCTTGTGTGAGGAGCTCGACGAGGGCTTCGTATCAACTTTCGGGGCTGGCTTCAAGCTCGCTTGCTTAGGAGGGAAGGGCTTCTTCTTGCCTTTCTTGTGGTGATCTTTGAACGACTTTTTTTCCTTGCTCTTCCCCTCGCTCATGGAAGAGCTAGTCTTAAAATCCACAAGACTATCCGTCGCAGCAATCACCCCAGGCAAGTCCTTCACCCTTTGCCTCCTTAGCTCGGATTGAGCCCATGACTGCAATCCCGTGGTGAAGTTAAAGAGTTTATCCTCCTCCGACATGTTTTTGATGTCCAGCAGGAGAGAGGAAAACTCCTTAACATAGTCTCTCACCGATCCCGTTTGTTTCAGCTTGCGCAAGGCCTCCCGTGCTTGCCATGCAGCATTCGAAGGAAGGAATTGATCCTTCAATTCCCTCTTCTGCACCTCCCAATCCACGATCTTAGGTCTGCCAGCAACCTCATCATCATCTACTTTGGTCCTCCACCAGAGTTTAGCTTCACCTTTCAAGTACATGGAGGTCAAGATGACCTTTTGGTTCTCCTCTATTCGGGCAGTGGCAAAATATTGTTCCATGTCCCAAAGGAAATTCTCCAGCTCCTTTGCCTTCCGCTTACTAGAGAATTTCTTTTGTTCCGGCACCTTTGTTTGGGGCTTCACCGCAGCTGCAACCTCCGAGGTTCCACCCATGGCTCACTTGAGTAAGCTCACCTCCATCGCCATCGTTTCAGCCATCTCGGTAGTGAGATCACCCACAGACCGTACATCAGCTTTCAGCTCCTCAAATTTGGATTCTCACGACGCTATCATGGCCTCTTGTGACTCTCCTCTAGTCACCAAGGAAGCCACCAACATCTTTAATCCTTCAATGCGTTGTGCTGACATTGAGGATTCCACCAACTGTGTTGGGACAATCATTGTCGCCATCATTTGCTCCAAGTGAGCTACCCTCTCTCTTAGATCACTCGCTGCTCTGGTTGCCATTGCCTTCAAACCTAGCTCTGATACCAATTGTCACGGGGTAATAAGTGTGTGGGAGTATATTAAGATGGCCTACACAAGGAATTAAACAAGCAAGGCTAGGACTAATAATTATGAGGCATCAACTTCTAGGGAAATAGATGAGAGTGCCTCGATGCCATTTAAGCTCAAAAAGATTTATACATAGAGAAGCAAAGGATATGTATGAGGCTATTAAAAGTAAGGAATTCATTTATGAGAGAGGAATCAATCTCCCATCCAAGTATGATGAGGAAATCAATAATTTCATAAGAAGATGGGGATGAATGCAACACACGCAAGATTATATAAAGAATAAGGTTTATGGAGTATGTGATATTGTTTATGAATTCTACGCCAATGCGAGGTTTACAAAGAAAAGAGATCTTGTGTGGGTAAGAGGAGTGAAAAGTCATTTAATGATAGGGAAATAAACTTTTTCTATGGGTTAAACTACTTGGAAATACATAGAAATGACCATACTTACCCTGAAAAAATATATGAGAAACCATAGAGTTTTTATCCTACTAGAGCTATAAAGCGAGTATTAGTTGTTAGAGGACAAAGAGGATGGATTATGGGAGCCGACAATGTGTCAAATAAGATTTTAATGGGGAGTGTGAGCCAACAATAAAGAATTGATTGTTTGTACGAGAACACCAACAGTATACAAGGACTCCAAAGATGAGCGAAAAAAAGCTGAATTGGGGAAGCTTACACAAGAAGAAAGAGATGGGAAAGAATAGGAAGATGAAGATGTCCAAAAAGTAGCAGCAGAAGTGGCTCAAAAATTAGAAAAAAGGAATTTGGAGATGGAGAGAACCAAGACGATTTATTGCAGATTTAACTCATAACCGCACCTCCACCTCCACCTCCACCACCATAGACACATATACTACCACTTGAGGATTTGACTCTAACCAGCAGAGAGTGTAGATTGTGGAGATGAGAAAGCAATATAGAGAGGATCGAGAACAGTGTAGGCAAGCAATGTTGAGATATGAGTAAAACATAGAAAGAATGAATAAAGACATACTAAACAGACAACATAATTTTTTGTTATTTGGAGATCATCGGAGGGATGTAGCGAGATATCAAAGGAGCATAGGTATGCAACCTACTAACATGTTCATCAGATTCTAGAGGCGCGAACTACAGGTTTGATCTAAAAGTGGTGCAACACAGAAGAATGGAGCATCCTTTTGACACCATCTTTTGCTAGAGATGTTGATGATGATGATGATGATGATGATGATGATGATGATGATGATGATGATATGCAGTCCTAGAGTTGAGTCTTAGGTTTTCTTTAAACGTTGGGGAGATAAGAGAACACATTTATACTGATTTTAATATTGTTGATATTTTAATATTCTAGACCATTTTTAAGTTTGTATGTATATTATATTTTCATGTTTTATTTAATCATGCATTTATCATATATCATATGTTTATGTTGTTTTAGTGTTTTGATATTGCAGGCTTATTTTTAAACTTTGAGGATAAGGTTTGGTTTAAGTTTTGGGGCATCAACACTATGGATCATTGGTAAGAAATGATGAATTAAGGGTAAACAGTGCAGGTATAATCGTAAAATTTTATTCTTTAAGCAGTAAAAAAGAGGAAAGAATGGTAGTGTATTTTATACATTTATTATCATTGCATATCATATCATTCAATAAATATAAATAGTAATAATAAGAAGCATATGAGTAGTACATATTAGGTTATATATAGTAGTATATAATGAATAATTAATTCATTTGCAAACGTCATGCCTTTAATTGAGGATGAGTAAGAAACAAGTGTCCTGTTGATAAGAAACTCAAGAGAATATCATTTGTTTTTTAAGAAAATAAATTGTAGCCAACAATGATATAATTTCATTACTAGAAATTTAGAGTAGATAATGCTATGTACTTGAAACAAAAGCAAGAAGAAAACCAAAATACTACTTGTGGAAAAAACTAGATATTTAAAGAATACTGTAATAAGTATGAATCTTATTTGAGTATAAAATAATAAGGGCTTAATACTTAAAGGGGAAAAGATAGAAAATGGTGTCTAATGAAAGTTGGATTTAATACTTGCTTAATCAAAGTGAAAGTGAGAAGTGCTAACAAGAGTTTTTAATAGAGAGTTTCACAAATTCTAAAGGAAAATTAGTAGAGAACTTGATGGTAGGAAAAATTGAGAAAAAGTAGAATCTATAGGTAAAGGAGCAAGGATCGTCAACTAAAATTATATATATAAAGAAGAAAAGACAAAAGAGAGATATATATGAAAAAAAGCGGAAGTATATATATAAAAACTCTTTAAATGAAAAAGATTTAACTCGAGTAGAAGTCACTTAGTTGAGTTAAGTTTTCTTTCAAACTCTATGAAGTTCTATGGACTCTTGGAGTATTAGTATCAATCATAATAGTGTGATCTATACTTATTTGTGAATTCTGGACCATAATGATAAATCATGAGGTTGTACACTTGCCACTTGAGTGTCGAGGTAAAGTAAACTTGTGAGTAGTGATGGTCTTAGTTTTGAATTGTTTTTGAGTTTCAAAAGTGAATTATATTTGTTGTATGTGCTACTTGATTTTAAAATTCTAATTTTTAAGAAAAACTCTTGAGTGGATTACTAACTTGGCATTTATTTGGATTAAAGGATACTCCATGACCGATGTAAATTGAATTATATAATAAAAGTAGTATTAGTTAGCATTCTTAGTAGAATATGTTTTTCCTCGGGATTAGTAAAATTCTAAGTTTTGGGGTGATAAGATCATTATTTAACTTATATATAGGGGTAGTTTAGTTGCATTATTGGTCTAATTAACCCAAAATAAGCCCTAATATATTATGCACATGTGTTTTCATATATACAAGCATAATAGAGACAAATGAAGGAATCCGTGAAGAAAATAGAAGAAAAAGCACAAAATTAGACTTGCTATGGAAGTAGGGTTGGCGCCATGGCATTTGCAAAGACAGTGCCGAGGAGTTGTACAGTCGTCACCAAGACCATTGAGAGAAGAAAATGCAGACATTAATTAGTGGCACTGTGGCGGCGCCATGGATTTACATAGTGGGCGCAAGATCAATAATGGACAATGTCAGTCTCGAGGAAATAGAAAGTTGGAAAGTTTTGGACTTGTATTTCATTTTATGTTGTTATTTAGGATTTCTAATTGTACTTTTAGTATATACAAGAGTACTAGGATGTAGTAAACATATGGTTTATTATATCATATAATAGAATTAGAGAATAAAATTCGTTAGGGTTTTTTAAAGAGTTGTTTTTAGTATTGAGAAGACTATAGAAGGAGATACATTGAAGACTACAAGATTAGTAATTTGGTATTGTTTTCTTTTTTTTTTTTTTTTGAAACCTATTGTTTTCTTTTATTTAATTAAATTTATATTTAATTTTATCATTGTTTGCAATGAATACCATGAGTTGTATGTTTTTAATGATGATGAGTGAGTAGTCTATTGATCTTAAGGATCAATGGATCCTATGGTATGAGTACTATGCAATATGATTTGATTATAATATTTTAGATGTGTAATAGTTAGAATTTATATTGATTATAAGCTTAATGCTATGAATATGTTGATGACATGTTTGTTAATTATGGTTATTTGTAATTGCCATGGCCATTGGAGTTCTTAAACTGGATATGAATAATACAACCGTAAAACATTACAATATTTGATAGATAGTTGATGATTAGGGAGACAAGGTGAAGTAATCTTAATTGGTTATAAATTTAAAGACTTAGAATTGTATGCTTTGTGAAACTTACATTTTTCATACCAATAAGTAGAGTTCTAGTTTGCAGATTAGAATCTTCACCACAATAGTGGGTTAAAGTAAATTTGAAGGAAATTTGTCTATTATAATTACACATTATACACACATATAGAAGATGAATGGAAGTTTGAATTTGTTATGGTATGCATAGTATTTCATTGCCTAAGGTGAACTTGTGACCTAAGATACCTTCTCAGTATAAGAACACAACCAACAAATGATAGATTAAATTAGTTTATAATAGTTAAAATAAATGAAAGAGACCTTTTTAACAATATAATAGAATTAATTAGAACTTGTGTCCACATACTCCTATTGCAGAGGACGATATTCGTAATTAATCTTTGATTGATTATGGTATTACATATGTACCATTAATACTTGTGGTGGCACGATCAATTAGTCATCGTAAGCTTGATACTTGTCAATGGAGATTTAGAAAACTATATAGTGGCATGGCTTTGTGATGCAGTGTCGTACGTACACCTAATTATTTCCCAAATATCTCTAATATGTAGTAACGGTAAGTGGGAATCGTCTCCTCGGGATTTTACAAACTTCTTAGGAAAAAGATTTTCCAAGGGGTTTTTTTATTTTATTAAACTAATAAAAGTTAAAAACAAAATGGGAATGAACGTTACTTAAATAATCTATAGAAATTATCGAAACTAATTAAAACTAAGTCAAAGTCATACAAAACGACTAAATTAACTAATCTAAATTCAAATCAATATAAGATAAATATATAAAAAATCATCCAAAATAATGAAGTATTAAATTGTTTTGATATCCAAACATATTTATTAAAGTGTAGTCATATAATAATATCATTATCATCAAACGCTAAATCATTAAATCATTAAATCCTTAATCATAAGTAAGATTAACAGTCTTTATCAAACCATTAGTTTTCCTTTTATCAATGGAAACAAGTCATATTCTACTCTTATTGAACTTAGTAATTCAAAAGCTTAAAATAACTAAGAATAACACAATAACCTTTAAGTTTTTTAAAAACTCTTACTACTACACCAATATTATTGGAAACATCACAATAATAAACAACAAAGATCACAATTCACCTAAGATAGTTAAACGACAATTAGACCTTCTAAACTAAACTTAGTTACTACCATATTTTAGATTCAAAACTTATATATCACAATACATATTTTGGACTAAGCATGTAACACAAAGTTTATTGATTGTAATACGTGAAAACAATATATTAAAACTGTGAATTGAAAAATACAATTAGGTTTAAAGCATTAAGTTCATATTCCTATTTACTATAACTACATTGCAAAACGGTTTAAGTTCATGTTTAGATTAATAAAGTACTCACACATATTCAAAGTAAACATCGCATTAAAATGAAATAAAAGACAATGAAAAAATAACTCAATTAAATAATACTTGAATCCAAAAAGTCTTTAAAAAAAAAACTAACTCCTCAACCTTTGTTGATAAACAAAATAATGCAATTGAGAGCTATAGAGTTATTAAGGTCTCTTAATTTCAAAGCTTTAGATCTATATTTATAGTGTTCTAATGTGTACATATCCTAATCAAACTTAAATTCCTAGTTTTAATCCAATATTCTCGAAATTGACACCATCAATTCCTTGGCAATTCTTGTTACTTCATCAAATCACTGGTCGAATCGGTGGGTTCTTCATAAAATTGTTCTTTGTGCTGCACCAAATTGTCTGGCAATTTCTAGTGCAATTGCAAATCACTAGGAAACTGTTGTTATTCTTTTGTAGTCGATTTGACTAGCGATTCCCTATGTATTCTTCAAATTGTTGGCAAATTGTTAAGTGTTTTTCCCAGTTTTCTAAATTTTTTCATTTATTTTTCGTTTCTTTGTTTCTTCACTTTATCTTATTATAACATGAAATCACATAAACAATAGAAAACTCAGTGTAATAGAACCTTTTACATCTAAATAACACTAAAATATACTATAAAATACTACTTAATTATTGACTTATCAAATACCCCCAAACATAACACTTTGTTGTCATGAGCAAATGAATACTCTTAATTATATTCTCTTTTCATTCGTTTTATCGATTTCATCTTAAACATAAGTGATTGTTAAATAGAAACAAATATTACTCTTATAAAATAAAAGTTATGATAGAATAGAAAGATTTTAAAAGAACAAACCCTCAAGGACAACTCAACCCTCGTCATGCAATACACCATAAGGAAACAACAATGGGTATGTAAGTGACATGAAACTTGGATAGAGTTCAGTGATTCTTTGCAACCCGTTTGCCTTATGTTCAACTATAATATCTCGACTGATATTTTAAGGATTAAAATCACCTACGATTACGCCTGCTACTTTTAATGTAATAAGGACGTTCAATTGTCGCCCATCATAATTTTTGGTACTTCTAATTTGTAAATGCTATTGAGTTTTTCAACCCATTAGTGAAGGAAAAATTAGTCAATTTGCTTGTTTCCTATTTAAAGCACATTTGCTTTATTCTAGAGAGAGAAAGATAGAGGGAACAACTTTCATTAAAGAGAAATTTGCGGAGAGTTTTGTTCTTCAAGCCCTAGCATTCAAGCATGCTTTAAGTGCTTGATTGGAACACCAAATGGACTCCGTTTGAGGCAAGATTCAAAGGGGAGATTCGCGACATCGAGCTCTATATCACTATTGGTAGAGATTTCACTTTGCCCTCTTCTAGGTGGCATCCTCCATTTTCTCTTATATTATGTTCTTTGGCTAGAGAAGAATTTGTATTCCCATTTTTCATAGTGAAGAATTTTTCATAGGTGTTAGTCACCTCGTGGTTTCACTTCTCACTTTAAGAAGGTTTCCACGTTAAAATTCTTCTATGTTGTGATTTGATTCTTACATTTACATTGCTCTTTATTTGTTGGATCACTCATATTGTGGTTGTGGTCCTTATTTGGCGACACAAGAGGGGTAGATTATTTTTTAGTGTAGGTTCACCCCCATCAAAGTGGTATCAGAGAGTGGTTGAAGTTCTTGTTCATTATGTTTAGCAATGGATGATCAAATATTCAATCCAAATAAAATGATTAGTTTTAATGGTTTTAATTACCATGCATGGAGAAAGAAGATGGAGGATACACTATAAATGAAGGAGTATTATCAATCGGTGTTCGTGATCAGAAAAACCCAAAGGCATGTCCTATAAATAATGGAATATCTTTCATCGACAAGTATGTGAACTTTTTCGACAATTGTCTCGATGACAATGTTTCTAGCCATATAGAAGAGGAGACTTGCACATGTTATATGGACTAAACTTGAAGAGTTGTAAGCTCAAAAAATAGGGAACATGAAAATGATTTTGATGAAGAAATTCATGGCCTTGAAATATCAAGAGGGAACCACAGTTTGGATCTTTTGAATGCATTTAAAAAGTTGTGAACCAATTGGTGAAGATGAACATCAAGTTTGATGATGAGGTTCAAGCTTTATGAATTATTGGCACACTACCGGATTCTTGGATACATTTCGAATGAAATTGTCTAATTTCGCTCCAAATGGTATTATTTCTCTCAATTCAGCATCAAATGGCATTAAGAATGAATAATTAAAACAACAGTCACTTCATATCTCTTCCTTAAAAACACAAACAGAGATGTTGATTACAGAAAATAAGGGGAGAAGTAAAAACAAACGTCCGAAGTCATATGATAGAGGTAGAAGAAAGTCCAACAAATTTGTGAATGTTGAGTGTCATTATTGTGGTCTAAAAAGGCATATAAAGTGTTGTTGAAAACTCAAGAGAGACAATAAGAATGGGAACAAAAAAGAAAGATGATGTAGTTATTCTTGCATGCCATGAGATTAATTGAGTTATTGACAGTGCTGCCTTAATTAATGCTACATCAAGAACAGATTTCTTCATATCTTATACATCACTACAAAAATAGGCAGGATTAGAAACATAATTTAGCAATGGAATTCATTCCGTTGCTAATTAGCAACAGAAAAATGACATAATAGTAACGGCGGGTGGATTTACGGTTTAGACACGGAATAACAACGAAATCAATTCCATAGCTATTCCGTTACTAATTTTGGTGCTAAAATTTCCCTCCAAAACATTTCATCACTATTCCGTCGGTTAAGTTCGCGTCCAAGTTTCCCTCGTAATATTCTGTCGCTAAGCCTTAGCGACAAATTGTAATGCAAATGTAGGACTAATATTAGCAATGGAATAGCAAGGGAATAGCTAATCCGTTGATATTCCGTTGCTAATTCCAAATAGCTCCCGTTACTAGTTCCAATTCGCAACTGATTAATTTTGTTGCTATTTGGAATTAGCAACAAAATAGCAATGGATTAGCTATTTTGTCGCTATTTCGTTGCTAAGTTGGAATTGCAATAGAATTGCGATGCATTTAATGTCATTGCTAAAGACAATATATATCCACCACTCATCTTTCCCATTTGCCTGCCCTAATTTTTTCAACTCCACCATCTCTTGTCGTCGGCCACCACTGCCACCGTCGTGCCCGATCCTTTGCGTCGTCCCCCCTCTCTCTCTCTCTATCTCTCTCTCTCTCCCTCCATCTTACCGCATCCCCCTCCCCTCCATCCCACAACCATCACCCGCCTCCTCACTCCGTCGCCCCTCACTCCTCCCCCCCCCCCCTCCCCCTCCCCCACCATCGCCTTATCGCTCCTCACTCCACCCACTCCCCTCTACCTTCCCCTCCCTCACTCTGTCGCCCCTCACTCCGCCCCCTCTACCTTCCCCCCATGTCCGCCCCCTCTCTCACTGCTGCCAACTTATTTTGTAGGGTTGCGCCCAATAAATCTTTGTAATGTAGTCTATTAAACTATTACAAAACTCATTTCCAACGGACGCAAATGGAGAGATGGATATCGAGGACATAATCTAGCTTTGTACCTAGTTGGAACATCATAGACAATACCATCATCGTTCAGGAGGTGATACACTCGATTGGATGCAAGACAAAGAGGAGCAGATGGATGGCCATAAAGATAGATCTTGAAAAGGCATACAATCGGTTAAGGTAGTTCTTCATCAAACAAACACTAGGAAAGCTCCCCATTCATGAAAGCTTACATCAAAGAATCATGACTTGTTTTCATTAAGTAGGATCCAGATCTTATGGAATGGGTGTTTATCCGAGTCTTTCATCCCTTTAAGAGGTATTAGGTAAGGAGAATCACTTTCTCCATACCTCTTTGTTTTATGTATGGAGGTTTTATCGCAGGGCATTCAGAGAGCAGCAATTGACGATGGGAAATGACGAGGCATCTGTATGGGAAAATTGGAGCCAGTACTATCTCATCTTTTATTCGCAGATGGCATGATCCTCTTTACGGAGGCCACCTTAGCTCAAGTTGGTGTCATAAGAGAAGTTTTGTAGGCTTTCGAATCGAGCTCAGGCTGGAGAGTCAATCACCAAAAGACCAATATATATTTTTCAAGAAATATATCAGACAACATGAGGAAGGAGATCAGTGAAGGCTTTGGTTTCAGAATGACAAATAACCTTAGTAAATACCTGGGCTCTCCACTTACATGATAGAGTATGCAAAGGCACTTACAAAGAAGTAATTGAAAAGGTGCGAAACAAACTATCGACTTAGAAGGTGAAATAGTTATTATTGGTAGGGCGATTAACTCTAATGAAGGCGTGTTTGCAAACGATACCAATCTTTCTTATGCAATCAACTCTCTTGCCGACACACATATGCGATGAGATTGATAAATTGGCTAAGGCGTTTTTTGGGGATCTTCTACTGAGAAAGAGAAAATGCATCTCCTCAATTGGGATACTTTATGCTGAGCCAAGAATAGAGGAGGACAAGGACTCGGAAGGTTTAAGATCAAATTTAGGCATTCATGTTTTAATTAGACTGAGGAAGAACGTCTCTGGGTCCGAGTCCTCAAAGGAAAATATTGCAGAGGGGAAGAAAGGAAACCGAATGGCCGAAGACTCGACTAGATTAGAGCTATCCCAGTTCTTAATTAGCGAATGGAACCAGATTGGATCAGTTGGATATATGATAAGAATGGTGTTTTTATAGTGGCAAAAGCATATGCCTTAGTCACGAGACGCACCACCAATTGCCACCGAGACATTAGCATTTCATTTGGAAGTGGAGTGGCCCTCTGCAAATTTGTACCTTCATATGGCTTTCTCTACACAATCGACTGCCTACGAATGCCTTGTGTTATAAATGGAGTATAAGACAGAATGGGGTTTGTGATCGATGTCGTAAAGATGACGAACCCACACTACATGTTTTAAGGGATTGTCAACTAACTCACCAGGTTTGGGAATCCCTACCCCAAATGATGTCATTTCCACTCTTCTATACATCAACGTTGGTGGGTTGGCTAGTGTCGTACCTCAGTCAAAAATACCATCACAAAAAGGTAATGTTTGTTGTTTTCTGTTAGAAGTTGTGGTCTTGGAGAAATAACATTACGTTTGGGAATCGATTTGATATAGGATATTAGGTCAAACGAACCATTATTTACAGAACTGATGAAATCCTTCATTCAGAAGGTTTGTGGTCGACCTCAAGCCAAGCTCTAACAAAAAGAAAGCATTGTCATTGGGTAGGAGGAGAGGGTGGTTGAAAATAAATTGTCATGGGGCGATACGAGGGGAGGATGGGGAAGCCACAGCGGTAGGAGTGATACGGGGGATGAATGGCCGGAAATTTTTTAGCAACACTTCAAGCAAAGTGGGTCGGTGTTCACCTCTTTACGTCAAACTATGGGAGTTAAACATGGCTTACAACTGGCGTGGGATAAAGGATGTAGGAAACTCATTGTGGAGCTAGACTCGAAGGAAGCAATTGTTCTTATTCTCGACTCATCACGAGGCCACTTTCCAGATCCACTAATTCATGATATTCTAAGGGAGACGAACAAGAAGTGGAGTGTAGTTTTCAGCCACAAGTTTAGAAAAATAATGTATGTGCAGACCACATGGCCAATGAAGCTTTTCAGTGTGATGTTGATTTTAAAATTAGGAAACATATTCCCAATCAAATTTCCATGTTTCTAGAACAGGATATCTTGCAATTACGGATATAACCTAGACCAGATTTAGTTTTTGCTAATAAAAAAAGTACTTACAACTTTTTTTTCGAAAAAAAATCACAAAAAAATTAAATCAAAGAATGGGTAAATAAATTTAAGGTAAGAAAACGTATAAATAGCCCAAAAAACAATGAAAAATGAAAAAGAAGGAAAACTGAGAAATAGCAAAAAAATGAAATAAGACGTCGATAAATTCAAAATATGAAGAAAAGGCATGAATAACATCCTCAAACTGTGGAACCTTGAAATTCCAAGCAAAAGTGAAGCATTTTATGTGGCGACTTTTGGGAAACTGTATTCCTACAAGGTCACGACTTATTGATTGGGGGCTACAAATTGAAGATTTTAGTGTTTGTTGTGCGGAGCCTGTTGAATCAACACAACATCTTTTCCTTGAATGTTTAAAGGTACAAAATTGTTGGCGAGACCCTCGTCACCGAAAACCTACAAACAGTGATATAAAAGAGCGATTCTTTAATTTGTGTCAAGACTCAAATTTGTCAGTCAATGAAGTGTGCATGAAGATGTGGTCTATATGGAACTTCAGAAATAATTTGTTGTGGAAGAAGAGTGATCTCCTCCTACCTCATGTGATCTGTCAAGGTATGAATTGGTACACTTCATGGGTTAAAGTGAGGAAGAAATCGAACAATCAAATCCCTCCACAGAGTACTGGCATGACATGGAATCCCCGCGAGATTGGTTGGAAAAAATACAATACAGACGCAGCGATATTCAAGACTGAGGGGCTTGTGGGGTGAGTGCAATAATTAGTGACTCGGATGGTCAGTTTGTTCAAGCGAGGAAAAATACATTTCAGTATGGGTGTGGCCTATTGGAAGTAGAGGCAATTGGTATAAGAGAAGCAATGAGTTGGATTAACTAGTTACGAATTGAGAATATGGTTTTTGAATCGGACTCGCTCCAATCGATTGGAGGAATCATGAAAGACATCCCCAATCTTCTTGAAGCGGGAGAGGTGTTTCAGGATTGTAAAGCACTGATGAAAAAACATGACAAATGGTAAATCAATCATATTAATCGACAAGTGAATGAAGTTGCCCATCATATGGCAAAAACATCGCGAAGTCATGTTGGAGTATTGTTTTGGAGTGAATTACCAGATTATGTTCAAGCTTTGTTATATTAATTTAATGTAATCCTGGATTTTTACTTTAATGAAATTATCTTTGAGATAAAAATAAAAAATAAAAAATAAAATAAAAAACATCGTCAAGTCGTCCCCCATTAATAAAATCCCAAAGAAGATTAAAAATTACACGGGCAGCAAGTAAAAGCTTTTGTCAATTGCGGATGAGGTACCTTGTTGGAAATGATTGTTGGCACTGTTGATGGCCTGAAGACGAAGGAGTTTTCATATGCAAACAATAGAAGAACACAACTTTTTTTTTCAGAAACAGCACTTGCACTTTCATAAAGAGAGAGAACGCTCTACTTTAATCTTCGTTTTTTCAGTAGAGAATTAAATAATTATTCTTTTTTTTATAAGCGATTAAAGAATCATGCGTTGGATCTTATTAAAAAAGATCCGTTAGAGACAATGGGAACTCAATTTTTGTTTTGTTACTTGTAATAAGGTATTTTTACGTTCAATTTGAACTTATTTTCCTATTTTTTAGAATTAATTTAAAATTTTGGCAACATTTTGAAATATCCTTATTCATTGAAAAGTATAATTGGTAACAGTAGCAGGAAATCAAAAGATTTGCTCCACTATATATGGATACTTGCAATAAATATAGAATGTATCATCCTTTCTTAATTAATATTTTTCAACCGCTACTTTTTCTTTTGCTCTTAACGGTGAGCAAGTGAAATGATGCCTGAAGAAGATGAGCATCGATGGAGCAGGCTTTCGCAAAAGCACCATCAGTTTGCAGAAATGCAGAAGCAATAACACTCTCGATCTCCAACGGGAAGTTTTCATGTTCTATGTTAAACGTTTATAAAATATTGAAAACAAAGTCAGCAGCATGTTTTTCCTACATGTCCGTCAAATACTTAACCCAACTAAAGACATCAAACATCATAATTCTTGACGTCGTACAATAATTTGTAAGTTAAAAAGTTTGAGATTTACTACAGAGGGTGATGATATACCCCATAGAAAGTATTGGGTCCTTCACTGAAATTCTTGACCCCGTATTCTTCGATAAAATTTATATATATATATATATATATATGCATCCACTACAACATTTGTGGACATTAATAACAGAGTCATTAATAACGGTTTGGGTATATCCGTTATTAATGAGAAGCAAAGATAACGGTCTTTAATTTTTGATAACGGCTACCGACATCTATAGTTCAAAGAATATAAAGACCAAACTCTCGACCCTCTCCCTCCCTCACGACCCTCTCTCCCTCTCTGGACCCTATCTCTCTATCGACCCTCTCTCTCGACCTTCTCTCTTGCCACCGATTGCTCATCTCGCTCAATCTCTCGTCGACAACCGTTCGTCTCTCTTTGCATCTCTCAAGCTCACCTCTCTCGAGGAGGGCTTCGATTTAAGGTTTGTTTGGAGGTTCGAATTTACCTCTTTCTTTCTCCGTTTTGATCTAGGGTTTCAAATGCAATTGGTTTCTCGAATGAATTCATTCAATTTTTCATATCTGAATTTGTTGTTGTTGTTTTGAAGCATTGATTGATCGATTCGATTGTACGTTGTGAAGAATCGGTTCATGATTTGGTGGTTCGGTTGATCGGTCATTTGGGGGTGATTGTTGGTTTGTTGATGATCATCTAAACTCGATGAGTGGAGGAATCAAGAATGTGCTGAGATTTGCGATCAAGTTTTGTTTATGCCTCTCTCTTTTCGTTTGATTTTTGTTTCGTTGATTTAGCATTACATGTTATGCAGACATGACGATGAATTATTTGAGATTTGGTATTAGGTTTAGATTATCGGCATTGGCATGTACAGATGAAATTCAAGAACTTTTGTTTTTTTTGCATCTCCTTTTGAGTTTGTTTATATCAATTTCGGATGGTTTGAGTATCGAATAATACATTGGAGAAGGTCAGAAGGTCGAATCGATTCAGCTGATGCCGAGTCAGGGGATAGCCTTAATTCTTCTAATATTACAGAGAAAGTCGAGATTCAAATGACTAGTTAGTTCTTGCAAATGATAGGGGAACTATAACATGATAAATTACTTCTATGTTGAAGTTATTGCAATTTCTTAGTTACTATAACATGACAAGATGATTTCATGAATATATAAACCCGACAATCTGTGTTGCAGAAAGTAGTACCATTCTCCCATTTGCTTTAATTTGGTAATGCTTGTTATGTTTGTTGTGATTGTGTTGTTTAGACATTGGATATGCTGCTCGAGGTAACTTTCTATTTCTTGTATATGAATTTGCTCAGATGGGTGCACTTAGTGATCATTTGCATTGTCCTGCTATCAAAGCCCAAATCCCAAATTAGGGATCGTTTGCATTGTCGCTGCTGCTCTATTCAGTTCTCTGATATTATTATTGATGTCGTGGCAGTTACAGATGCTTTACGAGACCATAACTTTTGATCCAGGAATCCGATTGAGTTTAGGACTTTATCAAGAACTTTCTATTTTCTTATTCAGTTAGGGTATATTCGTAATTTACTTTATTTAAATCGTTTTTAGAGTCTTAGAAGGATTAGGTTTTTGAGTCATAGAGGGATTACGTTTTGAGTCTTAGAAGGATTAGGTTTTTGAGTTGTAGAAAGATTACGTTTTGAGTTGTAAAAGGATTAGAGTTTCTAATGGGCTATATAAAGCCATGATTAGGGCTGTAATCATTATCAACTATTATCAATAATTATCAATTTATTCAATTTCAAGTTTTATCAAAAACTTTAAGGATTATTCCTTGTTTAAGCGTTTACGCTGTGTCAGTTGGTATCAGAGCGTGAATTCTGTTCGTACTAACGATGTCCGGTGTAAGCTGTGGCATTCAGAACGTCGTTCAGGATGTTGAAGCCTTGTGAACCAAAGTGGAGGCTCAAGAGGCAGCAATCAGAACCTTGGAAACAAATCTCGATCAACAATTCCGGCGTATAGACGAGCGCTTTGATGCCGTGATTAACAGATTTGATGCCCTTGGGGTGAATGCCAACAGACACGAAGGTGATGGTGAACAACATCCAAGAGATCAGCGTGCTCGAGGCGATGCTCCTATTGCACCAATGGCTGTGAATTTTAGAGGTCGAGTTGCTGGTGGTGACTCTAGTGACGAGGAGAAGGATATGGTTCTGGCCAAGGATCAGGGTAGACCTGTTAGGAGAGATCGAGTCGGCAGATATAATAACAACAATAATCAGCATAATCATGATTATTATGATAGGGGTAATCATGATAGGGGCGAGTTTAGGCTGAAAGTGGACATTCCTAGTTTCTCTGGTAATCTAAACATTGAGGACTTTGTTGATTGGATCGCCGAAGTAGTCCATTTTTTTGAGTATATGGAAATTCCTCAAGAAAAAAGGGTGAAATTGGTGGCTTGTCGTTTGAAGAGTGGAGCATCCGCCTAGTGGGAGAGGCTACAGAGTAGGCGTTACAGAGAAGGTAAACAGCCTATTCGGACATGGTATAGAATGAAGCAGTTGCTCCAGCGAGCTTTTCTGCCTCCAGATTATGAGCAGATATTGTTTTAGGAATAACAGCGTTGTCGGCAGGGTCAGAGATCTGTTCATGAATATACAGCGGATTTCATGCGACTGGCTGAGAGCAATGATTTGAGGGAGAACGAGGTTCATCAGGTTACACGATACCTTGATGGATTGAAACTGCAAGTTCGGTAGAAAATTGGAGTGCAGGTTATAAGAACTGTCACCGAGGCAAAAAATTTAGCCATTAAGGCTGAATTAATGATGCAGGACAGAGGTGGAAATCAATATGAGGGCAATCGGCGAACCTATGGTAGTGATAATTACCAGAGGAATAATAGCGGAGAGGAAACTTTAAGGATTTTTGCAGAGCGGAGTAAGTTCACCCAGGGCCAGAATCAAAGTACTGAACGGAAGGAAGATAAGGGACCAGGGAAAAAACTCGCATTGAACAGAAAAGAGGGACAAAAGGCAACCGCAAATCCGTATGCTAAGCCTATTGTGGGCAAGTGCTATCGTTGTGGGCGCTCCGCTCACGAGATCGAATGAATGTCCCAACAGAAAGCAGGTTAATGTGATTGAACGAGATGAAGAAGAGGAAGTTTATTGCGGTCCTGATGGAGAGGATGATGACTGTAATGACTATGATGAGGGAGAGGAACAGAATTGTGTGGTCAAAAGGCTGATGTTAACTCCTAAGCTAGAAGATGGCAGTCAGAGACACAAGTTGTTTCGGACGAGATGCACTATCAATGGCCAGGTGTTTGAACTGATCATAGATAGTGGAAGCTGTGAGAACATCATCAATAGAGGTACAGCCGAGGCACTGAAACTGAAGATGGAGAAGCATCCCAGTCCTTACTCTATAGGCTGGATAAAGGCAACTAAGAAAGTGCAGGTGACAGAGCGCTACAGGGTACCTTTTTCCATTGGCTCTTACAAGGATGATGTATATTGTGATGTGGTAGATATGGATGTTTGCCATTTCCTGTTTGGATGACCTTGGCAGTTTGATGTTAATGCACAACACGCTGGGCGAGATAATGTGTATAAATTGGAGAAGGAGGGGGTGACGTTTAACTTGCTTCCTTTAAAGGCAAGTAACCGCTCCAAGACTTCTAATGTGGAGGAACGATCTTTCCTTATAATGACACAAACTGAGCATGAGAGGAACGATCATCCTTTTCATCAGGACCGCAATAAACTTCCTTTTCTTCATCTCGTTCAATCACATTAACCTGTTTTTTGTTGGGAAATTCATTCGATCTGTGACCAGACTACCCACAACGATAGCACTTGCCCACAATAGGCTTAGCATACGGATTTGCGGTTGCCTTTTGTCCCTCTTTTTGTTCAGCAGGTTTTTTCCCTGCTCCCTTATCTTCCTTCCGTTCAGTACTTTGATTCCAGCCCTGGGTGGACTTACTCCGCTCTGAAAAACTCCTTGAAGTTTCCTCTCCGCTATTATTCCTCTGGTAATTATCACTACCATAGGTTCGCCGATTGCCCTCATATCGATTTCCACCTCTGTCCTGCATCATTAATTCAGCCTTAATGGCTAAATTTTTCGCCTCGATGACAGTTCTTATAACCAGCACTCCAATTTTCTCCCGAACTTGCAGTTTCAATCCATCAAGGTATCGTGTAACCTGATGAACCTCGTTCTCCTACAAATCATTCCTCTCATCCAGTCGCATGAAATCCGCCGTATATTCATGAATAGATCTCTCGACCTGCCGATATACCGGTATTATTTGAAACAATATCTCGCTCATAACTGGAGGCGTAAAATCTCGTTGAGCAACAGCGCTTCATTCTATACCATGTCCGAATAGGTCGTTTACCTTCTCTCGTAACGCCTACTCAGTAGCTCTCCCCACCAGCGGATGCTCCACTCTTTAAACGACAAGCCACCAATTTCACCCTTTTTTTCTTGAGGAATTTCCATATACTCAAAAAAATGGTCTACTTCGGCGATCCAATCAATAAAGTCCTCAATGTTCAGATTACCAGAGAAACTAGGAATGTCCACTTTCAGCCTAAAGTCACCCCTATCATGATTACCCATATCATAATAATCATGATTATGCTGATTATTGTTGTTATTATATCTGCCGACTCGATCTCTCCTAACAGGTTTGCCCTGATCCTCGGCCAGAACCATATCCTCCTCCTCGTCACTAGAGTTACCACCAGCAACTCGACCTCTAAAATTCGCGACCACCGGTGCAATAGAGCACCGCTCGAGCACGCTGATCTCTTGGACGTTGTTCACCATCACCTTCGTGTCTGTTGGCATTCACCACAAGGGCATCAAATCTGTTAATCACCGCATCAAAGCGCTCGTCTATACGCCGGAATTGTTGATCAAGATTTGTTTCCAAGGTTCTGATTGCCGCCTCTTGAGCCTCCACTTTGGTTCGCAAGGCTTCAACATCCTGAACGACGTTCTGAATGTCACCGCTTCCACCGGACATCGTTAGTACGAACGGAATTCACGCTCTGATACCAACTGACGCAGCGTAAACTCGACCTCGAGTTTTCTGGATACAAAGGCTCATCATCTGGATAGAATGGAAAAACATCCGCCACATTAAATGTTTTGGATATTCCCATACTAGTAGGCAGACCAACAACATATGCATTATCATTGATCTTCCTCTCAATCAAATACGGCCCATATTTCAGGTAGATGATGAGAAAGTTCGAGCAATTAGAGAGTGGCCAGCCCCGAAAACAGTGTCTGAATTGCGAAGTTTCTTGGGGTTAGCTAGTTTCTACCGACGTTTCATCCGACATTTCAGTAGTGCTGCTGCCCCTTTGACTGAGTGTTTGAAGAAAGGGAAGTTTCAATGGAGTGATGAGACTGAGTCTGCCTTTGCCTTATTGAAGGAGAAATTGTGTACTGCCCCAGTATTAGCTTTGCCAGATTTCTCGAAGTTGTTTGAGGTAGATTGTGATGCGAGTGGAGTTGGGATTGGTGCAGTTTTGTCACAGGAGAAACGTCTAGTAGCATTCTTCAGTGAGAAGCTTAGTGATGCTAGGCGTAGTTGGAGCACTTATGATAAGGAGTTTTATTCGGTTGTGCGTGCCTAGCGAACTTGGGAGCATTACTTGGTGGGTCAGGAGTTTGTTTTATATTCATATTGTGGTGCTTTGAAACACCTAAATAGCCAGACCCGCATTAGTAAAGATATGCATGCTCAATGGACTCAGTTTTTGCAGAAATGACCATTCAAACTAAAGCATAAGGCGGAAGTTCAGAACAAAGTTGTCGATGCATTGAGTAGGAGAGTTGCTTTGCTAGTGACTTTGAGTAATGAGATAGTAGGGTTTGATTGTTTGAAGAAGTTGTATGCTGATGATGCAGAGTTTGGGCAGATTTAGGGTAAATGTAGTTCTCGGCAGCCTTGTGAGGATTTTCACATTCATGATGGGTTTTTAATGAAGGGCAATCAACTTTATATTCCTGAGTCGTCTTTAAGGGAGAAGGTGATTCGTGATTTACATGGTGGTGGTTTAGCTGGTCATCTAGGCAGAGATAAGACTATTGTTGTTGTTGTGGAACGTTTCTATTGGCCGCATTTACGTAGGGATGTGACCAAGATTGTGCAGCGTTGTTATGTGTGTCAGACAGCCAAAGGACATTCACAGAATACTGGTCTTTACACACCTTTGCCAGTACCACAGGACATTTGGGAGGACGTGTCGATGCATTTTGTCCTTGGTCTTCCTCGCACTCAGTGGGGTTCAGATTCTGTTTTTGTCGTTGTTGATCGTTTCTCGAAGATGGTCCATTTTATTCCTTGTAGGAAGGTTATTGATGCCCAGAACATTGCTAAGCTCTATTTTGAGCAGGTTGTCCGTTTGCATGGTGTACCGAAGTCCATTACATCTGATACAGACACTAAATTTCTCAGTCACTTTTGGCGGTCACTTTGGTACCGGTTTGATTCGCCTTTGAATTATAGCAGTACAGCCCATCCTCAGACAGACGGACAGACGGAGGTTACCAACAGATCCTTGGGTAATTTGATTCGCAGCATTGTGGGAAATCAACCGAAGAAGTGGGATACTGCATTGGCACAGGCAAAGTTTGCTTACAACAATTCAGTTCATCGTACTACTGGCATGACACCTTTTGCTATAGTTTATCGGAAAGCACCTGCCCATGCTTTAGATTTGTTGACATTGCCAAAGGAGAAAAACAAACGGTGTAGACTAGGCATATGGCCGAGAATTGGCGATCTACTACGAGGCAGCGATTCAAGGAAGATTGAGGAATCTAATGCCAAGTACAAGCAGGCAGCTGACAAGCATCGCAAGGAAAAGCTTTTTACTGTTGGTGATCAGGTAATGGTGTTTTTGCGAAGAGAGAGATTCCCCGTTGGCTAGTACAGTAAGTTGCAGTCCAAGAAATATGGGCTGTATTTGATTGAGAGGAAGATCAATGATAATGCATATGTTGTTGGTCTACCTACTAGTATGGGAATATCCAAAACATTTAATGTGGCAAATGTTTTTCCATTCTATCCAGATGATGAGCCTTTGTATCCAGAAAACTCGAGGTCGAGTTTTTCTCAAGTGGGAGAGAATGATGTCGTGGTAGTTACAAATGCTTTACGAGACCATAACTTTTGATCCAGGAATCCAATTGAGTTTAGGACTTTATCAAGAACTTTCTATTTTCTTATTCAGTTAGGGTATTTTCGTAATTTACTTTATTTAAGTCGTTTTTAGAGTCTTAGAAGGATTAGGTTTTTGAGTCGTAGAGGGATTACGTTTTGAGATTATTATTGTCATCATTGGGTATTTAATGATCCATTTGATTGAACAATAAGGATTATTTTGAGCTTGAATTTTTGAAAATTGGGGTTTATGTGGTTTATGATGATAAGTGTTTGAGGGTTTTTTTGTTCTTGTTGTATTAGTTTCGGTTTTCGGTTATGTGTATTAGCTAATTGGGGTGCTTAAGGATCTGACTTTATGTTTGAATAATTTTGGATTGAGTTTTTATCTTCTCGGTGAAATGTTCATCAAGGGTGCTTATTGATGCATCTCATTTGTGCCAATAATTAGGTGCTCGTAGAGTTACTCAACCACTTTACTTGATGAAAGATCAAATTAAGGCTCTTTAGTTTTTTTTTTTTTGGTGCAGGTTCCTCTTAGTAGATTACAGTGCCTCTTCTTGGTGTTTGTCGGGTCTCTGTCTCATATTTTCTTAGACCACTTATTTAAGGTGAGGATTATTTTTATTTTAGAATGATATGCTATGTGGTATATGCTTTATTAGTGTTTAATGTAAAGCTTTCTGGCTTGCATGATTGAGCTTTTCATTGGGACAATGCTTACCTGCAAATGCAGTAACACTTGCTGACTTCAGTTCATGAATGTCTGAGATTTGTGTACTTCATACTTAAACTAATGTTAAATACTTAAATTGATACACATTCAATAGAATATGTGCAAATTTTGTAGGCCTCTTGCAAATAGACAAGTGGGTGAACAGTAAGAGTTTGAAAGCCAAAGATTTATTCCTTGTATATTAGTGTTTATTGAAGAACCATTGGTCACTTGAAAAGTGTTCAATGATAATGTGAAACTTCTGATGTGGTTGTTTCCCAATTGATCACAAATCCCTGCAAAGAGCACTTCTTTTCATGCCCTTCAACCTCTAACCCTCTTCTTCCTCTTTTGGAAGAAATTAAGTTTATAGTTTGATTGATTATTGCTCCAGTGCATCTAAAAATGATGAAGAACTTCGAGACTATAGTTCTTCTAATGCAGTTTTTAGATTCTTTTTTTGGTCGTTACAAGTCATGGCCTATGATTCCTTTTTTAGGTTCTCCTGTGTGTAATAAAATCTAAAATTGGTTAGCACTAGAGCTGCCTTCTATGTGTCTTCTTCTTTACTATTATGTTTGCAAGACATGGCCATATCAACCAAGCTTATTCCATCCTCTCAAATCCCGGTTCACGCTTGTAATTAGTTGCCATGTTTTTTTTATATTGCTCATGTTAGAAACTTATTTATGGCAATTTAAGGAAAATGCTAAAGTGATCCACTATTAACACTTACTAAGAGCATGCATCTTGATTTTTATTTTATTTTTTTACTTTTCTTACAATTTTGTGCTTGAGGATAATGCTAAGGCTACCTACTACAGACACTTATTACAATTACAAAATTGTTAAAAAAATAAATAAATAAATCAAGGCGCGTGCTCATAGGAGTGTCCATAGTGAGTTACCGTAGCATTCCCTTTTAATTAATTGTAATTTTCATCATGTTCACAAAAAAATAAAATAAAAAATAAAACTTGGAGTGCATCCAGAATTCCAAATAGGTAGTTAGTGAATTTGGTAATTTATTGGTGTTTATTTTTGCTTAAACCGAGAAGAGCAGAAGAGTTTGATTCATATAGCTGATCCAACTAATTTGTTGTTGTTGTTGTTATTGTCGGTGTTTGTTCTTTTGCTTTATATTTTTGTTGGAGTGGATGTGCCATCCAAATATAAATCATGATTCATGAAACAATTGAGGTTTCGCCTACAAGTTTGATTGAAACACCATCAATAAACTAAACAAATTATGCCCTTTTAATCTGATTAATAATAACACATATTTGGAACCATGAATTCTGGATTAAAATCGTGCTGGAGTGGCCCGGATACCCTGAATTAATGGAAGCCTTAATTGTGCAAAATCATGTTTTTGTAATTCAGAATTTTCTTTTTCATGAATTTGATGATTTATTCCATTCCTGTACTAGGAGCAAGCAAAGATTGCAGATTTTAGAGGTTACACCGACCAACCTCTCTACTCTACATGGTTCGGATCCGAAGATGAAGAGCGTGCTGTGTTTGTCGATGAAATTAAGTGTGTTGGCTGTTTGATATGTGCTTTATTTGCAGAAAAGACATTTGTTGTTGAGTCAATTTATGGAAGGGCAAGGGCCGTTGCGCAGTGGGCTGATCCTGAGCAGAAAACTCATGATGCTATACAAGCATGTCCAGTCGACTGCATCTCGTATAGATTAATTCCTTCCCTTCTTAACTTGTTGATTACATGAAAATTATAAATCTCTTTAACCAATAAAATCACAGTGAGACTAGCAAACACCGAAAATTTCTTGGTGATAAAATGAGTTCGCCCTGCAGATTCCAAAAGGTCTATGGTCAAATTGTCTGTAGTTTTAATAGTGAAAGGAAAATAAAGCTTAATTCTGGGCTGTTTGGATTCATCAAATTATCAGTGTCTATTCGTGAAAACGCAAGTAGAGAATTTAACATTATGTTATACATGTTTGGAAACGGCTTGAAGTTGATGCATATTGCTTGAACTGATCTTAGGATGGTGGAGAGGTCTGTACTGGCAGTGTTAAACAGCCCCGCGGAAATGTCAAAGTTGGTGCGGAATTTCAGTTGTTAAAGAAGCAGAGCAGCATACAACATCCTCAATTTTAAGACAAAAGTGTTGTAAAAAAAACTATTAAAACCCTTTAATAATGGTTTTTAACCATTATTAAAACTTAAAACCCTTGTACATAGTTTTAGAGAAGATGACAGTGATAAACCGTTATGAAAGGCCTTGAATAACAGTCCAAAACAATCATAGGAAACCAAAACAATCATTAAAACGGCCTTTAATAACGGTTAAAAACCGTTATTAGAGAAAACAGTGACGATACGAAAGGCCTTGATCCAAAACCTAGGAAACCAAATGTCAGACCAGGCCAGGTCGAACAATTAGAGTGAGCTCCGTTTTACAATAATCCATAACCACTTCTGACCTAACATAAAACATAACATGATAGAAAGCATTTTTCTATTGTAAGTTGTGCAAGACAATTTACTAAGCTTTCAACTTCAAATGAAAACTACATAAGTAAAATATTTTGATGAGAAAGTGACTATATATATATATATATATGAGATAGAGGCACCTAAAAAATCTCCATACATAGCTTTGTGTCTCGCCTTTGTGGCGTGTTGAGTTTTTTCTGTCTTATCCTTGTGAAAAGTTTTTTTATCTTTTGTAATCCAATTACAACTTTGTCTTTCACAGCGTTTGATTGAGAGAAGTAATCGTAATGAAGAGCTCTTCTACAATGAATGATATTCAGGAACAATGTGAGGACCTCTCTGTTGGAGGGGAGGAAGAGCAAGGCCTGGTTTTCAATGCACATGAGGACCTAAACAACGTTGAGGACTAATCCAAAAGAATTCTTTCTTTCTTCCTTACATCCATATGGCGTCCGGTGAAGGGTGTGAGGGAGGCAGTTAAAGATGTATATCTTCACCGTTTTCCATGATAAGGATGTGACTCGAGTCATGGATGATGGTCCGTGGACTTTTAACCAACAAGTTATATGTTTCTCAAGCAAATGGAACTGTCAGATCAACTGGGTTTTATGAACTTGAATGGTGTAGAGATTTGGGTGCAAGTCTATCAGCTTCCCGTGGGCTTCATGAATGTAAGGATTGCAGAGAAGATTGGCAATGCTATTGGCACTTGCATTAAAACTGGCATGAAGAGTATCGAGAACATGTGGATTGAATATCTACGTGTTAAGGTTCGAATTGAGGTCCGTAAACCTCTTCATATCAAGATGAAAATGAAGAGGACTGGTGATGACATGGTTTTGGGCAGAGTTTGCATATGAAAAAGTTCCCTCCTTTTGTTTCTATTGCGGTGTAATCGGTCATTAGGAAAAGTTTTGTGAGGCGTTGTTTGATTGTCCAAATCCTAGCGAGGAGAGGCCATATGGGAGCTTTTTACGAGCCCGGTTCGACGTTAAGGCAACAATACCTCTGCAAATCGATGGTTGAGGGGGCTTGATGGTCACCGAATTCCGATGACGGGGGTAGAGTAAGGGATGACGTGGCTGCTCATCCACCTTTCCATAACGATCGCAACAATCAAGGAGGGGGGCGGATTCTGTAGGAGTGAATGGTACGTAGAAGGAGAGAAGGAAAGATGATAGCGGGAAATTCAGGCAACTTCAGGTTAGTTGGAGTTCAACCCAAAGAGGCCATGTATGGGTATGGAAATCGATAATGATGGAATGTTTGAATCTCGGATCGAGGAGGATTACCCGGAGGGATGAAACCGATCCCAAAATCTCTAACTTATCTTAAATGACTTCAACTTCCTTCTCGGCTTCCTCTTCTTTCAAAGTTGTCCAATCATGAAAAATTGACATACAATTTGGCTTAAGTTCCTCGTTTGGTTCCTTTTCTTCTTCCCTTAGGTGATCATCTACTAGTTTAGACTCAACTCTATTCACATATAAATTCACTCGAGGTCTCCTCGATCTGAATCAAAAATTTGTAGCACATGCAACCGTCTCTCCACGAGCATCTTACTAATCCTTTGCAAATATATCAATAATAGTAGCCTCACACTTTTATTGTTGTGGATTCTCATCATTCTATTGTAGCTGAGCCACAAGTTTTCGTGAAACCTTTATAAATTCCTCCATGTATTAATGGTTTTTGATGTGGAGGAACTGGTGGACTTGGTTATAACTCCTAAAAGTATGACATGTATCAATAAAATGAGAGTGATTATTGGAATATATAATTCCGCATCATAAATATAATAAGAGTTTGAATGGTATTTAAGTGGTGTAAATTGAATCCAAGCACAAGTCAATTGGTTTTGTGCAAGATGGGTTCCAACCCCATGTGAGTGTGTGGCCTGTAACGATCATAAAATCTAACTTGTGCCACATGTCATTTTAAGTCGTACATAAGTCTCTTGCCGTGATAAGTGTGAACAATTCTAGGTCACTGAAGCCGAGGTATGTTATTTTTGTTTGGTGTTGTGTATTATATAGTATTCGGTTCCAAAATTAGAGTTTGTTGAGGTATAACCTCAATTTTCGTTATAATCGGGATCGAAATGAGAACCAAATTGGTACAAGACCTTGCCACGAGTTTCATGTCAATTGGCGGTAGTCGAGGTTAAGATTAGGTTTAAATTGGTGCAAGTTTGGTTAAGTATGGCAAGATAATTGATCTATAAAAGTTTGATATGTCGTAGACAAAGTTAAGATTTTTGGGTTTTGGTTTGACAAAGACCAGGGTTATGGACATTTTATGAAGATGGACTATTATATCGAGAGTTTTGCTCAATTTGGTAAAAATCGGATCCAAAACAAGCATCGAAAGTCAAAACACATCAAAATACAAATTTATGAAAATTATTAATTAAAAAAAATTAAGCTGCTAACAAGCCGCTGAGGTTTTAATATAAAATATAAAAAAGATGAAATGAATCCATCGATTCATTTCATTTCAACATAACGTTTTCAAACTGTTCGAACACTAACCTCTCCACCATTTCTTTCGCACGCCAAGCTCCCAACGTCTGATTTTCGTCTGGGTTCTCTCCACGAAACAAAGAGCATCGCAAGACAATTAGTTTGAGCTAAGTTGTCGTGGATGGAAATAAGAGTTTCGGCCCAAGATTTGGTAAAATCTCAATTCATAGTTTTTTCCTCAATTCAATTTGAAATCTCATGAATTTTTCTATTTCTTTCGCGGGGTTTTCATAGGAATTGGTATCAATTGTTGTGAATTGATGTATTTGGTTGATTTGCATCAATTTGAAATAAATTTCACAAGCGTGGGTCAAAGTTTTTGTGATTTGAAGTGATGCGACCGAGTTAATAATAGTTTTGATGATGTTTTTATAGTTGATACTAATTTAAATTGAGATTATGGATAAATTGATTATTGATTTTGCTCCAATTTGATTCCACGGACTATGGAAATATATTTAATTTGAAGTCAAGTGATTTCCTGGCATTGGTTATCGAGATTTGAGGATTTAAACTGTAAAAATACTAATTTGGAGAAGTTTTGTTAGTTCAAAATAAATAAAGTTTATCTTGTCGATGAGTTGTATTCCGTTTGTGATCCGATTTGAGGTTCTTGGAGTATTTGGAAAGTAAGAAATGTGAACTACAAATTTCTTTTTGTAAGCATGACAAATATTGAGGTTTTAAGGTTAAAAAGTTACCCCAAGTTAGTTAGTTGAAGTTGTTATAAAAAATTATTTTTGAAACTAGCTCTCGAGTGTACTTTGGTAGCAGATTTTACATGAGGTTTCGTGATTTAGTTTTACTTAAAGTTTGACCATAATATAATTAGGTATACAAGGAAGTTATTGGAACCAGTTTCAAAGTGATCTAACACTTTGATAACCCCGAAAAGTTTGTTGAAAGTTGGTTGGTTATAGTCAGTGACAGTTACACGGGAGATTCATAAGGGACGAACTTGAGTTGTGTAAGTGCACGTAATAGCGTTGGACACGGGTAAGTAAACTAGTGAGAAATTTTATAGTTATTTCTTTGAGCTTTAATTTGTTATTTGTGACGGCCCCGCTTCTAATCTAGGGCACCGTCCGGCCTAATCCCGTAATTAAGCCCTAATAACAACACATAGGACCCGATTACGAATTAGTCAGCCTTTATTACCTGTGTTCTCTTGTTTAAACAATTATTTTATTTAGCGGAAGTCTTTAATATTTTAGCAGAATTTTTTTTTTTATATAAATCCTAAGTGTGGAATCCAGGAAATAACGATCACCATATATATGCAAGTAAACGGCGAACATATATAAACAAAGTGAAAGCCAAAAGTCGGGTAATCTAACACTCATCCCAATAACATCCCAAAAGATAAAGACATAAGTAAACATAATACAAAAAGTACCCTACATGTACGGGCAGCTACGCGCTCGGAGCTCAGAGGTAGTCGTCGATCTTCTCCTTGCCCGGCCTGGTGCTGCTCGATGGACCTACACCCACCGTCACAAACTAGACGGTGAGTATAGTGATATTTAAGTGATAAGCTGGGAAATCTAATACTACATTTCCAATTTAAACAAAAGGTATTTAAAAGCATATGTAGCTGAAGAAATCTGAATAAATAATGCAAGTAAATACCAACGTTAACCAGATACCCATAAACTGACACAGGCTAAGTCGAGATGATCTACGTCCGGTCGGCGGTGAGAACTATCACCTAGCCTTTTCCACTACTGTATGGAGCTATGCTCAACATATGATAATAATCTCTTTTTTTTTTCCTAATAACCTCAAATTGCGGAGCTGTGCTCGGCGTATTTAAATCATTTATACTTGCCGACAACCCCGTGATCCATGTCACGTGTGCCGCCCAAGTGTAGTGGCGAGTGCCGGAGACCCCGAAAGACCGAAATCCTCGTGAATCCGCGCATCTCATGTGCAATGGACACTAGATAATCCCTACTTTAGTTTTCAAGAATATATATCCTAAAGTTGTTACGATTTCAACATAAGTTAGGCTACAAAGCCCCAAGGGAAGTAGAAGACAAGTCCAACATAACAGATAACCCTATAGCATGCATTTTCTAAATATCCATTAGCCACATTCCAAGACAAACATTGAGCATATAAGGAAACATGGAGTCAATGATATAATAAACAAGGCATCATGCTATATCGATATTCAATATGAGTAGAAACAAGGAAAGCATGATGTGGGAAATAAATTAGCTAGTCTACAAATAGATCGAAAATTTATAAATGACTGGAATGAAATAAAGTAAAGAGTTCCCACAGTTTCACTTACAAATCAACGCAAGTAGTCCTAGCTATCCCCGCCTCCCGACACCCCGACTCGTGCACCCTAACTTCCAAGAATTCCCTTTAATTCCCGAAGTTCATTTTATATCATTTTTATTTATTTAAAAGCCACGACATTAAGTGAATTTATAATATTAAACCAAAATATATAATTTTATGTCAATCTTTAATTTTGGCACATTTTTCGAGTTATATCGGGGTACCAAAAACACTCGAGAAGTCCCGAATTATTTTTCTACCTTTTTTCTCAATTTCTTATATTTTCTATAATTTTTTTCCAATTTTTTTTTTTTTTTTTTTTTTAGGAATTTTCCTACCATTTTCCTTATTTTCCAGAAATTAAATTAATATATTTAAATATATATATTAATTTATTATGATTAATTAATAATAATAATATATCTTATTTTATTTTATATATATTTAATCAATAATATATATATCTTTATTTATTTATTTATTTATTATTTATTATTTCTATTTTTTATATTCATTTATATTTTTTTTTTGTCGTCGGGCCGGGTCGGGTCGGGTCTGACCCGACCCGCCTCGGCCTGGTGGCCAGGCGGGCCGGGCTCGGCTCATGGGCCGAGCCCGCCTGTGCCCCCTGGCCGCCCCAAAGAAGAAGATGCACACGGGCCCGGCCCGTGTGCATCTTCTTCCTCACGCGAACCCGAGCTTCGGTTCGCGTGAAGAAGCTCTTTTTTTTTTTTTTTTTTTTTTTTTTTTTTTTTTTTTTTTTTTTTTTTTTTTTGCTCTTCCCTCTTCTCTTTTCTTTCCTCTCCCAAACCATCTTCAACCTCCAAACTCTAAATGCCAATTTCAACATCAACAACACAAGTTACCATGAATTTTCCGATTCAACATGCATGTCCGATTTTTTTTTTTTTTTTTTTTTTTTTTTTTAACTTACACAAACTACCCGAATTTCAATTGTAGAATCAATTTTTAAAACTTCATTTCACCATAAACCCGACTTCAATTCTAAAAAAAACAAGTAAAAACATAATTCTATACCCAAAAACTAATTAGATAAAAATACCCCATTTTTTTACCTATTTTAATGGAAAATAGAGAGGTGATGATGGTTACCTTACTCGATCTTGTGGATCTTCACTCCTAGCTCGAAAATCTCATCTCAAATCTCTCAAGAACTCTCTCCTCTCCTTAGTTTCGATTTTGATTTGCATGTAAATAGTGAAATCCCATCTCATCAAGTTGTATATATATGTGTTGATGGAATCTAGTGTGCATTGCGCATCTCGAGGTAAATCTAATGGCTACTAACTAGGCAGTCCAGCCTCTCATGTGACACAACTTGGGTGACTCCCATTATGGGAGTGTGTGGCAAAGACGGATCCCAAGGTCCATCCTAAGGTTAGTTTAATTCATTACAAACTATAGGGTATAAAAATGTGATTTCTTAATTAAATAACTATAGGTTAAATCGATTAATGTACATTAATCCCATATGGACCATAATTAATTTGTCACACAAATTTATAAAATTTAACTAAATGGTCACACCGACTCTCAACTCCCCAAGACTCGGTGTCCCGACTCGCACGCAACTCGAGGCGTTTTCCCGTGCGTCGAACGTCGTATTTTCCAACTAAATTAAATAACTTAATTTATGTTAAGGTAAATTTGAAATAAATTGTTATTTCCTAGCCTAGTCTCGCTACCCCGATAATTCCACTAGGTACTCATACTTGCACGCACTCCAAGGCGTGTCCCCGCTCACGTCAACTCGACGTCTATGGTTTGCAAAAATGGACTTAATTAGTCTACACACATACACAACACTAGGCATACACCAAGACAAATATAACATTTACCTCGCCACGTGCCTCTGGCCAATATGCGCGTCTCATGCGGGCCCCACGTCACGGGTCGGTGATCCCGATTAAGCAAGTTAATCAAGATTAGGAAATTGGGCCGTGACAAATATTCCCAACAAAATGGAAATTTCGTCTCGAAATTAAATTCAAAGTTAGGATTATACCCGACTCGAAAAGGTACGGAAACGATCTCGCATATAGTCTTCCCGCTCCCAAGTGAGTTCCGAATCGTTGTGGAACCGCCACTTGACGAGCACCTTTGGGATAGACTTGTTCCTCAACCGTTGTACCTTTCGGTCTAGGATCCGGATAGGTCGCTCCTCATATGAGAAATCCTCGCTCAGTCGATCTCGACTCAAGTCAATCGTTTGTCGTGCGCTCGCTTCTTCAACTCGGCCGCACGAAGCATTGAAATATGAAAGACCGGATGAACACCCGACATTTGCGAAGGAAGCTCTAACTCGTACGCAACCTTTCCAACCCGTTTCCTTACTCGAATGGCCCGATGAAACGCGGTGCGAGCTTGCCCTTCACACCAAATCTCGCAAACCCTTCCGAGGGAGACCTTAAGATAGACGTAGGCTCCCTCGGAATAAGTGATATCACCGTGGTACTTGTCCGCATACTTCTCGTCTCTCTTGGTCGCTCTTGAGTTTCGTCGAATTTGTCGTACCTTTTCTGCATGATCAACAACAATCTCAGCCCTATCGTCACTCGTCCTCTCGGCTCACCCCCAACACGAGGCGAGCGACACGGCCTCGCCATACAAAGCCTCAAATGGCGCCATCTCAATGCTAGCTCGATAACCGTTGTTGTACGCAAACTCACATAATGGTAGATACTCCTCCCAAGATCCACCGAACTCTAACACACAGCCCGCAACATGTCCTCTAGAACCCGATTCGCTCTCTGTCCGTCGTCGTGGCCCGAGGATGGAAAGTCATCTTGAATCGTAGGCGTGTACCGCATCGTTTCTTGCATACTCGCCACATCCCGGAAGTATACGTAGCATCTCTCGTCTCGATGTGATGGTCAACTGCACCCCATGCACCTAATGATCTCTCTCTCGAAAAGTATACTCACTGATCAAACGTAGTAGTGCGCCGCAATCGCGCAGAAAATGAGCAGACTTTGTAAGTCTATCAACTATCACCCAAATGGAATCATGTTTCTTGGTCGTCCTCGCAACCCTCTCGATGAAGTCCATGGCGATGTCTTCCCATTTCCATTTCGGAACGGGCAATGGTTGTAATAGTCCTCCAGGTCTACGATGCTCTACCTTCACTTGCCGACAAATCTCACAATTCCCGATAAACTCGACACATCCGCTTTCATCCCAGTGCCACCGTAAATGTCTCTTCATGTCGTGATACATCTTAGTCCCGCCTGGATGAACAAGAATCGGGAATGGTGTGAATCCCGAAGAATTTCCTCTCTCGCCTCCGCATCTCGGTATCCACAACCGCCCTCGAATCTCGACACCGATCGATGTCTCGTCCAATCAACACAATCTAAACTCCGCGCTAACTCGCGAATTGTCGGTACAACTTGTCGGCCCTTCCGACCCTCTCGACACACTCGTGTGTAGACACGGTATGTACTGTCTCGTGCGCAGATCTCAATCCGGTATCTACAGAACGTCGACCGACTCCATCGTCATCGTCGCCCTCAAGTAACCCGTACTCGTGTGTCATATGACATCCGACAACCTCGGCTGCCTCTCGGTTGGTCTCCTACTCGCACAAGGCGTCGGCTACTACATTCGCTTTTCCCGGGTGATATTCCAAGGAAAAGTCATAGTCCTTCAAGAATTCTAACCACTGCGCTGTCTCATATTCGCTCCTTCGTGTGAAGAGATACTTCGACTCTTGTGATCAGTGAAAAGTGTGAATCTCTTTCCATACAAGTGGTGTCTCCACACCTTCGCCGCAAATACGATCGTCGCTAACTCAAGGTCATGCGTCGGTAGTTCTTTTCATGTATCTTCACTGTCTCGAAGCATAAGCCACAACTCGCTACCCCGCATCAACACGCATCCAAGTCCCGTGTGTGAAGCATCGTGTATACTAGGAATCCCCGTCCAACCTTAGCAAGTGTCAATACCGGTGCGGTCGTCAACAACCTCTTCAATCGCTCAAATGCGTTCTCGCATTCTCTCTCTCAACGTCATACACGACGTCCTTCGTGTCAATCTAGTCATCGGCGAAGCGATCTTAGAAAAATCCTTCACAAACCTGCGCAGTAGTAGCCGCTAACCCCGAAAACTCCCGATCTCCGTCATCGACGTCGGTGCCGCCACCCATAATCGTTCAATCTTGGCCGGATCTACGGCAATCCCCGTTGCTCCAACAACGTGACCCAAAACTTGACTTCGAAAGCCAAAACTCACACTTGCCGAACTTGGCATATAAACGGTGCTTCCTCAACATCTCGCAACGTCTCCCCGAGGTGCCGCTTCGTGATCCTCCCGTGTCCTTGAATAGATCGAATGTCATCGATGAAGACTACTACGAATCGGTCAAGAAATGGCTCGAATACTCGGTGCATAAGGTCCATAAACACGGCGGGGCGTTGGTTAGCCCGAACGGCATAACCGTAAACCGGTAGTGTCCATATCTCGGTGCGAACGCCGTCTTAGATCGGTCCTCATCCCCGATCCTAAGTCGATGATACCCCGATCTCAGTCTATCTTGGAGAAGAACTGCGCTCTCTCTCACCGCTCAAACAAATCATCAATCCTCGGTAGCGGTACTTGTTCTTGATAGTAACCTTATTCAGTTGCCTGTAGTCGATGCACAGTCGTAGACTACCATCCTTCTTTTTCACAAAAAGTACTGGCGCTCCCCACGGTGACATCGAAGGTGTGATGAATCCTTTCTCCCCCATGTCCTTAAGCTGAGCCCTTAACTCCTCTAGCTCCTTCGGGGCCATGCGGTAAGGTGGTATCGCGATCGGTTTGGTGCCTGGTACTAACTCAATGATGAAGTCTACCTCTCGCGGCGGTGGCAGTCCTGGCAACTCCTCAGGAAAGACGTCGGAAAACTCTCTAACAATCGGTATGTCCTCAAGTCGGGGTCCCCGACTCTCGCTATAGTATACAAGGCTACTAGAGTCTCCATCTCCTCACTAGTCGCCAATCTACCTCTCGTGGTATCGACTCTCGGTGTACTACCTCTGTACGAACATCGGACGTCCCGGGATCTCAAATATCACGACTTACTAAAACAATCTATGTGAGCATGGTATGCCGATAACCATCCATCCCGAAGAGAGCGTCGAACTCTAACATCTCAAGGACTCTAAAGTCGGCGGTAACTCTATCCCACTAATCTCTACCGGAACTTTCTCCACTAGACTATTAGGGTAAACCCTATCTCCGGCGGCGGTGCTCAATATCAAATGTACTCCAAGCCTAATCGGTGTCAATCCTAGTATGCCTAACATGCGTCCGTAAATGAAGGAAATAGTGGAACCCGAATCAAATAAAACATAAGACTCTCTACCGCGATAGAAATCATACCCTCAATGAGACTCGCGTAGCGCTAGTATCCGCCGTGCCACCATGTGAGCCGCCTCTCGACTCGTGGTGGATACACCGTCGCTGGTCGTGGACACTCCTCACCAAATGTCCCACCCGTCCGCACCTATAACATGAAACCCGTTCTGCGCCTGGGTCTGGCTCGTGGTCGTCCCTCGAACCGAGTCTGTCTTTGTCCCCGACGGGGTCCCTCTCGCCTCGACCCCCGCCTCGCCTCTACCACCCCGTCTCGCCGATATCGTCGTGGTGCCGATGGTGCCGGAAGAGTAAGTCTCTCTCGGCGCCGGTAATGCCGGCCTAATCGATGGTGGTGGTAAGGAACGTCCTCTCCCCGAGCTCGTGCGCCGACGCGACATAAGACACCCGAGGTACCACCGATGTGAAACGCGAAGTCATCCCCGATCCCCGAGAACCTCTCGTCCCAGTCCTAGGTGCCTTGCCACCCCGTCGTCTCCTCTCAAAATCTACGCCGCTCTAATGTCAATCTCGCCCTAAGCCTCGCCCCGTCGCCTATTACACCAAGATAGTAGGTCTCGTGGGAAAGTGCACGCTCGTATATCTCGGTGAGTGTCCTAGCGCCCGTGCCGACTACGTGATAGCCAATATCCGCTCTCGACCGCCCCAAAATGATACACATCTCCCAACTCATCTCGGACCAAATCCCCCGCAAACCGCCTCGATACCCGTATCTATCTCGGCACTCCATAACCGACTCATCTCGCTCTCTCGCCTCAAACTCATAAACTCTCTCCTCAACCTCATCATGATCGCCGGCGGAAATACCGTCGATAAAACTTAGCCTTAAAGGCCGTCCATGACTCAAAGTCCCCATCGTAGCTATGGTGGTACGCCACCGCACGTCAGCATCTCTCTCGTAGCGTATAAGAAGACAAATCGGGCGTAGTCTATCCTCGATCCCCAAAATCCGATGTAGCTTCTCTTGTGATAATATCCATCCCTCAATCTTCTCAAAGTTTCTCTCCCGTCGAAATACACCGGCCGAAGGCGGAGAAAGTCCTTCACCACCGAATCCCCACCGCCGAGCCTCGAAGGTGTAGGTGTGGGAGTCTGAGTCATCATCGCTACCTCTCGCGTCGAAACGGTCACTACCGGAAGAGTCGGCGTCACTACCGTGTCCCGAACAATAGGTGGGTCTAGTACGGGTGCGGTATTCGGAACGCGGGGTGGTATAATAGTAGGTCCGGGCCGTTCGGATGTGTGGTAGTCGCAGGAGTAGTGGCGACGCCCGAGTAAGTGCGGTGATCTCGTGGCGTCATGAAGGCCATGAAATCGCCATCTCGTTGTCTCCGTGCCGCTACTCTATCCGCCAACCTCTCGATAGTCGTCGCCTCGATGTAGTAGGAGGCCGACTCATCGCTAGCACCCCCGTCGCTCGTCTCGCGTGCATCCGTCATCGTCGTCTCGCATGTGGATAACGATTTCCTATCACTATTACGAAGTCTACCACGTATATACGTATACATATTGAAAAAGATAGCATATATATACAAATTCCCAACTCACTTTCACTCAATTCCTAACAAAATAATTCCTAGGTAAGGTTCATCTGGTTTCCACTTCTAGGGTGTGTATTTTATTCAAATTTATGCTTTACTCCTTGATAAATGATCTTTGATACCAATCAGGAAATTAGTATCAAAATCCTTATTCAACACTATGCTTTGCCCCTAAGGTTCTAAAGCCTAAGCTCTGATACCAACTGTGACGGCCCCGCTTCTAATCTAGGGCACCGTCCGGCCTAATCCCGTAATTAAGCCCTAATAACAACACATAGGACCCGATTACGAATTAATCAGCCTTTATTACCTGTGTTCTCTTGTTTAAACAATTATTTTATTTAGCGGAAGTCTTTAATATTTTAGCAGAATTTTTTTTTTTATATAAATCCTAAGTGTGGAATCCAGGAAATAACGATCACCATATATATGCAAGTAAACGGCGAACATATATAAACAAAGTGAAAGCCAAAAGTCGGGTAATCTAACACTCATCCCAATAACATCCCAAAAGATAAAGACATAAGTAAACATAATACAAAAAGTACCCTACATGTACGGCAACTACGCGCTCGGAGCTCGAGGTAGTCGTCGATCTTCTCCTTGCCCTACTGGTGTCGCTCGATGGACCTACACCCACCGTCACAAACTAGACGGTGAGTATAGTGATATTTAAGTGATAACGGGGAAATCTAATACTACATTTCCAATTTAAACAAAAGGTATTTAAAAGCATATGTAGTTGAAGAAATGCTGAATAAATAATGCAAGTAAATACCAACGTTAACAGATACCCATAAACTGACACAGGCTAAGTCGAGATGATCTACGTCCGGTCGGCGGTGAGAACTATCACCTAGCCTTTTCACTATCGTATGGAGCTATGCTCAACATATGATAATAATCTCTCTTTTTTTTTTCCTAATAACCTCAAATTGCGGAGCTGTGCTCGGCGTATTTAAATCATTTATACTTGCCGACAACCCCGTGATCCATGTCACGTGTGCCGCCCAAGTGTAGTGGCGAGTGCCGAGACCCCGAAAGACCGAAATCCTCGTGAATCCGCGCATCTCATGTGCAATGGACACTAGATAATCCCTACTTTAGTTTTCAAGAATATATATCCTAAAGTTGTTACGATTTCAACATAAGTTAGGCTACAAAGCCCCAAGGGAAGTAGAAGACAAGTCCAACATAACAGATAACCCTATAGCATGCATTTTCTAAATATCCATTAGCCACATTCCAAGACAAACATTGAGCATATAAGGAAACATGGAGTCAATGATATAATAAACAAGGCATCATGCTATATCGATATTCAATATGAGTAGAAACAAGGAAAGCATGATGTGGGAAATAAATTAGCTAGTCTACAAATAGACTGAAAATTTATAAATGACTGGAATGAAATAAAGTAAAGAGTTCCCACAGTTTCACTTACCAGTCAACGCAGTAGTCCTAGCTATCCGGCCTCCCGACACCCCGACTCGTGCACCCTAACTTCCAAGAATTCCCTTTAATTCCTGAAGTTCATTTTATATCATTTTTATTTATTTAAAAGCCACGACATTAAGTGAATTTATAATATTAAACCAAAATATATAATTTTATGTCAATCTTTAATTTTGTCACATTTTTCGAGTTATATCGGGGTACCAAAAACACTCGAGAAGTCCCGAATTATTTTTCTACCTTTTTTCTCAATTTCTTATATTTTCTATAATTTTTTTTCCAATTTTTTTTTTTTTTTTTTTTAGGAATTTTCCTACCATTTTCCTTATTTTCCAGAAATTAAATTAATATATTTAAATATATATATTAATTTATTATGATTAATTAATAATAATAATATATCTTATTTTATTTTATATATATTTAATCAATAATATATATATCTTTATTTATTTATTTATTTATTATTTATTATTTCTATTTTTTATATTCATTTTATATTTTTTTTTTGTCGGGCGGGTCGGGTCGGGTCGACCTCGACCTCGACCCTCGACCTTCGGGTGGCCGGGTCCCGCCCGACCCGACCGGTTCCGGCTGGCCAGCGGCCGGGCCGGCTCGGCCATGGGCCGAGCCCGCCTGTGCCCCCTGGCCGCCCAGAGGAAGAAGATGCACACGGGCCCGGCCCGTGTGCATCTTCTTCCTCACGCGAACCAGAGCTTCTCGGTTCGCGTGAGAAGAAGCTCTTTTTTTTTTTTTTTTTTTTTTTTTTTTGCTCTTCCCTCTTCTCTTTTCTTTCCTCTCCCAAACCATCTTCAACCTCCAAACTCTAAATGCCAATTTCAACATCAACAACACAAGTTACCATGAATTTTCCGATTCAACATGCATGTCCGATTTTTTTTTTTTTTTTTTTTTTTTTTTTTTTTTTTTTTAACTTACACAAACTACCCGAATTTCAATTGTAGAATCAATTTTTAAAACTTCATTTCACCATAAACCCGACTTCAATTCTAAAAAAAACAAGTAAAAACATAATTCTATACCCAAAAACTAATTAGATAAAAATACCCCATTTTTTTACCTATTTTAATGGAAAATAGAGAGGTGATGATGGTTACCTTACTCGATCTTGTGGATCTTCACTCCTAGCTCGAAAATCTCATCTCAAATCTCTCAAGAACTCTCTCCTCTCCTTAGTTTCGATTTTGATTTGCATGTAAATAGTGAAATCCCATCTCATCAAGTTGTATATATATGTGTTGATGGAATCTAGTGTGCATTGCGCATCTCGAGGTAAATCTAATGGCTACTAACTAGGCAGTCCAGCCTCTCATGTGACACAACTTGGGTGACTCCCATTATGGGAGTGTGTGGCAAAGACGGATCCCAAGGTCCATCCTAAGGTTAGTTTAATTCATTACAAACTATAGGGTATAAAAATGTGATTTCTTAATTAAATAACTATAGGTTGAATCGATTAATGTACATTAATCCCATATGGACCATAATTAATTTGTCACACAAATTTATAAAATTTAACTAAATGGTCACACCGACTCTCAACTCCCTAAGACTCGGTGTCCCGACTCGCACGCAACTCGAGGCGTTTTCCCCGTGCGTCGAACGTCGTATTTTCCAACTAAATTAAATAACTTAATTTATATTAAGGTAAATTTGAAATAAATTGTTATTTCCTAGCCTAGTCTCGCTACCCCGATAATTCCACTAGGTACTCATACTTGCACGCACTCCAAGGCGTGTCCCCGCTCACGTCAACTCGACGTCTATGGTTTGAAAATGGACTTAATTAGTCTACACACATACACAACACTAGGCATACACCAAGTACAAATATAACATTTACCTCGGCCATGTGCCTCGGTCAATATGCGCGTCTCATGCGGGCCCCACGTCACGGGTCGGTGATCCTGATTAAGCAAGTTAATCAAGATTAGGAAATTGGGCCGTGACATTATTGTTATTGTTTTATCTTAGTTTGGAACTCTATTATGATTGAGTGGTCCAAAGGCAAGTGAGTCAACGTCATCTTTGGTAAGACGGGTATCTGGAGTAATTTATCAGAATCGCGAACCTCAGGATGCACAGTATGATTTTTGGTTCTATATACGGAGTGAGAATTCTTCACTAGATTGCTGGGGAATTTTGTATTTCCGTGGGAATTTAGGATGGTGTGAATGTACCACATCCTAAACCTCAAGTATGGTAGGTGTTCTCCCTCGACTAAACAACTTTTTCACTGGTTGGGACTACTTGTGTCTTTTCTTTTGATTCATGGAGCATTTGACTTTTCTTTCTATTTTGAATATTATTGTCGAAATATACCTTGTTTGGGAACATTCTTGTATTTTCGAGTGGAATGAGAGATCTTAGTGCATGTATATTATGGCTATTTTGTATTATTGTATATATATTCTTTGTGACATGTATATTATGACATGGTGATAATATACATATGCATGGTTTCTAAACTATAGGTTATTCTAACTTATGTCTTGAGGTTATTTTATTAGTTTGAGGATTTTAAATGCTTTTGCTTATCTTTGATAACTTACTAATATTACTAACTCTTACTTAAATTGCTTAATGTTGAAGGAAAGGTAAGGTAAGGCTGACTAGGCTTACTTGACTGCGCGAAGGTTGACTTTGGGTCTACATAAGTCTAGGACTATGTGGGGTCCAGTTTTAAGGTTGTGGAACTGAGGTCGTCACATGGCCTAACACTCTCAGACCTATAGATTTCTATATGGTATCAGAGCACAATGATCTGGGCTCGTATTTGATGGACCTGATTTTGTTAGCAGTGGAGTATAGACTCATTTGTGGACGTAAAAACCTATAAGAGTAAGCCCAGGTATATTTGTTCGAACCTCTTAAAATAGGTTTGTGTTTGGCAAGTGACTATGACGGCCCAAATTCCTAAACATGGCAGCGCCCAGCCTAATCCCGTAATTTAGCCCTAATCACAACCACGTATGGCCTAATTACGTATTAGTCAACCTTTACAACTTATTCCATGCGTTACATTCCATGCGTTCATGATAAGTATTACACTTGTGATTATTATACAAATTTTGGAGTTAGTTAAAAATTTTATTAAATTAATTATTTAGCGAAAGTCTTAACAGTTTATACGGAAGTAATATAATAAATCCAAAGTGTGAAAACCAGGAAAACATCATCGATCACATGCAATGTAGTTAGATGGCAATAACAGTGTGATAATGTATCAAGTCGGGGAACTAATCGCTCAACCTTATATACAACCCAAAATGTATATAAAAATAGGTAAGTAAGTAGATACATCAAAATACTAAAACCTACGTAAATCAAAGGTAGAGGTACACCGAAGGCTTAGAGATAGTCTTCAATCTTCTCCTTGCGCGACCTGCTAATCGACTGATCTACACCCATCATCTAAAAAGGACGGTGAGCACAATAAAATCAATAGTAGACCAAAATAGGCATTTGTCCACATTTTCAAATACAAGAAAATAGGTATTTAAAAGCATAAAGCAGTGAAAGATTGTTTAAAATAGAAACATGCTTGTAAATACCACGAGAAAACTAGTAAGAATGACTCGAATATAAATATGCTAGTATTGTACATCAGTACTACCCTTATTGGTTGAGGACCATCTTCCTAATGACTTCATGAAATAAGTCAGTACAAGTGCACTTCGTATTACCCTACTTGGCCATACATTGACTTCATGTAATAGGCCAATGCACGTGTACCTTGACATTACCCTACTTGGTCGCGATGTTCGTTAAACAACCACATGTAGTAGGTCTTTGTCACTAACTGAATAGGTGTCGACACCCTAAATCCCATATCCCGTGTGTTGCACTCATCTATCTAAATATTCAAGGAAAAATACTAACAAAAGATAAAATAAGTGATTCAAAGGAATGCCATAGCAAATGACTCCATAAATGAAATGATTACATAACAAACATGATATTTTGAATACAAGGATTAACACACATGGACCAATTGTGAATTCAGAAATTAAAACTGAAATGAAATGAAAACAAGTGCCTAGTTAGTCTACTCACCTTTCACGCAAAGATTCCTTGTTCGACCGGCCTCCCGACACCCAAAATCGTGCACCCGAACTCTAGAAACACTTCCCTAGGCTCCAAAGTTCCTAGTATCAAATTAAACCAATTTAAGTGGGTTAAGGTCAGGTCAAATAGATTAGTCAAACTATAACCCAAAACTACCCTTTAAGTTCTTGCAAAACTTCAATTTGATACTTAATATTAAAGCGCTAATTAAACCATCATAAACTCCAAATCATCAAACACACACTTAAGAAGAAAGTTTTAACTCAAGGTCTTAGATTTTTGTAATGGTTTGATGTGCAAGGTTTCGATATAAAATGAATGAGATATCAAAGATTCACAAAGACAACTCAATTATAATCAAAATTTGACCAGCAAGTTTGTAAAAATTATTTCTCCAACTTTATAGCTCCAAAATTCATGATTTTTTGTCACAAGGCAAAAAGCATATCCAAAAACAACATACTAAAAGATAATATTAATCCAATAAGAATTGAGAGAGTTATGCCTTGTCAAAATTCATTTTAAAAATCCCTTAATAACATTTCAATTGTCTAAATTCAGAAGCATTTTAAGTTATAATAAGTTTGAATCGCAACATTTCTCCTGAGAGTCAAAAGTTGTAGATCTTTGAGTTAGCTTTCCAACAGCATATGATTCGCCCAATTTGGTGTTCGTATGAGAGAGTTATGGACAATTTACAGAGGTTAGGTCAAAAACTTGATATGCATGCATTAAGAAACTTCAAGAGCACAATCCATTTGAAATGTCAGTTTCAAATCCTTAAATTGGTGGACACAATGAACTCTCCATTCTTTTTAACAAAAACCCCCTAATTTTTAGCTCATTTTAATGAAAATGAGGTGAAGAAGATGATCACCTTAGTTGTGTTGTGATCTTCTAGCTTGACGTCTAAATTTTTTAGCACTCCCAACTCTTCAAATCTCCCCAAATTAAATTCCATCTTTGTTGAATTTGATCTTCCTTGGTGTTGTGAGCATGGAAAGTATTGGAGAAAAAACAAAATGTTCTTTATATAGTGCATCTTTTCATCAATTGGATCCACACATCCCAATGAAATCTAAAGGTCCTAAACCCTCCTACTAGCCCACTCAAATTAACCCACTAACTCAAAAATGACACAAGGTTACATTGGAGTGTGTGCTTGAGAAAATCTCGAGGATTGTCTATGGTCATTTCATTTTAGGCTATGTTGTAGCTACAACTTAAGCTATATTCAATTATCTACTAACCATAGGTACATTACATTAGCTATTTTAATCTTTTCTAAGTAATTTAAGACTTACCATGTCACCCTCTACCTCGGTCCCACATCGGCACACATCTTGAGGTGCATCCCCGCTAGCACGCGGTTAACAATTAAATTAGCTTCGAGTATAATATTATACCATTAAATAACACTTCATAAAGTTTATATATTGTACATCCTAGATGTCGATGTAGTAGAAAACATAAGCTTAATATCCTCGTTTCCTACTAGGACAATTATGGGTATTGTCTTAGATTATCAGTTAAGGACGTTTCATGTTGTTGTTGATGTCTTGTCTATTAGGTCAGTTTAAAACACCATATTTTACAACAAGGATGTTCTTGCAAATGTCCTAAATTAGTCTATTAGGAGTTTTGTTATGCATCCTTAATAATCTTATTCAACAAAGACAATTTGAAAATGTCCTGGTCTTATAGGAGGATTATGGGTTTTATCCTTATAATGTTAGGACATTGAAAAGTCATTCAAGGATATGGTTTTTAATGTTACCTATAATAATTTTTTCACAAAAAAATGTACAAGTCAAAGCACTCACATTGAAATAGAAAAAATATTATATCTTCATAATATGACAAAGTTACTAAATACAAAAGACATAATTTGTGATTTAAACTTGTTCTGTATATCTCCAATACCACACAAACTAATAAAATGTCTTGTAGATAGTGACCACTTTGTATCTTTTACAACACTCAAAGAGAAAAATATACTCTATTTGAGATACAAAACAATAGAGCTACTTCATTAAAATGCAACTTTGAGATTGTAAGTTTCCAAAAGTACTTGGCGTCTCTAAGACACGAAAAACATTAAGAGAACAAACATGAATAAGGCAAATATACACCTATTATCAGAAGTACAATAACAATAATGCATATTCAAAACAACAATAAAGAATTGTACTAAAACTATAACAACAACAATAAAGAATTGTACTAAAATTATAACAACAACAATAAATTAAATAAGACAACTACATATTATTACAAGTAAAACATTACTAATCAACAACTTTGAAAGTAGTAATGTGACCATTCATGTGGAAGACATCATTCAAGGTATTGATAATTTCTAATATTACTAAAAACTAATTTACAAGATAAGTTATGAGGAAATGAGATCAAACCTGCTTCACGACATATGTTTGATTTGCATGATTTCGTACGTGAAAGTTGGTTTAGATCTTGTATATTTCAAACATACATAATAATATAATGAAGAAACTAAATGATATATATTTCAAACAATCAAGTAACAAAAATAGAAACAAGCATCATATATGCATGTACATGATGAGTTCATTTTGACAGTGTTTCCACTAAAGCTAAAGGTTTCCAAAAATTACAAAATATGAGAGAAAGTTATTGCATTTTTAACATGTATAAAAAAATACTATAAATGGGTCGCAACAAATCGCAAGTTGTGTAGTTCATTAAAGCACTCTCACATGATGAGTTCATTTTTCCATTTCCTATCTTCTATCAAAGACCAAAATAAAATTTCATTTCTCTCCTAGATAGCATGAATAGCATAATGTGATCAAATAGTACTTATCAAACATAAATATAATCTAAAAGAATAATGAGTTTTATATGAGTACTACATACAAAGTAAAACATACCTTAAGTTTCATATAAGAATAACATATTTTTTGGGCCAAACGACATTTGTTCCTTCTCTTCTAGCCATATAGTCTGATTCTATGTCTGGTCTATAAAGAAGGCCCGTAGAGTCAATGACACGTTCAATCCAAATTTTCCAATTGCCAATTCCCAAAGGGATATGACGTACAATTTCGGTAGGGTCAACACATGCAATAGAACCCTCTGCAACTGCAACAGCTTTATCACTAATGCCATCAAACTTCAACAATTTGCACTTTCGATGAAGTACACATGAACTACCATCAATAGCTTGTTGTGTCTGCACCAAGAAATTCAATAAATATAAACAAAACATAACAAGTGTTCAACTACTTATGAATTTAATATTACCTTAGATGCTTGAGTTGATGCCTTCATTATATCCTCGAAGCTTTTATCTTGAGTCTAAAATAGAATGAAAAATAGTAAGTTTTAATTTATATATAAACATAACAACTTAATTGAATGAAGGCTTTACCATGAACATTCTCCAAACTATATTTATATAATTTACCTGATTAGTCTTTTGGAGAAGCATAGATTTTAAGAGTTCCATTTCTTCTTTGAGAGCTTCGAATCCTTTAACTTCCTCTCTTAATATCTTTATTTCTTGAGCTTGACTTTGAACATTGTCTTCAAGCTCTTTCACTCTCCCATTTGTGTAAGCATTAGCTTTAAGACTCGAAAGGGTAACACCATGCCCAAGACCACGTACGCGCCCATGTTGTTCCTTGCCAAGTACTCTAGCAATTGCATCTTCCTTTATATCGTCTTCTAAAATTGGATTTGTCGTGGATTGGTTGCATTCCTTAACTTTCTCCTATGAAACACAAGTATTGAGGATGTTTAATCATTTATAAGAGAGCCCTATATCACATACAATGAAAGAGAGTACAAAATCTTGCTCTTATTACTACCAATATATCCCTAGTGGCTTCATTTGCAGGTTGACCATTCTTCTTAAGGTGCCCCAAAGTCCAGAGTTGGGTCCTTGAAAGTGGTGGTGCTTTTGGATTTTCCATTGCCTTTAAGGATCACAATTTAATACAAATTAGCTTGTGTTGTTTCATTCATTTTGGATATGAAACTAATATATATTCAAGAAATAAGAGTAACCAAAAAGTATATATATACTTACAATCTCATGTTCTTTGCGAGCATAACCCTTTCGGCTTAAAGTATAGATTAGTTGACTTGTCTTTCTAATCTTCTTGAACTTGTTACTTTTAGCCTTAATAACACAATCCCAAAATATAATCATACAAATATAAATCTCTACAAAAGAAAAAGATATGATCAAAAGATAAACATCAATAATAGAGTTACCTCAACATCGGGAGATGTCCTCTTCTTAACATAAGTTTCCCACTCGCTTGAGTTGAATAAATTTAATGGACGAAGTTATTTGTATGACATCCCTTTGTAATTCTTCTTCTTTGTTTTCATCAAAGCAACAGTCAATCTAGATTTATATTGTCTCCAACTTCGTCCCATCTTTTGAAGCATGAGATACTTATGTGAATCATCAATTACAAACTTTTGCTGCATATATGTAACCAAATAAATACATCAAAAACAAAATTTAAAACCAAACACACACACACACACACTCCAAACATCGATATGAAATTGCTCCCACCGTAACCATTTCCCACAATCTGTTTTTTGTAAGTGAATCGACTTTCGTCCAACTGAAAAAATTCAATGATGCATGCTCACGTGCAAGAACTCCCATATACGATGCGAATTTTTTTGAATTTTCTCCAACCATTTGACCTTTGTCATTAAACTCAATTTTCAACTTAGGGGTAAGAATATGGAATGGAATGCCAACAAGTAGATAATAGCAAACACAACAGAATGAAATGAATCACATGGTATTTTCTTGATTGGCTTACTAACGTACACAAGCTTTAAGGCAAGTGTACTTACCTGAACTATCGTGACTCGCGTAACAAACTCTCCCGCGAATCCTAACGTGTATCCCCGAATTTCTCGCTACCTGACAAGGTCGGAAACTCGTGTTATTAGGTCAAGTAGTTAACTATAACACATGTAAGCCTACTCATAAAATCATAAGCTCAGCTCGGTCGTATGTGGGTCACGTCATGGTCTCAAGGACCGGCGGCACGACCACGACGTCATCACCAATAACCAAGTCGAATCATTAAAGCCAAATAGGAAAACTTAAAATAGTTTGTCATCAAGAATCAACAAAACCTCCATAACCAAACACCGATTAATAACAAAAACTTTCACGGCTATAAGTTGGTATTGTCCGACGTTGGGAGGGGGTTTCCTTGGCATGGGATGGGCCGGAAACACCTTACCTAGTTGGAATTTAAACACACCCATACCGACAAAACTCAAACTCATCATTTACATAAAAACATAACAATTACTCTAACATAATAAAATCTTGGACACAACCAACTGTTGTGAGACCTCAACAAAGGTTAGGTGAGGTCCCCGACAACCTCCACTGGTGGTGGTCCTGCCGGTAGCACCGCTAAGAGAGGCGGTTTCCGGCAAGGCTCCACCATATATTTAACATGAAATGACGACATTTTACTCGTCTAAACTGGTTTGACCACTCCGGAGGGCTGCGGGACCCAAGTAGGAGTATGGTGGGGTCCCCAATAGCGTCCCAATCACGGTGGTCCGGCAGTGGCGCCGCCAGTCACGGTGGTGCTCCGGCGAGAGTGTAAAACACTATAAAATCAACCCAAAACGTACGTGACCGATAGCAACACCACGTGCAGTGAGGGGCATGCTCCGGGACAGTCTAAACTCCGGTGAGTCACCGTAGATCGTCCACGACCGGTCCCCGTCCCGGCAGCCACCCCAACAGTGACGAAATATACAAAAAAACGAGAAAACAGTGAGTCGAAAGAGATAAAAAGAGAGAAAGAAAGAGAGAGAGAGAGAGATCTAGAGAGCACGAGAGAGGGGAGGAGAGAGAGACCTCCTCCGGCGAGCTACCCCGCCATCCTTAGACCTCCGATGACCGGCGGTGTGCACGGCCATGCCGAGAGGATGAGTATACCGAGAGAGAAGGAGAGGAAACTCGAGAGAGAGAAAAACCGAGAGGGAGAGAGAGAAGGAGAGAGGCTCACCTCCGGCGTCTCGGTCGTCGCCGACGAGGGGAGAACAAGTGGTGGGATGAAGGAGGCCGTGAGTGAGTTAGGGTGAGAGGGAGTGACCGTGAGGTGTGAGTGGTGAGTGAGAGACCGTGAGGTGAGTGTGGGGTTTTTTTTGAATCAAATGGATATGGTGTGAATAGTGGTAAATAGTATGTTAGGTGGGGTGTTGTCTCAATTGTGTCCACCCATCTCCACCTAACCACGCATCTCGAGGTTGATCCAAGGGTTCTCCATTATTGGACAGTGTCACTTTAACAATCCTACACCATGGTCCATTTGTTGTGCGTATTTACCCAACACCCGCGTTTTCCAACAATTTTTCCCGACCCATCTTGCCTCCTCGGTCCGTATTTCCTTGTCACGTACATACTTTCGCCATGTCTCGTACAAATAAATAATTAAATCATTAAATAATTCTTTTAATTACGTTTTTACTATATTTTCTTCCCTAGTTACCTAGGCGGGACCTCACTTATTAAAAATTGCCTGAACGACCCATGACACATATTAAACTAAAATACTATCACACACATTAAAGAATCATAAAATTACCTCGGTTTCGACGCCCAAGGTTCGAAATATGGTTCAGTATCGCGTAGTCGGGTCACGGTCTTAACAAGTATCATACAAGTCGGGTTAAAATTTGAGGGTTAAAATTTCGTCCTCGAAATTAAACTACTAAGTAAATTAAACTACAAACTTACTGGAATCAAATAGATAGGGAAAGTGCTCGCATGTAGGACTCTAAACTCCCAAGTTAGCTCCTCGTTCCCGTGAAATTTCCATTTCACGAGAATCGAAGGAATTTCCTTGTTCCACACTGTCTTGACCTTGCGTCAACAACAACCGCATGCTCTCAACCTAATTTGGTGCCGAACTGATCTGCATGCTCTTAACCTAGTTTTTTTCCATTCGTAAGAATTGAACTCGAGACCTTGCCTAATGGGACCAATTAAACCAACCAGTTGTTGGTATATATTAAATTATTTATTATAATTAGTTCTTTATAGATTATATGCCTTATTTTTACTTTTTTAAAACTTATTATTTTTAGTGTGTTAAATTTAACAAACTGGTTGTAGACAAAAATGTATCGTGTAATTGGAGTAACTCTTTATCCAAGTGGTTATCGATCTCCACAAAAATTGTTTAAGACTGTTGAATGAAATACTATGTCTATATGTCAAAGCATCTCAGGTGAGATGGTAAAGACATCACTTGCCAAAAAGGCAAGACCTCTGGAGAACATGGTTCGATTTCCACTGAAGTAAAATATATATATATATATATATATATATATATATTGTGTCTATATATATTTAAAAATGTTTGTACAATATTTCAATCCATATTAAAACGTATTTAATTTTAACAAAAATATTTAACAATAAATAAATATATGTGGTATATGTATATAACAACAATTAACAACAATATAATCGCAATACCAAATTAGTTATGGTCGGATACATGGATAAAAAATCTATCATTTGCACTCGTCTTGGTGCAGTCGACAACATGCTTTCCAAGTCATTTAATCAATGAATCAATTTAAATTAAATTAGATTAATTCAATTAATTCAATTAACCCTTGCATTGTTTATTTTTCTTCAACTATATATTCTAGTTATTGAGTCGTGTTCTCTAGCGGGGCATTTATATGATTCTTGTAGTGAAGGTCTAATTACCTTTTTATAAAAATTTCTTTTACTTCGGTAGAAGTATTTCGATTAATCATGATAAATTTATTTAATATGTCAATGTATTCAAAATTTGAGCCGCAAATTTGTTTTTTTTACAGAAGCCAAGTTTATTATACCCATAATTGAGAATTTATTTTGGTTTCCATCGTAAGATGATGATAATAATAATAATAATAATAATAATAATAATAATAATAATAATAATAATAATAATAATAATAATAAGAAGAAGAAGTATTTCAATTTTTTATAAGACTTTGGTTACAAATAAACTAACTTAATGAATGTTATTTGACAAAAATAAAATCAATGAATGTTAAAAAAAAAGTATACATTATCTTATGACATTTTTGATAAAAATATTGTAAGGTTTAAAAGGTAGACCACCCAACCTAAATTTATTAGGACACTTGCCAAAATTTCCTAAAAACCTTTATATTTAGGACATTTGGCTAAAAAGTATAGTAAAATCATTTACAAAGGACATTTATAAGTAAATGTCATAATTAAAAAGAGGAGATTGCAATAAAATATCCTAGTAAAACTATTATATTTAGGACATTTAGACTAAAACATAGTATTATTACTTGACAAGGACATTTAAAATAAAACGTCATGATTAAAAAGAGGTCATTGCAAACAATACATCCTAAAAACATTTATATTTAGGACATTTAGGTAATAACATAGTATTATATACATTGTACTTACAGACGCTATATTAAGGACATTTTTTATTCTAAATACACGTTCTCGTATACGTCACTCAAAGACCCCTTTTCTTGTAGTGTACACACATACATCACACTAAGTATTCATCATTCAAATAATATATACCTCGACCACATGCCTCGGTCAGTGCACGCGTGTCCCAACGCAAGTACCACGACACAGGTCGGTGACCCTGTTTAAGGCCAAAATCTAAGATTTTAAATTAGGGTGTGATAGTGACAACTAGTCAAGGCGTAGTTGCACTTGATGGGGGTGTTGGAATATATAATCCCACATCGAAAATATAATAAGAGTTTATATGGTATATAAGTGGTGTAGATTGGATCCTATCACAATCCAATTGATTTTGTGCAAGATGAGCTCTAACCTCATTTATATACCACATGTGCGTGTGTAGTCCAACACTCTCTAAGCCCATGGATTTTTATGTGCAAACCAATTGGCTTGTATTAGGATCCAATCTACACCATTCATATACCACACAAACTCTTATTATATTTTTGATGGGATTATATATTCTAACAATAAGCTCCACCATTGCTACAATCTTTTACCTATTGAGCATTAGAAAGGCGATTAGAAAAGTCACTATGAGAAACTAGATTATTGACCACAAACAACTTTATGTTGCTTGTTCTTGAAAGCATGAACTTTTTATGACAGTCAAATATACAACAAGTTTGTTCATGTAAACAAAAGTTTCTATCACAAGTAATACCTATTGTAAACAAATAACTAACTTGTAGTAGATTTGCAATGGGTTTGACTTGTGGTAATATAACCCTTTCTATAATACGCAAAGTGTAACGATCCTAATTTTAAACAAAATAAGGCATACCATGTTTGTAGGTATTTGTTTTGTAAACTAGGAAACCTTAAATACTTAATGGCTAAAATTGGGACCTTGGTATGCAAAGGAGGAGAGAGAATGAGAACATCTAAAATTCAAGGCACGTGTTAGAATATGGTCAACTTGGTGTGCAAGGGAGGCAAAGAGAGAATTAAGGAATGCGTGATTTGTCCGTACATGTCATTACAATCAATCACGTATCCCCACCATAAACCCCAAGTATAAAACACCGCGAGCCCGACTCGCAAGGATCACGCTTTACACACTTGCCTTAGGACAACTCATGTGAATGGAATATCAAAAAGGTATTGAAACAATATCAATAAATAATTCAAAGCTCAAGAAATAACTGTAGTCTTCCTCACTGGTTTACTTACCTCGATCCAAGCTAATTTACGCTAACACGGACTCCGACACGCCCTTTACGGTCCCCGTGTGTACAATAATCCTGATAATGCAATTTATATCAATTTCCTTAATTTCCTATGATTTTTTCAAATTTCTAACTATTTTGCCAAATTTCACGTTTTCCAAGGCAAAAACTCTGACATAACGTCTCGCAAAAATTTTGAATATTTCACTTTTCGTAGAAATTCCCAAATTTCTCTTTATTTGATGAAAATATAATTTTCAAGATTTTTCTAGAATTTTTCCTGAATTTTTCCTATTTTTTTGGAATTTATTTCAATTAAAATCAATTTTAATATATTTAATTGAAATAAATAATTTTTATTTATATAATAATAGGTGGGTGGGTCGCGGGTCGGGTCGACCCGAACCATTGGGTCGGGTCAGACACTGACCTGGTCCGATCCCGGCCGGTCGGTCGATCGGCCGGTCCCTAACCCAAACCGGACGAGTCACCTTAACCCTACCGGTTCTCTCTTCATCTTCTTCATTTGTTCGTCAGGCGAACAACAGAGCCTTCCCTTTTTTTTCTTTCTTTCTTCTTTCTTTTCTTCCACAACAACATTAACAACAATAACACACACCTCACCATCATCATCACCACCATTTTCACCATTTAAATCCACAATCCCCTCAACGACAACCTCGACAACAAATCTTGGAAACAACCACAACGACAACACCCACAACGAAGTCAATAACTTCTTACCTGGATCTCGCCTCGACGTCGCGTCCACGCTCTCCACAAACCGCCGCTTTCCTCCCCTTGGTTTCTCCTTCTTTTGATCGATTCCTCTCTTTCTCCCAATATTTTGATCGAAAATGGGGTTGTGGTGAAGGTGACCAAAATACCCCTCATCCTTATCCATACCCTTTACAACTTTATTGCCCTTTTGGTCTTTTCACAATTTCACCTACTGAGACGACCCTTCCCCGACCTAGGGTTGGGTCGCCCGGCCCAGACCGCCACTTGGACCCGATACTTGAACCATACCCAAATAACGGTCTGGCACGCCTAAACAAATAAACCTGCGGAATAAACATTGGCTAATCAAAGGATAATAATTACAAAATAAATACAAAGAGATATCCTTAAGCCAATAAATTTAAGTTCACAAGAATATCTATGAAACTATAAATGGGTTCGTATTGAGTTAAACTATTAAAACTTCCAAGTGGATCAACTAAAGGTAAGTAGGTTTCGAACTACCTAAAGACTTATTTTAATTACAACCCAAGTTTAATAGTTTCAAAATCGAATATACATGATATATATCAACTCAAGGCTCACATCAAATAAAGACTTCAAGCTTGTTTCTCCCTTGTCTCAATTCTAGCGCACTCATCGATGAACCTGTATTGTAAGTGGGGTGAGCTAAAAGAACCAACGGAGCTCAGTAATGCAAAAAACCCGCTCAACCATCAAATATGCAAGTAATACCTAATAAGCATGTATAGTATAGCATGTATTTGAAAACAAACAAGGATTCATTAAATAGTAGCATGGTAGCAGGATTTAAAAAAATAGACTTATAATGAACCATCAAGTACTATCATAGACATAAGATTCGTAAGTCACAAATTGTAACAACAATAATCATGAATAACATTAAAGAGATTGACAAATCATTTCATAATTTCAAACTTTCATATAAATGAGGGGGTTTCGCGAGATTATGTACTATAAAATATAATAATACGATAAGTCGATGTTCCATTCAATGCATACTAGATATTGGCAAAAATTCAGTGACCGATTCTCCTACTCTCAAAGTGATGGAAACAACCAGCTAGCACACAGGCCTTATGTGCCCTCTCGTTTGTCCCATCAAATCAACAGTAGGTTCGTCCAAGCCATCACCGATGCACATCCCTATGTCTCAAGAGTACAAGAGAAGGTAACTCCAACTCATGTCCCTACGTGACATACTTATGAATTCAATTAGTCAAGTAAAGCCCTCAGTGGTAAACTCCACACATCCTAGGGTGTTAACGACCCTCGGTGGTACCACAACATTCTGAGGTTACTTGCTAATAAGACCCTCGGTAGAACTCCACACATTCTGGGGCCATGAATAACAGTGCATTCACATTTCATAGATACGTAGGTTCGAGCCAATACCACGACCCAATCCATAAATTTCAAGTCTTTAATTCAAATTATGAATCCTAAACATAACTAATAATCATGCCATATTTGATAATTGAGCAAGCTACTCACTTACCTGCACTCGTCGTGAATCCTAATCTCGATCCTCTCGCGTTTGGGCTCGATGTGAACCGTCTCGTGAATCTAGACAATTTGAAAGAATAATTACTTTATGTATCTACAACCATACAAGTTTAACATCAATTGTCTAGACCTTAGAGATTCACCCTATTTTATAGATGAATTCGCTAAAGGTCATTTACGACTCTAAAATCGACACTTAAAATTAGAATATGTGATTCGAGTAAAATAGGAATGCGGTGATGTAAAACAAGGAAAATCCTCTAAGACTTGGTTTTTCCAACATAAATTGAAGACGTTCGATTAATTATAATTAAAAAGATCCAAATCACCATACAAGACTCAATTTAGACTTTAAATTTCCAAATGACAATATTCAGTCAAAGTCCACAAATTTATCGAATAAGTTTATTTCCCAAAGAAAAAGATTCAAAGTCCCTTTTTAAATCTCAACCCAACCTTAAATGCCAAATCCATATCAATAAACTTCAACCGCGTTCAATTTGCTAAAGTCATGGGGAAATCCTTTCATGTACCGTCAAACCATGGTAAACAAGATTGATTCATCCATAATACTCGTTATCATAAAGCTTAAAAATTTGTATAACCCATTTCAAGACTAGATCTAAGAAAAATTGAACAAACTTTGCAAATCATCAACTCTCATTACCAATACTAACACCAAGACAATAAATCTAGAGAGTATTAGAATCTCATCATGCCTTCAATGGAGTCTTTGACTCAAAATCCTTTCCAAAATCTCATTCTAACATAGATCAAATCTTTCCTTTCTTATTTTCTTTTCTATTTTCCTCGCGTTCTTGTCGATGTCGACGCCATCGAATCCTTTCCAAAATCTCATTCTAACATAAATCAAATCTTTGCTTTCTTATTTTCTTTTCTAGTTTCCTCGCGTTCTTGCCGATGTCGACGCCATTGACCCTTTGGTCTCCAAATCTTCAATAAATAATAAAAAAATCAAGGAGGGAAGTGAGGTTGTACATCTCTTGAGCTTGAACTCTCCTCTTGTTCTCCTCCTCTCCATGTGGGTGTTTTATAAAATTAGGGTTATGGTTTTCTCTGATTTGCTTAAATAGCATTAGGGTTAAGGATTAGGGTTGTGACTATTTACAATTTGTCTAAAATGCCCTTTTGGATCATAATCTCAATTGGGCTTTATTATTTAAAATAAAACTTTACTTACTGTCTAACTCATATTTAATTTGACAAGTTTAGAATTGTATTTTTCACATCAAACACCCAACATATTTTTATCATGAAATTACCAAAATACCCATAGGTTGGGTCGTGGAGAATTTGGGTCGTTACACCTACCAACTTTGATAACTCAATTGGGTGACTTAGTTGACTTTTGGTCTTTTGATCTCATCCATTTCAAACAACACTCAAAGCTTCCCTCGGGTATTCTCGCACCCGACTCATAACACTAACTTTGTTCATCGCGTCACCACAGACATACTGACGTAACAAACGGACTTTACAACCTTTTAATTATTATTTATTTAATATTTTTGTCTGATTTGATTACGAGTTAAATTTATGATCTAAATTTGATTGATTAATCTCCTTTTAAAATAATAAACGTGTGCGGAAATGTTTCACACAAAATCAAGAGAAAGCCAGGAGAGGAACGAGGGAGACGATCTTTGGAGTTCCTCGCGTTAGGTAATCTCTTTTAATTTAGTTTTTTAAATTTTTCTATTGATGTTGAGGTTTAATTAGGTTTTCTATCGATCTAATCGAATATTGTGTGAGATCTATATGTTATTATGATATTCAAACAAGTTTCCCTGTTGATTGAAATTCTTTTAAACAAGAAAAGTTTTGTCGAAGGATTATTATTGATTTTAAAAAATTATAAAATATAAAAAATTAAATAGTGGGTTTTCAAATATGAATGAAGAAGAGATTCTTCAAAATGTTTTGAATAAGTATTTCTAAAGGTATTTTCGAAAGATTTTCGAAATTAGTTATATTATAAAAAAATTCAAGTCAGATTGTATAGTCTAATAATATTTAACCTATTTAGGTTGATTGAACTTTGAATACGCTCGTGAGTGCCAACTAAACATTTAAAAATTAGCGTACCAGGTAAGTTAGAATTTAAGTTATTGGTTTTATGATTATTTACCTCTCTACTAGACTATATGATAGCAATCATGTAAGTAAGTCATGCTAGTAGATCGAGGTGCATTGTTAGATATTGTATGTAGACAACTTAATAGAGCTCACTAAGAGTCCTTGTACCAGATGCTACCAGTAAGGCCAGGAGTTCCAAAAAGTTGGACCGTACAAAGGAGAACAACATAAGGCAGCTGCCCAAAATGAATATTTAATAATTGAAAATAAGAATAAGATCCAATGTTCTCAATAAATTTTGGTAGAAGGTGTTATGTCCAGTTGGACGAAATGTGACTTGGTGATAGGTGAATCTTGCAGAGTATAAGGAAATGGAGTGTTGACACCGCTACGACCATAGTAGGCTCAACCTTCACGAACTTTAGTGTGTTTAAGAAGTCTATCACAGTAGTTCATACATGTCTAGCATTAGCACATTTTGATGCATTGTTTAATACTTTGTTTATATACTTTCTCGTTTATTCCTTTCGCCATATTAAATATTTGCAAGTCATGCATTCTATTTAATTTTGTGTTTACCAAATCGAATGTTTATAATGCTCATAACTTAACCCGACTTACTGGGCACCGTTAAACTATTTGTGATCACCCAATATTTTTCCCCCACAGGTTCTTCGTCGAGAGACAACAAAGAGAAAGGAGTAGCTCTGGTTGTCTATAGGTGTATTTCTAATTTCTAATTTAGTATGGTTGAGATTGAACCATTCACCTTCTTTTTTTAATTTATATTTATTATCGTGGGGTTGGGATTTTGAATAATTTGAACTAGAGAAGTATTATTCTAGTTGAGAACTTTGAAGGTCATAAATAGCTTTATGTCAAAACTTTAATGAAGTTTAATTTAATAATATTCCGCTGCGATTATGATTCATTTATTAAATCTCAATTATTCATAAATGATAAAGAGTTAGTGTTGATAGAAAGCTTACTAGTTTGGTTCAAAACTTAACAATCGAGTTGGTTGGCGAGTTATGGAGCGGGCTAGGCCGGTCGAGATTCATTTGGGAATTGGTCCTGACAACGTGGTATCAGAGCACTTAAACATAAATTGTGAAAAGTTAAGATACCAATAACGTTGGTATCATAGGCTAAGCTTTAATGCCAAGGGAAAATATAAGTTGAGAAAAATTTAAGATACCAACAACGTTGGTATCAGAATGGTTTATTTAAAGTTGAAAACTAAAGAAAGATTATTTTGATAGCAGATTTAATAACCTAAGTAAATAATAAGAGATTTTAGAAATGCCTAAGTTGGGGAGGGGAAATTAAAAGCTATATTATGATACTTTTACTCGTATGTATATATTATATCGGATAGATATAGGCTCGTAAAGGTTATGAGACCAGAGATACAAAGTGGCGCATTAGCTTCCGTACACTAGACTTATGAGAATGTTGTAAAGAGTGTACTTACTATGAGGTAGCAATAAGAGGAAGCAACGAGTTCCAAATTCAGTACAACCAAACCAGGGTCAGGGTAAAGGAAGTGGAGATGAGGGTTTCTCAAAGCGTCCATAATATAAGGGGTATAGAATGGACGACTAGATATTGCCGGTAGTTTCAACAACATCAACGGCCATTATGTGAACCATAAAACTGCTAAAGGCACCAGAGAATCAGTTGAGTCTAGGGTTCGGAAGCAGGCGACAAATGCCACAGTGGGACAGCCAGAGTTTCATGCATACATACTTGACTTAAGTGCGGGAGGTAGAGTCACTACCAGAGTCAATGCCCGAGTGCTCTAGCAACATCAATGGGCGATGTGACCTAGTCTATCAGAGGACAAATCAAAATGGTAGCAGAGTCAGATTGAGCGATATCTATCAACTCGTTGAAGATATGAACTACTTTTCTTGAGCACCGTAGTTAGTGAGAAAATATACCTAAATCTTATATATCGAGACCATGTGATTAAGAATGGTAAGCATGACCTATTCATGGACCTTAGAGTTTTGGAGTTCTTTGATTATGATGCATTGTAAGAATGGATTGGCTTGTCGCTTATTACACCCACATCGATTGCTTCCGCAAGACTGTCATTCTTGAAGTCCTAAATCTACCTCTATTTTTATTCAAAGGCATAATACCTCCTCAATGCACCACCCAAGGAAAAGTGATGACCATTTAAGAGATTGAACAAATGATGGGAGTAACCACTTTAGAAAAAGAAGGTCAAGAAGATGAAATTCAAAAGATACATATTGTACGAGTATTCCTCCACATAGGGAAATTGAGTTTATTATCAATCTTATTCTCGAAACAAAGTTGATATCCATACTTCCTTATCGTATGGCACTTAAGAAGTTGCAGGAGTTGAAGACCCTATTGGAAGAGTTTTAGAACAAGATTTCATAACCTCGAGTATGTCACCTTAGAGCGCTCCGGTCATATTTGTAAAGAAGAAAGTTTGGAGTATGAGAATGTGTGTAGTTCATCGTCAGCTAAACCGAGCAATTGTAAGAAACAAATACCCATTGTCGAGAATTGACGATGTATTCGACCAGCTAAAAGAAGCTAAAATTTTCTCGAAAGATTGATTTGACGTCAGGGTATCATCAGCTAAGGATCAAGTAGGAAGATGTTTAAAACACGACATTTAATACGAGATATGGTCATTTCAAGTTTACAGTTATGCCTTTGGAATGATTAACGCCGCGATGTTCATGAACCTCATGCATCGCATATTCTAACCTTATCTGGACCAGTTTGTCATCATTTTTATTGATGACATAATGATAAACTCGAAGTCTGGGAAGAGCACGAGACATCTCAGAATTACATTATAGACATTAAAGGATCATAGATTGTACGCTAAGCTTAATAAGTGTGAGTTATGAGATGACAGTGTTGAAGTTTTTGGGACATACCATCAGTGCAGAAGGGATGACAACTGATTGTGATAAAGTTTAGGCAGTAATTTATTGGCTAAAACCAAGTTTAGTGACAGAGACCAGAAGTTTATTAGAATTGGCAGGTTATTACAAAAGATTTGTTAAGGGTTTCTCCAGCATTGTTGCTCCATTGACACAGCTGACACGGAAGAATGCACCATTTGATTAAATGACAAGTGTGAGAATGCTTTCATGAAATTGAAGCAGAAATTGACCACCGCCCCAGTGTTAACACTACCAAAACCCCGATGGCTCTAACAGTTTATAAAGATGCTTTAGGGACCGAACTTGGAGGGGTATTGATGCAAGATGAGAAGGTGATAGCCTACGCATCTCGACAACTCAAGATCCATGAAAAGAATTACCTGGTTCACGATCTTGAGTTGGGAGCAATTGTTTTTGCCTTAAAGATTTGGAGACATTATCTTTATGTCGAAAAGTTTATTGTCTAATCATATCATAAGAGCTTGAAGTTTTTTCACTCAAAATGAATTGAACATGAGACAGAGGAGATGGCTCAAATTTCTGAAGGACTACGATTTTATCCTAGAGTACCATCTAGGGAAGGCAAATATGGTGGCTCTTTGAGTAGGCATAGACATGTGATGGAGACAATTGTTTCTTTGATGACACGGGTGTACCAACTACTAGAAGATCTGTCGTTGTTGAGCATTCATAATGATATGCCAGGGAACTCAGTGTGTGCACAGTTAAGGGTCGAGATAGAGACAAATACAAGAATCATCGAGTGTCAGAAGATAGACTCAGAGTATGGGTATTACAAGGCTTGGGCCGACAGTGTAGAGCATCCAGATTAGAGGAAGTCGACAAATGGAACTTTGAGATATTGAGATAGATTATGGATCCCTACTCCGAGATTCACACAAGTCCAAATACACCATTCATCCGAGAGGTAACGAGATGTATCGAAATATGAAGTTGAGGTATTGGTGGTCGAAGATGAAGATCGATATTGCAAAGTATATTAAGAGACGTGATGCATGCCAACAGGTAATGGCAGAGCATCAGAGACCAGGTGGTCAGTTACAGCCATTACCCATTCTCGAATGGAAGTGGGAACACATATCGATGGACTTTGTAGTGGGTTTTCCGATATCACATAAGGTAAATGATGTTATTTGGGCGTTATAGTAGATCGCTTGACCAAATCAGCTCATTTTTACCCGTTGCTACCCAAGACACACTTTAGAAGCTGAGCAAACTCAACATTGATTGGATTGTAAGGTTGCATGGAGTACTAGTATCCATCATTTCAAATCGGGATCCTCGATTCACATGATGATGTGGCATGGTTTACATCCAAGTTACACCTTAGCACAACATTTTATCCTCAGATAGATGGTCAGACGGAGCATACTATATTGACTTTGGAAGATATGCTTAAGGCTTATGTATTAGATTTTGGGGGTTGTTGGGAGAAATATGTATCCTTGTGCGAGTTTGCATATAATAATAGCTACCAATCAAGCATTGGAATGGCTCCTTTCGAAGCACTTTATGGCAAACCATGTCATTCACTTGTTTGTTGGACCGAGGTTGGCGAGATAGCTTTATTGGGACCAGAGTTAGTGCATGACTATATAGAGAATATTAAGTTGATCAATAATGCATGAGTGTAACACAGGAAATGCAGAAACATTATGCAGATAAGAAATGCAAGACCGTCGTGTTTGAGAAAGACAAATTGGTACCATTGAGAGTCTTTCCACGCAAGGGACACCAATGGTTCGGGATCAAAGGAAAGCTTGTGCCGAGGTTCATTAGGCCATTCAACATCAGCGAAAAGATTTGTACAATAGCATATCAGCTTGAGCTCCCTCAACAGCTAGCATCAGTTTACAACATCTTCCATGTCTCGATGTTGAGAAAGTCAATCTCAAATGCACCACGGGTCATTGTTTGGGCTTAATTTAAGCTATTGGAAGATGACTCCTATTGCGAGCAACCGATCCAGAAGCTCAGAAAAAAGGAGATATTGCTAGTAAAAGTGAAATGGCAATTTTAGGACGATAAGGAGACAACTTGAGAGCTGGAGAGCTACATGCGCTTGTAATTTCCCAACTTGTTCTAAATCAACGTACAATTTTTAAGTTGGGGAGGTTGTGACGATCCTAATTTTAAACAAATTAAGACATATCATGTTTGTAGGTATTTATTTTGTAAACTAAGAAACCTTAAATATTTAATGGCAAGTGGGACCTATGAGAACCCCTAAAATTCAAGGTACATTGAATATGGTCAACTTGGTGTGCAAGGGAGGGAGAGAGAATTAAGGAAGACGTGATTTGAGGAGTAAATTTAAGATATTGATTGATCTCCTTTTAAAACAATAAAGATGTGCGGAAATGCTTCACACAAAATCGAGAGAGAGCCGAGAGGGGAACGAGGGAGGCGATCTTTGGAGTTCCTCGCGTTACGTAATCTCTTTTAATTTAGTTTTTTTTAATTTTTTCTATTGATGTTGAGGTTTAATTAGGTTTTCTATCGATCTACTCGAGTATTGTGTGAGATCTATATGTTATTAAGATATTCAAACAAGTTTCTCTATTGATTGGAATTCTTTTAAACTAAAAAGTTTCGTTGAAAGATTTATTATTGATTTTAAAAAATAATAAAATAAAAAAATTAAATAATGGGTTTTCAAATATGAATGAAGAAGAGATTCTTCAAAATGTTTTGAATAAGTATTTATAAAGGTACTTTTTGAAAGATTTTCGAAATTAGTTATATTATAAAAAAAAATTCAAGTCAGATTGTATAGTTAATAAGTATTTAACCTATTTAGATTGATTGAACTTTGGAGTATGCTCGTGAGTGCCAACTAGACATTTGGAAATTAGTGTACCAGGTAAGTTGGGTTTTAAGTTATTGGTTTTATGATTATTTACCTCTCTACAAGACTATATGATAGGAATCATATAAGTAAGTCATGTGGATAGATTGGGGTGCATTGTTAGACATTGTATGTAGACAACTTAGTGGAGCTCGCTAAGAGTCCTTGCACCAAATGCTACCAGTTCGACCAAGAGTTCGAGACAGTTGGACCATACATGGGAGAACAACATAGGCAACCTGCCCAAAATAAATATTTAATAATTGAGAATAAGAATAATATCTAATGTTTTCAATAAATTTTAGTAGTAGGTGTTATGTCCAATTGGACGAGATGTGAACTTGGTGATAGGTGAATCTTGCACAGTGTAAGGAAATGGGGTGTTGACATCGCTACGGCCATAGTAGGGTAAACCTTCACGAACTTTAGTGTGTTTAAGAAGCCTATCATAATAGTTCATACATGTCTAGCATTTGCACATTTCGATGTGTTGTTAAATACTTTGTTTATATACTTTCTCATTTATTCCTTTCGCTATATTAAATAATTGTAAGTCATGCATTTTATTTAATTTTTCATTTACTAGATGAAATGTTCATAACGTCCGTAACTTAACCCGACTTACTGAGCACCATTGAACTATTTGTGCTCACCCAACATTTTTCCCCCACATATTCTTCGTTGAAAGACAACAAAGATAAAGGAGTAGCTCTGGTTGTCTAGATGAGTATTTTTATTTCTGATTTGGTATGGTTTGAGATCGAACCATTCACCTTGTTTTTTTTTCTTTATATTTATTATCGTGGGGTTGGGATTTGAATAATTTGAACTAGAAAGGTATTATTCTAGTTAAGAACTTTTTAAGGCCATAAATAGTTTTATGTCAAAACTTTGATTAAGTTTTATTTAATAATATTCCGCTGCGATTATGATTCATTTATTAAATCTCAATTGTTGATAAATGATAAAGAGTTAGTGTTGATAAAAGGTTTACTAGTTTGGTTCATAACTTAATAACCGAGTTGGTTAGCAAATTATGGAGCGGGCTAGGCCGGTCGGGATTCATTTGGATGGAGGGTCCTAACACAAAGTGTGATAGAAATCACCAAATTGCTTGTTGTAGATTAAGGAGTGGTAAAAAGTATAGTGTGGTAAAAGAATTACTCCATCCAATCCATATTATCTCACATTAGATGCTCTTTTTTTGTTCATAATATGTGTAACATTAAGAAATCAAGAAAGCATTAAATATTTTATTTCCAATTATTACCCCATTATATTTAGACAATGACACCACCAATCATTTTTTTTATACAAGTCATTTATGAGAGGGTAATATAGATTTGTTATAAAATATTAACGGTAATTAATCATCACCTTAATTCTTATGTTAAAGTCAAAATGTAACAAAAAAAATATGGAACCGACGTAGTACTTTCTTATAGTGAGTTATGTTTAAAATTAGAAGTACCTACGCCTTTCACAGAAAATATGGAACGTAAATCTTCATATCGATTATAATTGTAAAAAAAGTTGGAGGCCATAAAGTAGACCTGTGAAAAGTTAGAGCCAAGGGTACGTGTAGATATCATTGCAGCATTTTCCTACATAAAATTTTAATTTTCAAGGCCTAACCGACGTTCCAACTTCAGACTAGTTGGTGTTGCTGCCCAGTTGAGAGTCAAATCAAAAGCCATACTAAACAAATCAATTCTCCCACGAGCCTCCAACAACGAACTTACCAAACACCCTTCCGTCTTCTAGACATGCAATAACTCAACAAAGGAAAATTTTTAAATGATAATTGATAAGTCACACCCGAACAAACAATGACCCATATGTGCCTTTCATGCGGCCTCAACTCGTGTGTTATATATCAAGAATTGAGTGTGACTATTTTTTTTTTTTTGGTAGGAAGTGTGCCCGTATCTTGAGATGGGCATGGATGGCTCTTGTGAGTCATTTTGTATTGTGGTGTGACTTCTCATTGTCATTATATCACTTCTACTCAAGAAACTCTACAAGCTATTAAAAGGACAAACTTGTAATTTTAGGTGCTTTTTAACCAGAAATCCAAGGAAGACCATTAGCGTTTGAACTGAAGCAATGCATGAAAACGTCCTTCAATCATTATATATATATACATATAGCCTTCCATTTCTTTCTCCAACAAGCATGCTACCAACTAAGGCCAAAATGGCTCACCGGCTCATCCAACTACTCGCTCTCACTCTCTCCCTCTACATATCATCAACATTCTCCCAGTCACTCCCCACCCACCATCTCTCCACACTGAGCCAAGATTCTGATGAGTTCTTCTCGGCCGCGGCGGAGCTGTTCGAGAGATGGACCGAGAAGCACGGGAAGGCGTACGGAAGTGCTAAAGAGAAGGAGAGGAGGTTTGAGAACTTTCAGAGGAATCTGAAGTACGTGGCGGAGAGGGAGTCGAGGAGGGATGGCTCCGGCGGGCACGCCGTTGGATTGAACAAGTTTGCAGATTTGAGTAATGAGGAGTTTAGGCAGACTTACTTGATGGCCAAGAAGAACGCGGAGAGGAGAAGTTTGATGGACCATCATGGAAACTTAAGTGATTCGAAAACGATGACGAAAATGGTCACGTGCGATGCACCTGCTTGGCTGGATTGGAGGAAGAGAGGAGTTGTTACCCCCGTTAAGAATCAAGGAGCATGTGGTACGTATAACCCCCGTTCAATTTTCTATGCGTTTTTTTTTTATGTAGAACTATGCGTTTTTTTTTTTTTTTTTTTTTTTTCATGTTAGTTCTTGATCGCTTCTTAGTTAGATGCGCATATAGAACTATGCGACTGTTTAATTTTTAACTTATTTATTATTATTATTATTATTATTATTATTATTATTATTATTATTATTATTATTATTGTTATTATTATTATTATTATTATTATTATTATTATTATTATTATTATTATTATTATTATTATTATTATTATTATTATTATTATTATTATTGTTTTTGTTGTTGTTGTTGTTGTTGTGATTGAACTAGCGTATTTCGATGACATGGGGCATATCTGTTAACTGGGTTGGTCGTTCTAATTTTATTTTTTATTTTTTTTCTTATAGACCACCTTTGGGGGTTTTGTTTTTCTTTTTGATTTTCTTTTTGTTTTTCTTGGTTTTTTTTCTTTTTTTGGTCGATATATTACAGTGCAACTAAAACACTACATTTTTAACTCCACAAATTTTCACAGGAGACTTAAACTGTCAACCTAATTATTTAAATGTGACCACATGCTAAATCATTGAGGCAATCACTTTATTTGAAAAAAAAAAAAAAAAAAAAAACACTTACTACATTACAATGATATTTTCGCCCACATAAAGCTCCACTCATATTTGAGAAGAGAAAGGTAAAAAAAAAAAAAACAGAGAGAAAAAAAGAGATAAGAGGCCTTGTTTGGTTCATTTTTGTTAACTTAATTACAATGTTAGTTCGGAGTTATCTCCTTGGAGTTAGTATTTTCGGGTTAATTTGGTTCACCATTATGTTGGGTTATGGGTTCATATGCAGTGAAAAATTCAAAACAATTTTTAAAAAACTCCAACAGGATCGCAAATAAGTTCCATTAAACAAGATCTATAAAAGTAAATTATACCTTAATTCCTGATTTCCTTTTCTGATTGTTCAATTTCCAAGTGGTTCAAGCGTATGTACTCTATCAGAAATCCACACACAAATAATGACGACAATTTGGAGTGCTAGCCCCAAGAGAGATGGAAAACGATTTTCTTTCTCTCCCAAAATCCAGATAACTCTAAAATAGCAAAAACGACGTTCTTAATTCGTTTTAAGGTATGACCATCTATTTATATGTGTAGATAAGCCCTCACTTAAAATCTTATTTGTAATACAACTACTGTATTTAGGCAGTTTAAGTAAATTTCACATACACCCCTATTAATAAGTTATGATATAACAAATCATAAGGGCTTTTATGTCATAAATTTTATCATATAAAATTCATAAAATTCATTACTCTAGACCAATTGAAATTGTGCAGAGTCATTCTTTGTATGTGACCAATAGGTTCATGCGATGTCGGTAGTGAACCAAAAACCATTTTGGTACACAAATCATAAGCGGTCTCTAACAAGACATTATTACTACCCAAGTGGCATGAATATCAAAATCGATACAACCTAATTAATAACATATATCATATCCTTTTGTCGTGTGATATCCTTTGATTAAACATAAGGCATAGAAAGTCACACTTAATGTTCAATCGTACTAGTCTCGATCTTAAGGTAGACTGAAAACATCCAAGTGACATTGATCATATCAATTCACTTGGACTTGATTATTTAACAATCTAACATATCGAGAGATCCACTGATATCTCTCTCGTTACGAGAGGGACAAATTTTATCTTTATTATACACCTTCATATATTGCTCACATGATAATCAATCACAATCTTTATAATAGTACGGTTAAAGACAATGTTTGATTGTCTCAAATTACCATCCTCCTAATATTGAAGTCATGCTCCTAATATTGAAGTCTATGGTAATCTCAAGTCAAATGATTAAATGATATACCTATCAAGAGTAGCACCTATGACTTAATTCATGTTGTGTTCTCATAACGGGTCAGTTCAGTACCTTGTTCCCTAACAAGTACTCATGATCTTGATTCGTATCCCTATACGCATGACCATCACATGACCATCAATCAAGACTCACACTAGTCTTAATTCATTATAGTTTCCAGTTTAATGACCGATTATGGACATTTAGGATATTTCAACAAATACCCATTAATCTTATTATAAGATAAACATGCAATCACTTATAATTAAACAGCAAATGAAAACCTCTATTTTATTAACTAAAATTATAAGATAAACAATGTTTGTAGATTGATCTAAGGCACATACCCCAACACTTTAAACTTGTAGGGAATGGCGAAGTTGCAAATTTTTAAACAATAAAAAATATGAAGTGACATAAGTAGCCTTCAAATAAGAGAGAAATTGGTAATAAAATGGTCATTAATAAGGGCTAATTGTGTTAACAACTCCTAAGAGATAACTCCCTATGGGAATGGGGGAGATATCTCTCACCCTAGGGTCTAAGTTGAGAGATAACATGCAGAGACGCTGGGCAACCAAACAAGATTAGTTATAACCAACTTCATGCAAGTTATCTCCTGGTAGATAACTCCACCTCTAACCAAACAAGGCCAGAGAGAGAAAGGCTATTGTCACACCTGATGAACATACTCACCTAACACACTTGTTTATGTGACATCATCTTGGGATATGCCTAAACTTACATAGCATTGCCACATAGGCGAGTGTCGTTAAGTGAGTTTGTTCATCACAAAGTATAGCATTTCCAGAAAAACAGAAATGTTAGAGCATCTCCAATGGTAATGTGGGTATAGACCATAGATTGGTGCCTTGTTATGGATGTGGAAAGGATGTCTATCCTATGTGGCATTAGATGGACATTCAAATTTCCAAATGATCTCCAATGGTAATGTGAATTTAGGTCATGTGTTCTGACTTTTTGACTTTATGTAACAAACAATCGATGATGTGGTAATGAATCACAATGTCTAGAAGTAGACATTATGGTGATACCCTTCACTTTGATTTCTTGTCACATACGACAGACATCCATAATCCATTGTCCCATTGAAAAACACTTTTTGAGTTGGATGTAGATTGCATTCTGGGTAGATCCATTTCTACTTCAATCCATAGTTCCATGGGAGATGCTCTTACAAGGATATCATCCAGCATGTCACCAATATGCATATCAGCCCGTTCGAGCAGTCCATGTGGATGCAAGTAAACGCATCGCGAGGTGCATAAAAAAGTCATCAGGACCTAATTTTCGCGTTGAATGTAAGTGAAGTATTTTTCAATTGAAAAAAGTACAATATTATCTCCAAATTTATGCTCATGCACATGTTTCAATGTGCTCATGAGTCATGGCACGCTCACAAATTAATAGATGTGTGAATTTTAAGTGTTACAATTTTATATTGCGCACCATTAAATTACATATGCATCGAGATGTATAATCAGGTGCCAATTGGAATTCCAACGTTAGATTGAGAAGTGTTAGCTGACTTAGTTCACATATCGATCCATTATGCATTGCACGTGATGACATCTTGGAAAAATATATGATTTTTAGTATTTGTTTTTTTGCAAAAACAAAAATATATACGGAGAGCCCCAAAGCACATCTTCACACAAGCCGTGCGCAGTGCGCCTCATGATATGCGAGATGCCTATTATAAACATAAACACACATCTCGAGACATATTTCGAGATATATATGGACAACTCGTGAGTGCAATCGAGATATCAGTGTAGTACTTCCTTTTCTTGGTAATGCTTACAGTGAAGTGTTGTTGACACTAACAAACTCACACCTAAATGTCAAACTAGCCCATCCTTCCACACCTTGAAATACGCATGCATGCCTACAGTGTCTAATGCATAACATTAAGAGTGTATCTCTAGATGCACATTGACAACTCTCAAAGCCATTTGACTTGGGCGTGAGTTTCGCGCTGTCAACAAATCATTTTCCATGTATGCACGTGATGAGTTTTACTACGTTGACTGAAAACAATGCACATTTTCTTTTTTATTTATTAATTCTATTTTCTTTAATTTATGTGATTTCATTTATGTAGTACTTAAGGGTGTTTATGAAATCAGGGAGGACTAGATTAGGATTGCGCACATTAATCTGCGGATGCAATCTACAATCCGATTCAATTAACCTTTATATGTAGTACATTATATATACACATATACTCTTAAAATCTGTAACTACATTTATATGACATTAGTATTTTTATGCTAAATAGAGCACCAATTGACTCAAAAATTAGGGAAGGGCGGTTGCGGTAGTTTGGTCACCTATAAAGACGACCTACAAATACCTCCACTGGAAACCTTTACTCAACAGAAACTTCAAAAATTTGACGAGATAGGGATAGACCGAAGTTAACTTGGAATGCATTAATTAGGAGGGATTTGAATGGTTTGGAAAGCTCACCATCAATTGCACTAAATCGAGCACAATGAAAAAGTTTTATCCATGTAGCCGACTCCAATTAATTTGGAACTGAGGCTATATTATTGTTGTTGTTGTATTTTTATGCTACTAATTCATGAACTATTCATTTATAGACACTGAAAATTCTAAATTTTCACAATTTGAGTTAATTCTTTTCAATTTCAAAAACAGAAGTTAATTCATTTCATATATTTTTCGAACCTGGTTCTTTTCATATTAAACATTTTAAGCTATCTATTAGTCAAATAAACATAGAAAATGTCAAAACTAAAATGTTTGTGTTGTGAAATTACTTTGAACAAAGCTTGGAAAGTAAAGTAAATAACTATAAAGAGAAGAGATAGGGAAAATAAGAAAACTTTCATTCCAACATGGTGTATATCATTACATGGGTGTGACCTCTTTATATAGGCCCTAGGTAAGACCAAAGGGCACAAGTTACATTTCTATATAATTACATGAATTATGTGAAGAGTTGGAATAATAAGAAGTGGAGTACGTAGAGTTGTCAATCATATTATTTACAACAGTTTGAATTAAAAGTCATATTCTAAATTTTTCTAACTAATCATAACTTTGCTTGTTGCTTATATGAGAATTGCCTAACTTTCGGTTTAAGATATTAATTTTATAGTTTTATAAAGATTTAATTGGTTAAAATATTCTAACCTTTTACAACTTTTGTTATTATATTATAATATTTTTTTAATTTGTTATTATATCATCACCTATCTATATTGAAAAAAATTGTATCCTTAATTTTTTACTCCAAATTTGATGACATGACACCTAAATAATAACTTTAAGAAACCACCTCATCATCTATAATTACTAAAATTATTACTTAATTTATTTTTTAGGTCATTAATTCAACATCAAATTTAAAGTTAAAAAGTGAAGTAGGATACAAATTTATCAATGTAGAAATGTTAGGATATAATAATAAATTCAAAATGGTTAGTATATAATAACAAGAATTACAAAAAGTTTGAATATTTTAACCAATTTAACCTTTCATAAATATGATTTTATAATTATTAATCTGTATAACTTGATTCAGTCCAGTCCGCAATTAGTAAATTGATCAAATTAGATTAGTGAAATAAATAGACTTGATTGGATTACGATTTCTCAATCTATGGTAATTGGATTTGATTATAGATTGGCCTTAACTGGATTGGATCTAATCCATGTGCACTCGTAGGAGTGCCACGGACTAGGGGAAATGAAAGTAGTTTCAGTCATATGCTAAATTATTGTGTTCCTTGCTTTTTCTGTTTAAAAAATTTATGGAAAATTTATGAAAGTAGTTATTTATGATAATTTTGACGCATGCAGGAAGCTGCTGGGCATTTTCGGCCACTGGAGCCATGGAAGGAATAAATGCTATTGTGACTGGAGAACTCATCAGCCTTTCAGAACAAGAGCTTGTAGATTGTGATGAATTCGACCACGGATGTCAAGGCGGCAACATGGACACTGCATTTGGTTGGGTTATTCTCAATGGAGGTATTGACTCCGAAGCTGGGTATCCCTACAAAGGTTTTGATGAAAGATGCAACATTTACAAGGTTTGAATTGCGTCTTCACTTCGTTCACTTATATTCATATAAATGCCATATTGTTAAGTGCAACTTCCAAACTATAACATGTACATTTTTTGTATGTCCCAAATTAGATGGAAATGAAAGTTGTGACTATTGATGGCTACAAAGATGTGTTCCCATCTGACAGTGCTCTACGTTGTGCTGTAGCAAACCAACCTGTCAGTGTGGGAATTGATGGTTCTGCATTGGACTTTCAGCTATACACAAGTGTAAGTTTTTGTTATTTTTTGCAAGATGTCAGGGTGAACCAGGATTGGACACTTGGGATGGACGCCTGGTGATGGTGTTCATCATTTACAAATTCGATTATGTGCACACACACATCTATGTACGATGGATGGATACTATCACCGGGTGTCCATCCTAGGTGACCTATCACCATGTCATCCTAATACTTTTCTTTTTTTTTTTTATATATTTCTTTCAATAGTACTGTAAAGCTATATTTAAAGTTAGTTAAATGGCAAGGCAATGTATATGTTTATCTGTTTATGATGAAAATGATCAGGGAATCTATGATGGAGATTGTTCAAGCAACCCTGAAGATGTAGACCATGCAATTCTCATAGTTGGCTATGGATCTAATGGTTATGAAGACTATTGGATTGCCAAAAACTCATGGGGCCCTGAGTGGGGAATGGATGGTTATGTGCTTATAAAACGTAACACTCCCTTGCCATATGGAGTTTGTGCAATCAATTCAATGGCTTCTTATCCCACCAAAGAATGGGGTCCTGCTCCTGGTCCAGTTGCGCCTCCGCCGCCGCCACCGCCGCCTCCTCCTCCCCCTCCTCCACCCCCTCCTCCTACGTACTGTGGAGACTTCTCATATTGCAGACCAGAGCAGACTTGTTGCTGCACTTTTGAAGCCTATGGCTATTGCCTAAGGTATGGCTGCTGTGAGTTCCGAAATGCTGTTTGCTGTTCTGGAACCACATATTGCTGCCCCCAAGAATTTCCCATTTGTGATGTCTATGAAGGGCTCTGTTATAAGGTATGAGATTTACTTGGAATAAAGATTATATATGACTAGTCAGTAACTGAAATCTAAAACTAATCCTATGATCACATTTGCCCAAGACAACGATCACTACGTTTAAAAGAGTGAAAGTTTCTACTTTCCTGACAGTCTCCTATTTTGAGAAGAAACTCAGAATAATGTGAGCTACAATAATGAGCACTTGAGAAAATGTTTACTAGCTCCGTCATCTAGACCATTAATTCTCATTCATGATTAATACTCTTCTTCAACCAATTTACGTACCATTTTAGAAGAAACAGCTTTTAAACATTGTACTTCATTCATAACTTGGTTGGGGCTATCTTGCTAAAAAAATAAAACTGTTGTCAAGAAATAAACTTCCACCATCGCAAGTAATTTCAGGATTAAAAACCCCTTGTTTATAATCCTTTTTTTTTTTTTTATTAACCTTTTGCAGGACTATGGCGATTCCGTTGGCATTGCCGCAAAGAAGCGAACTATGGCTAAACATAAGTTACCATGGACAAAGTATGAAGGATCCGCAGAGCAGCAGCACCAACCTTTGAGGTGGAAGAAGAATCAACCTCATGCATCTAGTTGAAGAACAGTAAGTCTGATAGCAAATGTTTATCGAAGGACGTCTGTTGTTTGTTGGCCAGTCATTGTATTTTTCTTCGACCATGCACTTGGTATTATTAGTATATTTATGACACCTGGCTAGTTCAACACTTGCTTTATGTATCACTTCTTCATCATGAATCTTTTGATTGAAAAAATAAAATTACTGGCACCATCCTCCAAATTATAGTGAACTTAGTCTCATCAAAGTTTAGGGTTCGAGCCTTTCTGTACTTGGCTCCATAAATATGATTAATTCATCATCCTCCAACATATAGTAAAACAGTTTCTCGAGAGTGAAAAATGTGGAACCAAAAAAGAAATCCAAGCTTAGATTATCATTTATGAGGATTAAAGCCTTTTCTGATCATTCAAGGAATTGAATTTGTTAATCAAAATAGACTGTCAGTCTTAAACTAAACTAATGGTTGAAAGCAATCACTCTTGTTTCCCCATTGCCATGGCTGGAATAAATTGAAAGATTCTTTAACAAGAGTGAAAAATTCATTGGTGGTTTCTACCACTCTTTTTGTCGTAATTGACGGTTTCTTACTTGGGTTGTGGCCATCGAGAAACCCAATTGTTTACTTGCTTTGAGAGTAATCAAGGAGTAGGTTGGCCTATTGTAATTAGACTTAACACACAAAGCAGCAGTACTACTGGAGGATCTAACTCCTATTCCATAGGTTATAATCCACTTTTATCCTTTTCTGTCAACACAGAGACGTTCCAGCAAGAAGAATCATCAAAACATGAGAATACTCTAAATTCAAGCCCCTATGATACACGAGAACAAAAATATTTTAAGTGTGAACAATATTAGATGAAGATTAATACATTGATATGCATTCTCTTTTTCATAGAGCTCTAACACTTGGCGAAGAGAGTGAAACAGGTCCTTCGCTATGGATATTAAGTTCACAGCTCATCCACATTGCTTTGTGACATAAGTTATACCTTGAGATCTTGATCCGATTGATATAGGACATAGATCATTGTTTATAATCCCTCCACCAAATTTCTATGATGTTCCTTTTTTTTATTAGGAAGTTTCTATCATGTTTCAACCTCAAATCCACAACCTACTTTCTCTCATGTTTCAACCTCAAATCCACAACCTGTTATACTCAGAATCCTTTCCCACTCTCACCATCATTTAAACTTGGAAATTTTTCAATTTGGTTTTTCTGAAGGAAATCAATACATCTGTTACCTTAACACCGTACAAATAGCTCCCACAATTCATCCATTAGTATTCTTATTCTTATTCTTATTCTTATTCTTCTTCTTCTTCTTCTTCTTCTTCATCATCATCATCATCATCATCATCATCATCATCATCATTATTATTATTATTATTATTATTATTATTATTATTATTATTATTATTATTATTATTAGTATTACTATTATTATTATTATTACTATTATTATTATTATTATTATTATTATTACTATTATTATTATTATTATTATTACTATTATTATTATTATTATTATTATTATTATTATTATTATTATTATTATTATTAGTATTATTATTACTATTACTACTACTACTACTATTATTATTATTACTATTATTATTATTATTACTACTATTATTATTATTATTAATATTATTATTATTATTATTATTATTATTATTATTATTATTACTACTACTACTATTATCATTTATTAATTATTATTATTAGTATTAGTATTAGCATTAGCATTAGTATTAGTATTAGTATTAGTATTAGCATTCACTCAAAGAGGAGTTGTTTCATGGAAGAGGAATGATATAAAATATACTAATCGAACCTACAATAATATGAGTTTGAGTTCTATTTCTGACTACTTTCTTTTAGTAACTAAAAGATTTCAAAGAATTTTCTTTTTGGCCAGTGAAACAAGTTTTAAAAGGATTTAATTAATTTAGGATTTATGGTTTTAAAAGGGCTTAATTAATTTCCCTGTGGCTCTAATTCAATCATTGACATTTTATTTGGAAGCAGCTAACCAAACCCCAATTTTTTTGTGATCTTACCATAATAAAAATTTTTGGGAGATGCTAGGGTGACCTGTTTTGGGATACTCGGGATGGACACCCGGTGATAGTGTCCATTCATTCGCGCATTGAGATTTGTGCACACACATCGATGCGGTAATGGAGTGAGACCATCACCAGGTGTCAATCCGAGGTGCCCAAAAAAGGGTCATCCTAGTATTTTCCAAATTTTTTAATGTCATTCCAGTTTTACCCTTGCACAAAATGACAATGGTGTCAGATGCCTACCAAGTGCCCATCATATGAAATGGTTTTTCTCTCCAAAACAAAACGCAAAAGCAAATTTTCAAGAAAAAAAGGCAAAAGCAAGCACCTCCCTCCCACTCGCTCGATCCCAGCCTTCATCACCGCCCAAATCCAGCGATATTATGGTTGAATCACATGTATTTTTCTTCATTTAGGCCATTGTCACTCTTTTATCATTCGTTTTTTGGGTTTTTTAGCGTTGGCTCGTCCATTCATCGTGGTGTTGTTGGTGTTTAAGGCATGGATTCATGAAAAGTAGGTCGTTTACAACTAAACCACCTAGTCTTTATCCGTTTTCATGGATTTTTTTGTGGAGTTTCGAAAAATAAAATTTATTCTTGTCACCCATAGGTTTCGATCACATTGGGTCGAGACCTTTAAAGAGGTCTCGGTCGGCTCCCAACCTTTAAAAAGAACTTGTTCTCGATGGAGGGTGTCGAGAAATCTTCAAAGGTCTCGATGGGACCTCAGGAATCAGCCGAGACCTCTTTAAAGGTCTCGGTGACAGTCGACAGAAACCTTTAGCCTGTGTGACAATGTCGTTCTACGGTACTTCCTCAATCTTAAGGCGCTGAAAAGACTAGATCTGATCTTGTTTGACGAAAAAGAACACTCCGACGACACTTCTAACCTAGTAAAAGTGCTCTACAATGGCCAAGAACTGAGAAAAGAGTGGATTGAGGAGGTTAGAGGAGTTTTAATAGTGGAAAGTGAGAGATGGAGTTTGAACATTGGGAGCAAGGGTATTTTGGGGATTTTTGAAGAAAAAATGGGGTATGCTTAGCTGCTCTCTTATATTTTAGCACCAACAAAGTCTCCTTATTTTCGTTTTTCAATTAGGTGGCACTAGATTTATTATTTGTAATTTTACTTTTTATTACTTTTTTTTTTTTTGGACGAAAAGATATTTCCATTCATAAAAATTGCTATTACATATGATTTAACAATGAAATTACATCAATAACAATCGTTTCCCACTCCTTAATGAGATCAAATCAATGTTGCGAACGTTTGCAAACTTATTTGCAACTTATACCCTTGTCTTTTACATTTACAATAATAGAACCATAACAAAAAATAAAACTTCTAACAAGGGAAGACGAACTAAAACTTCCAACGTGGGAAGACAAACATAGACTTCCAACAAGGGAAGACAACAATTTATCGAAAAAGAAAACTTAGTGAAAACATCAAACCAACAACTAGTCAGATCCATACACGAGCATATAGAAGTGGAGACAAAATTAAATGATAGCAGATGCAGGAGTAGAGGAGAGGCAAGTGGTGCTAGTGATGAATCTAACAACTGTTGCAAGCCGAATGAAACTGAACATCTCAGATCTGAATAGATTCTACTTTTATTGAATAAACAAAAATAAAGATTGTTATTGGAGCCACCGCTGATCAAAAGAGATGATCAGCGGTGGTTCTAACTAAAAAATCACAAAAAAGCAACCAATGCTCCAAACCCTAGTTGTCATGACATGAGTATATATTTGGTCTCCACTTTTTATTACTTTGTTATTATATTTTATTGTAAATGTTTCAACTCTACCTATGTAGAAGCATTATATGCGCTACACAGACAGCCCCAATTCTGAATAAAGGAGGACTCCAAGCCCATTTCCACTTGAAAAATAGGGAAGGTCCCAAGCCCATTTTCTGTAAAAAAAAATGGCGAAGTTTTCCATTCTTGAAAAATGAGGTAGGTGGCTATAGCTTGACATATAACATAAAACTTTTGTCACTCTTAATGAAATGGATCAAACATATTCAAAGAAAAGCAAAAGTAGCACCAATTGACACGAAGATTAGGGAAGGACGGTTGAGATGGTTTGGACAACCTAAAGAAGGCCTACAAATGCCCTCAATTCCACAATTGCTCCTACTGTTACTATAAGAAATATTTCTCACAAGTTACAGATTACCACTCAAAAAGTTGAATAGGAAGAATTTCTTGCAATGTCTCATTCGAAAGCAATGGTGATTAGGGGAGAAGGCAAGATCACCCTTATAGATGGTTCTTCTCCTTGTTCAAAAGTTAATGATCCTACATATGCATCATGGGATGCTAATAATTCCATGGTTATGGCATGGGTAATTCATTCTACGTAGGATGAAATAGGAGATGCCTATCTTTTTTTCTCTACAGCCAAAGAAATTTGGGATGTTGCCACACTTGCCTATTATGATTTGGATAACTCCTCACAATTGTTCGAATTACGAAACTGCGCGCAAAACCTTCGTCAAGGTTATATGGATGTGACTCAATATTACACCCCAATGCGCAAATTGTGGCAAGAGGATATGTTTCATTCATTTTCTTGGAATGATCCTGCCGATGCTCTCCAATTCAAGAATTGATCCAAAAAGATCGTGTTTACGATTTTTTGGCTGGTTTGAATAAGGAGTTGGATGATGTTCGTGGTCGTCTTCTAGGTATGTGACTGTTACCTTCAATAGATGAAATCTTTGTTGAGGTTCAACGTGAAGATCATTTAATTGGCCACAAAACTCTTCAAAAAGGCATGCTTGGTGTGATCATTGCAACAAGGCATATCACACAAAGGAAATTTGCTGGCTGCTTCATGGAAGGCATCAAAATTTTGTACCAAATCAGTTGAAAAAGAAAGGAGTTGCACCACAAAATGATTCCCTACAGCTATTATTTTCACAAAAGCACAAGTTGAACACTAGTGCAACATCCTTGCAAATACTTTTACATCTAATGCAAGCCCTTCGGCAACAAGTAATCCAAATACAAGTACTTCACTCATGGTAAGGAAAGGTATTTCTGAACCCTCAGTTGACGGTGTGCTGAGTTTAGGTGAGCAATGGATCATTGATTCTGGGGCTACCGATCACATGACTGGTAAACCCAATTTTTCATTTCATATTCACCTAGTTCAGTACAAGAAGAGGTTCAATTAGCTGATGGAACATTTTCTACTGTGGCGGAAAAAGGATCTATCCACCTATCCCCTACAACTGTTGTGCGAGATGTTCTACATGTTCCAAAATTAACCTATAATCTGATTTTTGTTTGTAAGTTGACCACTAACCTGCCATGTGGTGCTAATTTTTCAAAAAATGCTTGTGTTTTTCAGGATTTGAAGAAGTGAAGAGGATTGGCAGTGCTAGGGTCTCAAATGGTCTTTACTCTCTTCTAAGTGTCTGGCAACTATTTCCATTGAAAAGCAAATAATATTATTGCATTTTCGATTTGGTCATCCAAGTTTTACTTATATGAAACACTTGTTTCCAAATCTATTTTTAAATTAAAGTCTTGTTTTTCACTGTGACATATCACATTTATTGATGATCATACACGAGTGTCTTGGGTTTATGTTCTCAAAGACAAATCAGATACCTCACTAATTTTAAAAAAATTTTACCAAATGGTTCACACGCAATTTGACGCAAAAATTAAAATTATTCGTACTGACAATGGTATTGAATATTTTTATTCCATTCTAGGTGATTTCTTTCGAACCAATGGTATTTTGCACCAAAGTTCATGCATTGATACTCTAAAACAAAATGGCGTTGTTAAGCAAAATAAATCGCCACCTTCTTGAAGTTGCACGAGCTCTCATGTTTTCAACAAACGTTCCAAAACACTTTTGGGGGATGTAATTTTTAACTATGTGCTATTAATAGACTTCCATCAAAAATATTGGACTACAAAGCTCCATTTGCATATTTTATGATCCTGTTCCCAAATTATCGCTCTTTCTCTACATTAGAATCTCGGGTCTTTGGATGTGTTATTTTTGTTCATGTGCCAAGTCAAGGGAGATCTAAGCTAGATCCTCGTTCCGTAAAATGAGTTTTCCTTGGATACTCTGCTACTCAAAAAGGTTGTCAGTGTTACTGCTCCCAAAAAAAGAAATATCTCCGATGTCACCTTTTTTGAAAATCAAGCCTTTTATACTCTAAATTTGCCTCACGGGGAGAGTGAGAATGAGCCAAATTTTTGGAAACAATTTAAAGTAGGTCTTGGTGAAATGAGTTTTCCAAATTTAAACTCAATAGCTCTAGATATGGAGTCAAATAATGAAGTTTCAGATTTGGAAACAATTCCAAATTCAAATCATGTGTCACCAAATCTAGCCTGATATTGGTGGAACTAAATTGGGATCTAATCCCAAAAGATCCAAAAGATCCAAAATTTCCTGTCCCACAAAATCCAAAAAATCCAAAAGATCTGCTAACATATTCTAGGAGAAAAAAATAGAAAGGATGCAAAAGACATTAAGCCCCTGCATTCTCAATCTTCAAATCTTGAGAATTGTGAATTAGATGAAACCAAATCTTGTACTCATCACCCGATTTCAAATGTTGCAGGGTATGATAAGCTCTTTAGAAACTACAAGGCATTTGTTACAAACCTGACAGATGTAAAGAATGCATTTTTGAATGGCGAACTCGAGGATGTCTTCATGGAACTGCCACCAGGGTTTAATAATAGCAGCCACAACAAGGTAGTCAAACTGCGAAAAAGTTTGAAAGGGCTCAAACAGTCTCCACGTGTTTGGTTTGATAGGTTTATGAAAGCAATGAAAAGACAAGGCTATACACAAGCACAAGCAGATCATACATTGTTCTTCAAGCACAAAGAGGGTAAGGTAACTATCCTAGTCGTCTATGTAGATGGCATTATTATTACTGGGGATGATATCGAGGATATTGCTCAAGTCAAGAAAGGCCTTGCTTCAAAATTTGAAATGAAAATTTGGGTAAACTCCAATACTTCCTTGGTATGGAGATTGCTCGAAGTCAAATGGGAATATCAGTTTCTCAGCGAAAGTATGTTCTTGACTTATAACAAGAAACCAGAATGTTAGGATGCAAACCAGTAGAGACTCCTATGGATCATAATGTGAAACTGGACAATATGCAAATGAGCAAACAGATTGATAAAGGAAGATTTCAAAGGTTAGTTGGCAAACTAATCTGTCTTTCCCATACTAGACCTGACATTAGTTTTGTTCTAAGTTATGTCAGCCAATTTATGCAAGCACCTACAGAAGCACTCATAGCTGTAATTACACGAATTTTGAGATACTTAAAAGGATCTCCAGGTAGAGGCTTACTCTTCAAGAAGACTAGTAATCAAAGTATTGAAGCATACACGGATGGAGATTGGGCAGGGTCTATCATTGATCGGAGTCAACTTCTGGGTATTGTTCATTTATTTGGGGAAATTTAGTTACTTGGAGAAGCAAGAAGCAAACTGCGGTAGCAATAAGCAGTTCAGAGGCTAAATTGAGATCCTTGGCTCATGGTTTGTGTGAGATATTATGGCTGAAAAATCAGCTGCATGAATTAAGGCAACAAGTGAACCAATAACGCTCTATTGTGACAACAAAGCTGCTATAAGCATTACTCACAACCCAGTTTACCATGATAAAACCAAACACATTGGAATAGATCGACATTTTATTTTTTTTTTTTGATAAAGGAAGTTGCTATAAAAAAGAATAGATCGACATTTCATTAAGGAAAAAATAGAAGAGGGGTTGGTGTGTATCATCTATGTTCCAACTTTAAGTCAAGCAGCTGATATTTTCACCAAGAGCTTATGGAGACCAGATTTTGAGAGATTGATTAACAAGCACAGACTCTATAATATCTTTTGCCAAGCTTGAGGGGGAGTGTAGGAATATGTTGAAATATTTTGTATTTTTGGTATGTGGATCATTCTACAATATTTAGAATCACGTCATATCTCATTGCTAGCTTGTAAATATTCTGTAGGATATCTAGATCTTTTTGTTTACTTTGTTGGCTATATAAAGCTATTGTACACATAAATTGTATATCATATTCTTTGAAGAAGATTATTCAGAAGTGCAGTAGATATTTTGGTTTTCTCCTAGTCTCTTTTATTGTTCTTTCTCATAGAAAAATGAAAAAAAAAAAGTCATAATGATAATTTAAATTTATTAAAATTTTCAAGGCTTCCAATCATTTATTCCAATGTTTAGAGTTACAAGCTTAATAATAGTATAGCATAACCTAAACTAATAATTTAGATTTTAAAAGATATTTGTTACAAGTAGCTTTGGAGGGTTAAAGGTAGGGGCAAGAAAGAAAGTACATAATCCAGGATCTTTGAATTCTCCAGGAGTAGGTTGATGAGTGAATTACAACGAGGTTACAGTATCCCATTAGTGATTCAAAAAAAAGAAATAAATAAATAAAGATAATGCTTCCAAGACTTTCAAATTAAAAAGGGTCCAACAATCAGATAGTAATTCTATAATCAAGATGACAAAAAATGATTTTATTAGTGAAAAGATTGATTTAAAACAGATAACTGACCAGAATCTCCATTTAATAAAAATACTTCCAAAGGAACAAATGATGGAGAGACGGATGAAGATCCCAATTTAGAAGTTGGTTGCAAGATTTTGCTACCTTTGGCACATTTAATGGCAACAAGACGAGGCCCAATTCGCATCTGCCACACCTGTAAGACCAACAAAAAGACTCGATCTAAGTCAGTAAGTCCAGGGAACTCTAATATGTAAACCTACGACTAAAGAAAAAGCTCGAGATTGAAAGTTCTATACTTGGAAAAGAAATGCGGCAAAATGAAAGATGATAGATTTGGCTCAAATAAGGCAAGAAATACGATTTGAACCACAATTTGCCAAATTAAATGCAGTGAGGAGACAATGAGAAGCTAATTCTATTTATTGATTATCTCAATCAAACAATGAAAGTTCAATTTATAAAATGTACAACTTCATGGAAATCCTAAAGGGTAGGTGAATCACTTTTAAGTCAACCAGGGAAAAAACAACAAAAACAAAAGGCAAAAAATGAGGACACATTATTAGAGAAAAGAAGGTCTGGGCAAGTGAACATGGTCATGAACTCAACATCAATTAAGTTACTAGATCGATAACTACCAGAACTTATCCTGAAAAAAAAAAAAAAAAAAAAAAAAAAAAAAAAAAAAAAAAAAGTAAAGGAAAGAACTTTGGAGAATCTAGCAAGGAAAGCTTTAAAGTCAAATCATAGAGACTCTACCTAATTCATTCGCCTGATACGAAAATAAGCAATTAATAGTGAGTAAAGAATAGTTGGAAAATTATTTTTTTTTATTGTTAGCATTCAAACCTCAATTATTCCTTTTCGGGGTGCATGAATAGCTAAACACAGGCAATAATCACTCTTTGAGTGCTCTGCAACAGGTGTACTTGATGATGCTGTATCTTTGTTAACTAGCATCTCCATGAAAAGACAGTTAGCATCACGGTATCCCTGAAGTGAGGATGGACATAGTTCAATATCAGAGAAGAATCAAAGCTATTTATAGAGTTCCCAATTAGTCCATGTTCAGAAAATTACTTTCCATATTCGAACAACAACAAGTGCTTGAGTGTCAAGTAACAAAACTCGTCCAAGAGAATCTGTTATAGCAGCCAATGTACCACCAGGTGATAGAGTAAGCTTCTCTCCCTTTCTGGGATGGTCCTTCAAGCAAGTCAAGGAAGATGCTGTCGAAGTATCATTTAAAGGAATCAGTTTCCATTTTCTCATCATAAGAGTTGTTCATCTCAAAAGAGGAGAATAATAAATGGTACATAATACAGCATAAATTCCTAGCAATAAGATGTGCATGAATTTTTAGCAAAAAGATTATGCATTAATTAAAATGACTCATCCGTCAAAGCCTCTCAAGTGATATGGTAAAGACATCACTTGCCAAAAAGGCAAGACCTCGGGAGATCGTGGTTCGATTCCCACTGAAGTAAAAAAAACAAAATAAATAAATAAAATGACTCATCCATTCAATCTTTGCAGCAAATTTTAATCAATTCGCCTAGTCAGGTTTGTAGTTTCCCCATTATGACTTTTACAAGTGAAAATAGTTATATACAGAAAAATCGAGAAATGATATTCCATCTGTCTTCTCCAAATTCCAGGGAATCAGATGCAGAATCAACTTCCAAGGTTTACCACTCTCTACTACAGAATCAAGCTTCATCACAGCTTCTCAAGTCGATGAAATAAACTTATTTTAATACTAAACTTTTACTTTATAACCATTTGTATCCTCAACCCACCATCAAACTCCTACTTGGAGCCATCTCATCTTCATTTGTCCCAGCTAAACCATTTCAAAAGATTTTTCATCACCATGTCAACACCGAATGTATGGTAAGAGGCAGAAACAAAAAGATCTACCACAAATATCACACGATTGCCTCTTTATGCAAAAGAAAAAAAAATAGGAACATGCTGCAGGCTTAACCTTTAGCAAATGACTGAGGCTTCTCTTCGGATTTTTTTGATGAATCTTGCCCACTTCGCCAGATCATTTTTGATAAGGAAGACAATGTTGAAAATGCAGCAGGCACGACTTTTGACAGAATAGCTCCAACTAGAGACCTGTTTCTGTCTTCTGAAAGCCTGCAATAAAACGGTGATTGAGTAAAGTTTAACGCAAAAAGATGCACAAAAGGAAAAGATTGGAAAAGACAATTTTTATTTTAAATATATTCAGGCACAACAGAGAGACACACGATATCAAGGTTCCATCAAGCAAAATATCAGAGCCACATCTTTTACCTATAAGCTGAAATCACAGCATCCTCTCCAATGGTAACTGCACAAAAGTAACGTTCACTTGACTGTCCACAATAAAAGCAGCTGAATTCAAATATCAGAATAACTTCAGAAAGATTATATCAGCCACTAGAAATAAAACAGAATAGAAAAAAATGAAGCAGTCTCTCCAGGTCCAGAAATTTCACATAGATAACTTTTAGTAATTAATACTTTATAGAAAAAGGTTCAGTGTTGGTGGCACAGGAATACAATCAAATATGATAAAACCTAAGCAACTCTCATATCATGAATACCACATGAATTTAAAGCTTTGATTGATATATCATACAAGAACAAAAGATTCACCTGAAGCTCCATCAGCGGAGGAGGCATTACCCCAGTGATTGCTGCATCAGCACATAATCCATACTTGCTAACATTCCACAACTGATAAGGTAATCTTTTATATGAATGTCTCATATCATCTGTCTCTCTATTTTGGCGTCTTTGATCCCAAAATTGTGACTGTGTTTCTTGAAACCACTGTTGGAGAAGAGTCTGCACATGCTCATTCATAGATGTTGTTAACACAAATAAAAAGGCTCAAGGAACATTTTAGGAATGAAGAGTTCAAGCACACATCATACAGTGAACGTGATCTGTTCTCATTTCCAATTTAGAAAATGCATTTCTCCATAAAAAAGGAAATAGGTTCCTTGAGGTCATAAAATTGTAGATATATTGTTGAATAAACACAAATGGAAAGAAATTTAAGGCATCATCATTTTGTTTAAGAATGCTAATGAATATATCAATAAGAGACACAATTCTTTATGAGAAATGTTCCCTTTCACATCTACATCTACCTATTATCCAATCTGCCAAAAATAAATAAATAAATACGACCAAAACATTTTTTCCAGACATATTTGATTGGCAACTATGAGGAGTTAGTGAGATGGAACATTTGCCTAATCCTATCAAATGTACAAGATATTACCAAAAACTTTTAATAAATGGGAAGCCTTTACTATGAATTAAATTTTCTTTCTAATATCACTATTTTTAATTTTATCATATATTACATTATATTTTTAAAAGCACGAATCAAGCACAACTAGCTAAAAAAATACCACCCTAACTAGACCACCAGCAACACCAGCAACTAATTTTTTAAGTACAATATGTAGCTTCAAAATCTCATCTTCATATCCTTAATACTACAAGGAAAGAATAAAAGAACAAACCTGAAAATCTGATCCATCAAATCGTGCAACCACTCCAGGCATAACGACACAAAATTCATCTGAGGAAGAAAAGGGAGTAAGAGAATTCCTAGTCCCACGTACTCTTAGCCTTAGTATTCGACTAGGGTAAATCATCTGCGTGCCCAAGAAGCCCAAACATGCATAATTTAGTTTGCCAAATCCAAATTAAAAACTGGAGAAGAAAATGAACACGTTGTTTTGGCCGACAAACACAAATATATTCCAAGATATATGTTAGATATTTTCAGTAAAAGTATTGACTACCATTTTGATGAACACACAAAATATAGTGTATGCTTTAAACATAACAAGCAAATTCAATTAGACGCGTAAAAGCGCTAGCTTCTTTTTTTTTTTTTTTTTTTTTTTTTTTGGCCTAAACCACCCACTACCTGGAATCCAGACTATCCGACCACTCTGAGTTCACTCCGAATCGCGCACCGTATAGGTGGGGGAGCCACTGATATAATTACAGTAATAATAGTGACAGCAATAAGAACCGATGGGTGACCAGTACTTCCACTATCACACAATATAAACCACACTTCTCATCGGATCAGCTAGGCCATAACCATTGTCAATTTCGCGGATACAATCTCAAAGCCAAATATATAACACTAAGCAAATCAATTTCAGATAAGATCAGACATACTAACGTGAACGAAATCGAAGAATTGAACAGATTATGGCACATGACATTGGTCCAAAAACCCAAATTATAACAAACATAAAATTGGAGATGAAGAAAAAAAGAGATCAAAGAGGGTGCCTGTATGTGAATCAGATCGCCCTCTAAAGAATAAACCAACAGGTAGCCATTAGAGGTCCCGAGAGCGAGAGCACGGAAATCATCGAAGTCGAGCCATTGGACGGCCGTGATGTCGCCCTTGATTGGCGAGAGAGAGGGCTTGATTTTGATGGGGGTGTTGATGAGATCGCCGTTTAGCCAATCGAGGACGAGAACGAGAGAGCGATTGGCGAGAGCAAGGGAAGATGAGTCGACGGCGGCAGAGAGATTTGGGGTGTCGAGCCAGCCCTCATTTCCGGCTCCGAATTCGGATAGTTCTTCGCATGCGATGCAGCCCAGATCGGTCAAGTGGGTTCGCGGAGCCATTCACAGGCACAGGCACAGGCACAAGGCACTGGCACAGGCACAGGCAAAGGCACAGAGATTGGATTTTCTCGGGAGGAAGATTACAACAGCTGTTAACGGCAACTGTTAACGGACGCCGAATGCAAGCGGCTAAACCCATGTACACGTTTATTGTGCTGTCAAAATGACTAAACCCCCATGTACCCTCCTTTTTTTTATTGTGCCTTTTCCAACTTCAACCCAGTCAAAATGACGTAACCACCCTCCAATATAAACCATCATTTATATATTTCACTTTATATTATCATTTCACCTCATGGAGCTATCTATATCAAGGCCAAAATTGGTGATGCTCCAAAAGGCACAAAATGAGTAATTTGGGTCTCATGCTACAAAATTTATATCGATCAAATATCATTTATTATTCGCAATTTCAATTACCTCTATATTGAGACTATGCGAAATATGACTGATGAGACAAATAAAAGCCACGTGGCTCGCCTCGATGTATTTCATGCAACAAATTATCGAAGCGCGCACGTCAATCCATTAAATATTAATTATGGATTGAACCCTTGTCTCGTGGTAGCTGAGTAAAATAATAAGATATTATAAATATTATATCACTCATGTCCAATTGGTTTAGCTTCAAATTAAGAAGCATATGTTGCATATAATGACCATGGTCGCAATTACAAATTTATGGACGTGGAAAAGGTGAAAAGATATGGTAAAAGTCATATTAACAATTCCATTGATAGTCAAAATAAAAAGTGGTGCACCACTAGAAAGGGTAAATTAGTATTGACAAAGAGCGCTCATAATTGTGACATTTTTTTTGTCACGTATGAAAGGCTATGTTGCCTAAATATTGTCATATATACAATACCCAAATATTTTTGTGATATTTTACCATGCTTTTATTGACTAATGATCCAAAAAGTTTGAGATATTCGTATTTTATTACGAAAAAGGTATTTCTTTAATACCATATTGTTTTTTAATGTAGAAATGGATCATCAAGTTATTTGTTCAGATTATGGCGATATATGTCTTGTCGATTGTGCTACAACGCACATTATCCTCAAAAGAAGAGAATATTTCTCCAATTTGAACTTAGTTGAGGCTAATGTTCAAACAATATCTGGCATCTCCAATTTGATTAATGGCTCTGGAAGAGCAAATATTATGTTGCCTAGGGGAACAATAATTCATGTTGACAATGCCTTATACTCTGAAAAATCCAGAAGAAATTTACTCAGCTTTAAAGATATTCGACAAAATGGATATCACATTGAAACCATGAACGAAAATAATAGAGAATTTCTCTATGTCACATTGGTTTCAAATGGGAAAAAAGAAGTGTTAGAAAAATTCCCAGCTTTATCCTCTGGATTATATTTTACTCATATAAGGCATGTCGAAACGAATGTCGTCTTAAATAAGAAAATTAATGATCCAAAGACATTCATTTTATGGCATGACCGGCTTGGTCATCCAGGATCATCAATAATGCGAAGAATAATTAATAATTCGCATGGACATCCTTTAAGGAGTCACAAAATATTTTCAGCTGGTGATTATAATTGTGCTAGTTGTTCTCAAGGTAAATTGATAGTTAAATCATCCCCAAGTAAAATTGTTGTGGAATCCCCAGTTTTCTTAGAACGCATTCGGGAGACATATGTGGACCTATTCATCCTCACCTGTGGACCATTTAGATATTTCATGGTTTTGATAGATGCATCAACTAGGTGGTCACATGTTTGTTTGCTTTCGACCCGCAATATTGCATTTGCTAGACTTTTAGCGCAAATCATTAAGTTAGGAGCACAATTCCCTGACAACCCAATCAAGACCATCCGTCTTGATAATACCGGGGAATTTCAATCTCAAGCATTTAAAAATTATTGCATGTCTATAGGAATTACCATTAAACATTCTGTTCCACATGTGCATACCCAAAATGGTTTGAGAATCTCTAATCAAACGCATTCAATTAATTGCGGACCTTTAATCATGAGAACTAAGTTATCAACTTCGGTTTGGGGACATGCGATCCTTCATGCGCAAGCATCTATCATTCGTTATAGGCCTACTGCATACCATGAACATTCCCCCATGCAACTCATTTTAGGTCAACAACCAAATATTTCACACTTAAGAATTTTTGGTTGTGTAGTGTATGTTCCTATACCACCTCCCAATAGAACTAAGATGGGTCCACAACGAAAACTTGGGATTTATGTTGGATTTAACTCATCGTTCATTATAAGATACCTTGAGCCCTTAACAGGGGATTTATTTTGCACGTTTTCTTGATTGTCACTTTGATGAAGCAATTTTCCCACCATTAGGGGGAGATAAGAAGTCAATTCAAAAGGAATGGCGCGAAATTGCTTGGAATGCATCAACTTTATCACATTATGATCCACGAACAAATCAGTGTGAACTTGAAGTTCAAAAGATCATTCATTTGCAACAAATTGCAAATCAATTACCAGATGCATTTAATGATGCAAAACAAGTGACAAAATCACATATTCCAAATTTGTAAATGCTCCCGCAAGAATTGATGTCTCTGTGCAACAAAATGCACAAGAACCAACGAAACGCTTAAAGCGTGGAAGACCGGTTGGTTCAAAGGATACAATTCCTCGAAAAAGGAAAACGGGAGTAAAAATAAATACAAATAAAAAAACTCCTGAGAAAGCACAAGAATCCTTTGATAAGGGTTTGTCAGAACAAGTTGATTCTGATGTGGAACAACTTCCTCTAGAAAAAGATGAAAAAGATGAAAGTAATGAGATCTCAATAAATTACTTAAACTCTGGTAAGATTTGGGATCGAAATAAAATTGTTCCTGATGAAATATTTGCTTTCAATGTGTCCTTTGAAATATGTGAAAATGATGATGATCCAGAACCACAATCCGTGGACGAATGTCAAAAAAGACCTGATTGGCAAAAATGGCAAGATGCTATCCAAGCAGAGCTAAACTCGTTAAGGAAACGAGAGGTTTTTGGACCAATTGTCCAAACGCCAGATGGCGTAAAACCTGTTGAATATAAATGGGTATTTGTACGAAAGAGAAATGAAAAAAATGAAGTTACAAGGTACAAAGCAAGACTTGTAGCTCAAGGTTTCTCACAAAGACCTGGCATCGATTATGAGAAAACATATTCTCCTGTTATAGATGCAATCACATTTCGATTTTTGATAAGCCTTGCAATCTCTGAAGGGCTTGATATGCATTTAATGGATGTCGTTACAGCATATTTGTACGGATCTCTAGACAGTGAGATATATATGAAAATCCCTGATGGATTTGTAATATCCGATAAAATAAAATCAAAACCTCATAACATGCATTCTATAAAATTACAAAGGTCTTTGTACGGGTTGAAACAATCCGGACGAATGTGGTACAAACGTCTTAGTGATTATTTACTGAAAGAAGGATATGTAAATAATCCACTTTGCCCATGTGTCTTCATTAAAAGATCATCAACAGGATTTGTGATTATTGCTGTATATGTTGATGATTTAAATATAGTGGGAAACCACGACGACATCGTTAGAACATCCGAATACTTAAAAAAATAATTCGAGATGAAAGAACTTGGAAAAACAAGACTTTGTCTTGGTTTGCAAATTGAACATTTTTCAAGTATAGTACTTGTCCATCAATCAAATTATATTGAAAAATTATTAAAAAGATTTTATATGGACAAGGCACATCCATTGAGCTCTCTAATGGTTGTCAGATCACTTGAAGTGGATAAGGATCCATTTCGACCTCAAGAAAGTGATGAAGAGCTAATTGGTCCGGAGGTACCATATTTAAGTGCAATTGGTGCACTTATGTATCTTGGAAATTGTACAAGACCCGATATTGCTTTTGCTGTCAACCTACTTGCAAGATATAGCTCTTCACCAACTCGAAGACATTGGAATGGTGTTAAACACATTTTTCGATATCTTCGAGGAATAATTGACATGGGTTTATTTTACTCGAGAGGGGTAAAATTGAATCTCCAAGGTTATCTTGATCTTTGGATTTTTATCGATCCCATAAGGCCCGTTCTCAAACGGGATATGTATTCACCTGTGGTAATACTGTTGTATCATGGAAGTCAGTAAAACAAACTATGGTTGCCACTTCTTCCAATCATTCTGAAGTACTTGCAATTCATGAAGCAAGTCGTGAATGTGTTTGGTTGAGAAACATGATTGAACATATACAAGAATCATGTGGATTGCCTTCAATAAAAGATTCTCCAACCATATTATATGAAGATAATGCAGCATGTATTGCACAATTAAGTGAAGGATTCATAAAGGGGGACAGAACAAAACATATTTCACCAAAATTCTTTTATGCACATGAGCTTCAGAAGAATGGTGAAATTGATGTCAAACAAATCCGATCGAGCGATAATCTTGCTGATTTATTCACAAAAGCCTTACCAACTACTACATTTAAAAAGCTTACATATGGTATTGGCTTGCGTAAGCTTAAAGACATTGTAAGTAAAGAAACTGAACAAGTTTCACCCATGTTCACATGAGGGGGAGTTATTGATTAGTGTATTGCACTCTTTTTCCCTTAGCTATGGTTTTATCCCATTGGGTTTTCCTAGCAAGGTTTTTTTTTAATGAGGCAATCCTAACAATATTATACTCATCTTAAGATTAATAAGAAATGTGTACTCTTTTTCTTTTACTAGATTTTTTCCCACAGGGTTTTTTCTAGTAGAAGTTTTAACGAGGCACATTCTCTCAACAATTGTCATCCAAGGAGGAGTGTTATGATATGGATGAACAATTGATCAAGACTTTGTATGACTAATCATTTTCAAGCATGGCTCTTACATTGAGTGGTAGTATCAAGCATGGCCCTTACTTGTATCCATATCAAATGTACTCATTATTCCATGTATTGTCAATGTTGCTTGTGAAGAGTTGTATGACATGTGATGTATGTGTTACTTGTAAACATTGTCTAAGTACATTTATCATCATCACCAAATGGCTTATATAAAGGGTGCCAACCTCATTGTAAAAACACACCAAGTTGTATACAACTTCTCATTTCAACTCTCTCATTTCTCCTCTTCTATTTTGTAGTTGTAGTTCTTTGTAGCTCTTTATAGTAGTAGAAGTTCTTAGTTCTTCTACTTTCCTTCTCTAATTCTAGTAAGTCTCAATTCAATTTACAACATATACTTTATTTTTTAGCTATTTTTTTTATGTGTCCAAATGTGAACCCCATATCTGACTAACACAAGATAAATGATTAAAAAATAAAGTGTCTTAGATTATCATTTTCCTCTCAATTTACCCAACTCATACTTCCTCACTCTTGTCCCTCCTGCACCGCCAACCTCACCCATTCAGACCAAACTCCACCGAGATCATCGAAAAATACTTTCGTTCATAATGAATGTGTTCTCTTTTTTACATTCGATTTTATGGGTTGTTAGAGTATATAATCCCATATTATAAATATAATAGAAGTTGGTGTAGTATATAAGTGGTGTAAATTAAATCTTAGCACAAGACAATTAATTTTGTGCAAAGATGGACTTCAACTCCATTTGTATACTCACCATGTGTGTGTGCGATCTGACACTCATCAGGCTTATAAATTTCTATATGGGTTTTTAAGGTTTTTCGTGGATTATTTTGATTATGTTAAGTTGTTTTTGGTGTTTAGGACAATTATTTACGCTTGAACCGGAGTTTTTTGGAGCAAGATGTTGACATATTCTAGAAGAGAAAGTGATCTAAATACAATGAGATAATTTTTGCTCGAGTTGATGTTCTTTTGTGTTTTATCATTTTTTTTCATGTTCATCGTTGTCACGCGTCGTCTGGACCGAGAAACGTAATATAGGTCTTGGTCATGTAAAGGTATAGACTCATAGTTCAAGTCTCTAGTATTTACAACAGAGACCGAGACTGTACATGATAGCCTCGGTTACAAATATAAAATCTTTTTTTTATTTTATTTAAGTGGAATCGAACTACGATCTCTCGAGATTTACCTTTTTAGCAAGTGATGTATTTACTATCTCACCTAAGAGGCTTTGACACAAATATACAATCTTTTTATAAAACCAATAGGCTTGACTAATCTAGATTTGATCGAGTGAGACCACTAGGTGACCCCAAAACTCTCTCTCAAGAGTCTTAAATATATATGCTCCATACCCAACTCGAAATGGAGATCTCTAATTAAGGATAATGCAACCTAAGCCATTGTGCCACGTGTATTTTCAATTTTCTTATTAAGATTAATGTCATAACTTTGATTAGAACTTGGAGTCTTAAAATCTACGACAATGTGCAGGTGAAGTCCTGCTAACCTAATGCCAATTTCACATGTCATTGTCACATGCACTCATTAGGGTTCCTATAAATATACATCAATTTTCATGCACACACACATCATTACAAAAATTAAGCATCACAATAAAATTGTGTGACAAATAGTGTATGACTATGAAAGGAAGAGACTAAACGGAGCCACTCGTTGCTCAACGAACCCTATTGCTCCTTTGTACCTCGATTTTGGATTTTCTTAATTGAAATACTCCACTTTTTTTTGAAATCCTAAGAATACCTTCCTCTACCAATGTTCAACTCCCATCACCATCACCTTTATACTAACACCTTTCAATCTTCTTCATTTCTCGATTTTAGCCATTATAAAGCACTTGTACTAGGTCGGATGTGTTGTATGAGTGTATTTGTATCGAACAAGGTTAGATCTTGTCTCATTGTGCTCTAGAAGTAAGGAAGTGTCTCTCGCAAGTTTCGGACGCACAGGGCTGAGACCTCTTTAGAGGTTTTGGATGACTTCCCACCAAGATTATGAAGAGGTATTAGTCTCAGTGGGAGATGAATGGAGCTAGGTGACACTTTTATAGAGGTCTCAATGTGTGTCAGTCGAGACCTATTTAGAGATCTGACTGGAGTTAGCAGAGACCTCTAAATAGGTCTCGACATTATGTGTCCGAAACCCACGTGTAACGACCCATTTTTCAATAGACCGCCATAGGGGCCATAAGCCCACGGTCTGGCTTACCAGCACTAACTGTGCCTTACATTGAATAATATTCACTATTTACTCGTTATTAACCTCATTAAGCTACAATTTACTATTTAGATTGTTATTGATTTTAGTTTATTGGTTAATATCATTGCCAAACCTCAAATAAAATAGCATAAGTCTTAAAACATATTAACATTAGTTAATAAATATTGAATCATGTGATATATACTATAAACCTAGTGTAAAAGCCCATATGATAATAATATATAAATAATAACACCTTAGATATCTCAAAATATCAAAATATACAATGTTCTATAGTGTCTCACAATCCCAAGTTCCCAAAATGAAACCAATATATATATATATAATACAAACGTACAAGTCAAGCTCTCGATTAGTCTTTAATCAACTCAAGCCATCTCCGGTAGACGAGCCAGAGTGAGTATTCACAAGGAAATTAGCAATAGAAAGTAGGATACTAAAATTTAACTAAAGCTATTAAAGTCATCAAAAAAAATACAGGCAATTGTGAAGCATGGAGTAATAGTAAAGTGCTCAAAGTATTCCCTAGAAAGGAAATCAAGTGAGCAATCATTTCCCTACTGCTAGTGCATCGAAAAAGTAAATACTATCTATTTTAGAATTTAAATAAATTTTATTAAATAAACATGCAAAAATAAATACAAAAAAATATATATGTGATCTCGCATTTGGATAAATAATAGTAAAATATGGCTCAAAGTGTGTTCCTAGAACCTAGTGTAGGTAAGTCAGATGTAATCGCCGAGAATCCCCTTACCCTTGCTAGTACTAGGATATGCGCTTACCCATCATAAAAGGCAGATGACTAGCCCAGTAAGTAAAATCCCAATGAAAACCATCGTGCATCACAATTTAAGAATGTAAAATGAAATAAATAAGTAGTGTTAAATAAACATGCGGAATTGAAGGAATAATGTAGACAACTACTCAAAGCTCATCGCATGAATATAAACACAAAGATATGCAAATAGGTGTGAAACAGCTAATCCTTGATGTGAACTGAGGACCAGGAGCCTTGTCGTGGCCAATACCATCGACCCTACGACTGTGTCCTAGACCATACACCCAGCAAGCGACCATACAACCCGGATACATAGACGAAACCATAACCGTCCCATTAGGAATGGACTCGTAGATTATCAATAATAACAGCTCAAATTGAATAACAATAAGTAAATGCAGTAGTGGTGTTCAGTTGGGTTTTACGTACTGGGCTCGTTATCTACCTTTTGTGATGGCTGAGCGCATATCCTAGTACTAGCAAGGGTAAGGGGATTCTCGGCGATTACATCTGACTTACCTACGTCGGGGCTTGCTGGTATGTATGATGACTGTTATATTTTGATATTTTGTATAACATTTTGGGAACTAGGAAACTATATATCACACTTGTACCTGTATATATCAACTGTATAATTGATCGCCATACGTACAGTACTTTCCGGGATTTCCACTATAGGATAAATCAGTAATTCTATATATATTTCTTTTGGTAAGATTGAGACTTCCGCTGTAAATTGTAAATTTCTAAAATCAAATGGCACGAAACTCGAGAATGTTAGGTAAAATAGATAGAGAGTGGCATGGCAGAAGTTTCTGGTGCACTAGCAGGGGAAATGGGAAGCCACGGGGCGGCCTCGAAATTTGGGGCCGTCACAGTTTGGTATCAGAGCAAGGTCGATAAGGCCTTAAATTAAATAAGTTAAGGAAAGAGCATAAACTTTAAACCAAATTAGATGTGGAAACCTGATGAATTGCCTAGAACTTTTAGTTGCGAAGCAATGGAAACGGGTAAAGTTAGGATTGTTATGTGATATATGCATTGTTATATTTATATATACTATACGCATACGTATATTGAGAACTGATCCAGATACGAAAATTGATGCAGACCATTATGGACGGACAGACTCCTACCACTACCTCTCCGACTACTAATCAAGAGGCTGGAGAGACCAGTGATCATACCACTAGAGAGGTAGCTTATTTGCGAGCCATGGTGCAGAGAGTTACAGATCAGTAGTTACTGCAGCACCTACCCTTTCGACTGCGATCGCACCAGTAGTTGACACACAGGTTGCAGGGATTGAGACATTGAGAGAGAGTGCTGAACCTGTTGTGGTACCAGCTGATACTACTGAGGTGACGCCTACTACTACCAAGCCGCAGGTTGTTGCTTCGACTACCAAGAGTAAGATGTCAGAGGCAGCGAAGATGGTGAAAGACTTTATGAGGTTCAACCCCACCTACTTTACTGGGGTTAGTGATCCAAAGGTTGCAGGATGGTGGTTGATGACGCACCGGCGCTTACATCAGTTGTTAGAGGTAACGAGGTAGATCAGGTACGTATTTCAGGGTATTTTTTGAGAGGCCAGGCAGCCATATGATGGACGACCTACACCGACATCCATTACGTACCATCTTCGTGGGCAGAGTTTCGACAGTTATTTCTCGATGAGTATATTCCCACCGAGGTGCAGTTGAGGCTTAGAGAGCAGTTCCTGACACTGAGACAGGGTAGCATGACGGTATCACAATATATGGATAGATTCCGATACCTTATGATGTATGCCATGGACGTGACGAACATCGAGAGACTTCAGATCTACTATTTTATCAGGGGTTTGGATGAGAGGATAGGTGGCGTGATTGTCGCGACTAGAGCTGATACACTATAAATTGTTTATGATAGGGCATTGGCTCACGAGACATATCTATGACACAGAGACGAGCTTATAGATAGGTCTGGGCAAAGTACTCGATCTGATCAGAGGCCGAAGAGACAGAGAGATCAGTCTGACCGACAGAGGCAGGATCAGGGTCGAGAAGATAGGCGTCCAGAGCAGTGGAGAGGAAATGAGAGGTAGGTAGTGTATGCTACTACATACGCACTGTTGAAAGCGAGAGACGGCAGCCTCGGCGAAGCAATATCGGAGACGAGGATTAGGGCGGCCGTGACAGGGGTCAGAGAGACCGGGGTCAGGGTCAGAGATCGATGATGGGCAGACTGGGAGGCAAGAGATACGCCGATGTTTTAGGTGCGGTCAGATAGGACACTTAAAGTACGAGTGCAGAACACCATTGCCACGACGGGATCAGGGTCCGGATAGGAATAGAGTGCATACAGTGGCACAACCAGATTTGGGAGCTACCAGGCCGCTAGTCGAGGGTACGTTATCTATTCACAGTAGACTAGTTCATGCTATGTTTGACTCGGGTAGTACTTTATCGTTTATTGCTGGACGATTAGTTGGGGAGTTATGGTTAGTTGCACACACACTTGAGACCCATCTTGTTCTCAGCACGACTGCTGGGGATAAGATTTACCCTAACCGTATAGTTCAGGACGTCATGATTGAGGTTGCCAGACATCAGTTGCCAGTTAATCTTCGAATACTGGAGTACTTAGAGTTTGACGCACTCTTTGGGATGGATTAGCTATAGGCGTACCATGCATGGATAGACTGTTTCGGGAAGTGGGTAGAGTTTAGTATTCTGGGGTTGCCAGATTTTTCATTTAGCGGGACCGCGTCTGAGTTACCTATTGCGAGAGGTAGATTAGCGACTGCTCAGGAGATAGAGGAGTTCACAGCGATTGTTGAGCTCGAGACTAGAGTACCTATTAGGATTGAGGATGCACCAGTAGTACGAGATTTTGCTAACGTTTTTCGGATGATCTACCCTGTTTACGACCACCACGAGTGATAGAGTTCATTATAGAGTTGATACCAAGGACCCAACCTATATCTAGCAGACCTTATCGGATGTCACCGATGGAGCAGGAGGAGGTCAGGAGACAGTTAGAGGACTTGTTGGCGAAGGGTTTCATTCATCCAAGTATGTCACCGTGGGGAGCGCCAGTATTATTTGTGAAGAAAAAGGATGGATCGATGAGGATGTGTGTAGATTATCGGAAGCTAAATCAGGTGACAATTAAGAACCGTTATCCACTTCTGAGGATCGACGATTTATTTGACCAGCTGACGGGTGCACATTTCTTCTCGAAGATTGATTTACGCTCGGGATATCATTAGTTGCAGATTCAAGAAGAGGATATCAAGAAGACTGATTTTAGTACCAGATATGGGTTGTTCGAGTTTACGGTGTTACTGTTTGGGTTGACAAACGCTCCGACAGTTTTCATGAGTTTGATGCACAAAATGCTGAGACCCTATTTGGACAGATATGTGATAGTTTTCATTGACGATATATTGATATACAGTCAGACGCGAGAGGATCGCGAGAGTCATCTTCGATCAGTATTGACGACGTTGAGGGAACATCGACTATATGCGAAGTTTAATAAATGTGAATTTTGGATGAGGGGAGTGAAGTTTTTGGGACATGTGATCAGTGGTCAGGGCATTTCTGTAGAGGGAGACAAGTTTAGAGCAGCGATTGACTAGAAGAGGCCGGAGACTGTTTTTGAGATACAAAATTTCTTGGGTTTAACATGTTACTACTATCGATTTGTACAGGATTTCTCCACGATAGCAGCACCGATGACGAGGTTAACGAAAAAGGATGTTCCTTTTATGTGGTATGAGGAGTGTGAGCAGGCATTTCTTGAGTTGAAGAAGAGATTGACTTCTGCACCAGTATTGACATTACCTGAGCCAGGGAAGAGTTTAACAGTTTACACTGATGCTTTGGGAACTGGACTGGGATGTGTTCTGATGCAGGAAGGACGACCAGTGGCTTATTTATCCAGACGATTGTGACCACATGAGTGTAACTACCCCGTACACAATTTGGAGCTTGTGGCAGTTGTGTTGGCTCTGAAGGCTTGGAGACACTACCTCTACGAAGAGAGGTTTGTCCTTTACTGTAACAACCCTCAAATTTTAACTCGACTTGTGTTGCACTTGTTAGGACTGTGAACCGGCTACGTGATACTAGATAATATTTCGAACCTCGAGAGTCGACACTGAGGTAATTTTATGTTTCCATGAAGTGTGTATTAGTATTATAATCCATTAATACTAATCTGAGTGAGGCTTCGTGTAGTTAAACGAGGGAGTAAAACATCGTCAAAATACAAATAAATGAAAATTTGTATAATTTAAATAGTTATTTGGCGAAATGAGGCAAGACTATGCTCATAACGGAGAAATACGGATCGAGGAATACGAGGTTTACGCGAGAATTGGTTAACTAAGTGACTTACAAGTCAAGTGTTGGAGAACTTGTAGGAGATCGTTAAAATGACATAACTCTAATTTGAGGAGCCATGGGATTGACCTCGAGAGGTGTGGATGTTTTACGATGAAATATAGAGGGAATTATAGCAAACTCCAGGGGTATAATGGTCATTTTGACCCAACTGATATATATATATATTGTTTGCAAACAAACCCTAACATTTCTACACTCTCTACCGCCGCCCCTTCCTCTTCCATCTCAGTCTCCTTCTTCTCCAACTCTCGGCCTCACCCTCTCAATCTCTCCTCCTCTCCACCACTCTCTCTCTCTCGACCTTTCCTTCCATCTCCTCACTCTCGACTTCATCTCTCTCTCACGGTTCGAGTCACTCTCCTCCCGGGGATCACCATCACTGCCACTCTCCTACTCACGGAGTCGATGAGCTGAAGGTAAACCCTCTCTCTTCCTCTCTCTCTCTCGATTTTCTTTGGCACTCACTCCCTCACGGTGTCTCTCCCTCCCTCTTGGTCGGTGCTCTGCTCGGCATTGGGCTTCGTCGTGGCCGGTGGGACCGTCCCCGGCCATGGCCGATTGGAGGCGACACCACTATTGGGGTGTGGGTTGGACAGGGGTTTGGACTGTTGGGGTGGATTGGACTTGTGGTGTATGTGTATGTGTATGGTGACCGGTGGGTGCGTCTTGGTATGTAGTGTGGACGATCAAGTGTGTGTGTATATGTGTGGGTGTGATCTGGTGGGGTGCACGATGGGGTGTGATGTGGATTGTGTATGGTGTGGGTTCGTGTACACCCACTAGTGGGGTGCGTGAGGGGTTTGACAAAGTGAACAATGTAATGGGTGTAGTGTGCATTAGACTACGGGTGTGTGTATGAATAATGTGGTGTGTACACCCCACTGTTGGGGTGTATTGGGGTGTGTGTGGTTGGGGTGCATAATTAGGGGTGTACCCCCCCACAGCTGAGTGTACCATATGTGTGAACCAAAAAAAGTAAGAAAAAGAAATGAATTGTGGACTTGTGTAAGGCCAATAAAGGCCTAATGCACACAGTACCCATAAGGACCCATGACACCTATAAGTGGACGTAAGTGGGTTTGAGTTGGGACCCAATAAGGGCCCAACAAACCTAATATATAATAGGACATATAATATATAAGGAAAATATATAAAGATGGGCTTAATTAATTAGGTCCAACAAGGGCCCAACAAGAGCCCAAATATGGACAAAAATGACGGTAAAGCCCGTAACCTATAAAAGTAGGGATATATTCACGTATTGGGAAACTTTTCTCAACGGTTTGAATCGCCTAAACAAATCATCCTAAAACCAATTTATAAAGACTCACCGTAAGACTAAATACAAAGACTTAAACTGATATTTGGGACTTAAATCCTTATCAGGTAGTCGAGAAAATCGCGGGAGACGTGCGAAAGTCTCGAAGTTTGTTTTGCGGGTTGCGATAATTCAGGTAAGTGCACTTGCCCTAAAGCTTGTATACGAAAGTAATCCAGTAAGAACATTGCATGTAATTCATTTTCATTCATTGTTGCTTGTTTATTCCCTTTGTTGGCATTCCTATCTTGTTGATTCTTTGGTATGTATGTTCTTAGCATGAGCGTGTCGATGTGATTCTTGAGGCCTGTGTCCCTCTGATGCTGCGCTAGTGTTGCGACATTGCCCGAAAAGTGCTAGCGTCCTCTTTTCGAATGCTATGGTTTTACCGCTTGCTGCCTCTTTTGTTTCTTTAGAACACACATGTTTTCGATTGTTATTTCCTCAGGCTGCCTATCATGCACTTTGATCTATTTATTGTTCATGTCATTTAATTATCACATGATATTTAGACTGTTTTATTTGATATTCATGAATTACTGTTATTTTCTTCTGGTATTACTTTCAATCTTTCTCAGTTGCTCACCGTCTAGTTTGTGACGGTGGGTGCAGATATCCCGGAGTACAGCAAGGGCAAGAGCCCTCTACTCAGTGATTATCTCTGATGACCTCTCAGTGTACGCGACTTCAGGATTAGGTTAGATCTGTTTCATGCTTATTGCTGTTGTATGACGTTTTATAAATACGGTGGTGGTTATTGACATGGGAATCACTTTTGAGATGGATACTATGAACACTCGGGGTTTCCACATTTATATAGATTTCCTAATTTTCGTTTGATTGAGTTATTTCCCAATACTTGTTTAGTTTTTCCGCTGCGTATAATTGCAATAACTCTTTCATAAACTTTTAAATTGATTAATTGGAGGCTGAATAGGCTCGTCAGGCTCGCTAAGTATCGACTCGGGACTTGCATGGGTCAAAGCCAGGCGTACCCAAATGCATTGGGAATTTGGGGCCGTCACATTTACATTGATTATCAGAGCCAACGCTATCTTTTTACACAGAGAGATCTGAATATGCGTCAGAGGAGATGGTTAAAGTTGCTGAAAGATTACGATTTCACAATTGAGTATCATCCTGACAAGGCCAATGTAGTGACAGATGTTTTGAGTAGATGCAGAGTTGACAGCCAGATCGATAAGCGACTTATGGGAATGTTGGAGGCAACATCAGTTATGTGTATATCAGACGTTGCCGCTACGCACGATGTTCATGTTGGGAAATATGCCCTAGGTTAATCCATTAACAGTCTTTATGAATACATTTTAGTTAATAAAATAGAGGATTTCATTTGCTGTTTATTATAATTGATTTGCATGTTTACATTATAATAAGATCCATGGGTATTTACAAAAATATCCTAAATGTCCCTAGTCATTATACTGGGAACTATAATAAATTAAGACTAGTGTGAGTCTTGATTGATGATCATACGATGATCATACGTATAGGAATACGAATCAAGATCATGAGTATTTGTTAGGGAACAAAGTCTTGGACCGACCCGCTATGAGAACATCACATGGATTAAGTCATAGTTGTTTCTCATGATAGGTATATTTTTCAGTCCTCGACTTGAGATTACAGAGACTTCAATATTAGGAATACAAGTGATTTGACGCAATCAAACGTTGTCTTTAAGGATGATTATAAAGGTTGTGATTGGTTCTTGTGTGAATAATGTGGTGAAGTTGTGTAATCGAGATAGAATTTGTCCCTCTCATATAAAGAGAGATATCCAAAGTGGATCCCTCGATGTGTTAGACTCTGTTAAAAGGCCTAGTCTAAGTGAATTGATATTGATCAATGTCATTTAGATGTTTTCGATCTACCTAGAAATCGAGACTAGTACGATTGAACATGTTGGATGACAATTCCATGCCTTATGTTTGATCAAAAGGATATTGTGTGACAAACGGATGTTATATACACTATTGATTAGGTTATATCGATTTGATATTCGTACAACTTGGGTAGTCATAATGTCTTGCTAGAGGCCGCTTATGACTTGTATACCAAAATGTGTTTTGGTACACTGCCAACGTTGTATGAGCCTATTGGGTCGCACACTGAGAATGGTTTTGCGAGATTTTAAGATGGTTCAGAAAAATGAATGTTATATGATAAAATTCATGACAGAAACGTCCTTGTAGTGTATTACACTTATACTTCTTTAAGTAGGGGTATATGTGTAATTTACTTAACCGTCTATATACAAGGGTTGTATAAATAGACGCTTTGAGTTAGAATACAAGTACGAAAGATTTAAAAAGAGGCTGAAACTCTATTTTCATTTTAAAAAAAACGACTTAGAGGTTTTTGGTATGCTCTGGATAGTTTTGGAGAGAAACAAAAAGGTTTGCTATTCTCTCAAAGCTAGCACTTCAAATCTCGGCCGCCATTCGTGTGTGGACTGCTGATAGAGGGCGTTCATTGTTGGCAGCGCCTTAGAGATCGATTAACCTTCAGAAAGGTACATTGCGACTGAGGTATGATTAAGTTTTTCATAGTCTAAACATGTTTTAATGGAATCAAATTCGGATCCTGTTGGGGTTTTTATCAAAATTGTTTTGAAATCTCCACTGCGCATGAACCCCAAAACCCAACAGTTCAGATTTGTGGTCAGATGAGAGTACCGACAATGTCACTAGAGCGAGTATCGGAGTGTTAGAGGGCTGATTGGCTTTATGAGCGGTTCAGTGGTTTAGTACGAAATCCCAAGTGCACTGATTGGACAGAGATGATGGATTGATGTTTGCGACACAGATGTCAATTGTGGATACCAGCGGTTCCATAGATTAGAGATAGTATATTAGTGGATGCTCACCGGTCGCATTATACAGTTCATCCAGGCAGAACCAATATGTACCACGACTTATTGGCGATTATGTTCGAGGGTGTCACATATGTCAGCAGGTGAAAACAGAGCATAAGCGACTAGACAGATTGCTACAGTCGTTACCCATTCCTCAGTGGAAATGGGAACACCTTACCATGGATTTTGTCAGTGGATTACTACAGACGTCCAGGCGACGTGATGCGATTTGGGTAGTGATTGACAAACTGACGAAATCGGCACATTTCATACCAGTTTTGTTGCGATACACGTTTCCTCAGTTGAGCAGAATGTTCGAGCAAGAGATTGTTAGACTGCATGGGGTGCCAGTCTCTATTGTATCTGACAGGGATCCCAGGTTTACTTCGAGATTCTGGGGAGCGATGCAGGAGCAATTTGGCACTAGGTTGCATTTTAGCACGGCATATCATCCTTAGACAGATGACCAGTCATAGAGATTAAAACAAATTTTAAAGGACATGCTGAAGGCTTGTATTATGCAGTTTGGAGGTTCGTGGGAGGACTACTATAGGGCTGGAGATAGTTGTTGATCACACAGAGAAGATTCGACAAATTCGTCAGAGGCTTCAAGCGGCATAGGACAGACAGAAGAAATACGCGGATAGATACCATGAGAGTCTGAGCTATGAGGTTGGTGATATGGTGTATCTAAAGGTTTCTCATTGGAAGGGCCAACATAGGTTCGGGATTAAGGGGAAACTGGCACCGAGATTTATTGGACCTTATCGAGTTGTAGAGACGGTTGGCAGTGTGGCGTACAGATTAGATCTACCGGTGGAGTTAGCAGGGATCCATCCTACCTTTCACATTTCGATGTTAAGATTGGCTAGGACCGGGCCACGACCCATGGTTGATGTGTGACAGGTTGATGTTCAGCTTGATGCAACTTACGAGGAGCGGCCATTGAAAGTATTAGATCGTAAGATCTAGACTTTTAGGAACAGGGAGATATCGAAAGTACTCGTGCAGTGGCAACATCACGGTACAGAGGGACTTACCTAGGAGTTAGAGTCGACCATGCGAGAACGTTATCCCCAGTTATTCCATGGTATATTCTAGACTAACTTAAATTTCGGGATAAAATTTCATTTAGTTTGGAAAAATAGTAACGGCCCGCTATTTATTAACGCCGTTATTTTAATTAATTTCATATGAGGACGTCAGCTCGGATGACACGTGGACACCGCAGATAGGTTAGGCGTGACCGTACTTAGGGATTGACTGTGTATGTGTGTTTTATTGAATTTGGTGATGTATTAATATTCTATTATTATATTGGTGTATTATCCATCATCAGTGTGTAGACATAGTCGCTTGTCGGGTGAGGTTGAGCGCCGAGGTTTTGTATCGTAAAACACGCTAACGCGAGGGTACGGTAGCTGTGAGGCTGGGCGTTGGGGATAGATTGGAATTTAATATTAATGATAATAATATGACTATGGTTGGAGATTTGAATTAATTGGATTTACATATAACTTTAGGCTAAAAATCAATTAGGCACACTAAGTGTGGGACTGCCTCAGGAACCGTGTCGGACACGGGGCACGAAGTGCCGAGTAGTCGGGAAGTTAGTGTGACTCTATTTACAAATTTATGGAATTTACTGATGACTAGAGTATGTGTTATGAATTAAATCAAATTGGAATAAATAAAATCCTAGAGTTTGAACTGAATAATCAGTACACCTATGATGCTTCTTTAGATGCATAACGGGGAGATTCGAGACAGTTGGTGTCATGATAGGGTGTCCAGGAATTGGGTGACACAAGTTGATCAGTGGTCGTTAGATTATACATTGATCGATCGAACATGCAAATCAAACATTTTTCTCAAGAATTTGCTGGGAGATCAAGGAGAAATCTGAGGTTGGAAAGGACGAGTTAAGGCTTGGGAAGTAATTATGGGCGTCTAACAATCAAGCTAAGGTAATAAACTCTCATTTTTGTTGATTTTCCATTAAAATGGGTTGTGGTGAATTCAGATTTTTTTGAGTGAATTTACAACTGTTTTTGTGAAGATTGATGCTCATGAGGTGTGTTTTGATGAATTACACTAGTTTTATTCGGATTTGTATGAATTTGGTGACAAATTGGGTAATTCGAATTTTTGAAAAAAATGCATGTGATCCGAGAATTGGGTGTTGTTCTTCAGGTTTTTGTGGTGAAATTTTGAAGTTTTGATGGTCTCCAATGGATTGAGAGTAAAGAGGAATGGAAAGGAGAGTAGAGGAAGCAAAAAGAAAGGAAAAAATGGGGGAGAGACGAAAATCGTCTCTCGGTAGGGGACGCACGCAGACGCATGCGCTGCATACGTGCGTCCCCCGAAATGGGCGGGACCGACCAGCCAGGCCGGTCCAGGTGGGCCCCCCAAATAAAAAATAATTTATTTATTTATTTATTTAAATATAAATTAAATAATATATATTATATATATTATTTTCTGGAAAATAGGAAAATAGTTGAAAAAATATTAGAAAAATTTGAGAAAATTCTAGAAAAATATGGAAAACTTAGAAAAAGGTAGAAAAGTGGTTTCGAGACTTTTCGAGTATTTTTGGAACCCCGACATAGCCGAAAAATGTACCACAACTGAAAAATTGGAAATATAATATAATATCATAAAATTATATAATATGTTTTCAAAAAGTATAAAACACTATAAATGGACTTCAGGGACTGGGAAACCATAGCTCGGTGATCAGGGAGCTAGGTGGGGCGTACTGATGGGTCCGGGAAGTCGGAGTGCGTATTTTCGGGTACGTAAAACTCAACTGAACACCACTACTGCATTTACTTATTGTTATTAAATTTGAGTTGTAATTGTTGATAATCTACGAGTCCATTCCTACTAAGACGATTATGGTTCCGTCTATGTATCCGGGTTGTGTGGTCGCTTGCTGGGTGTGTGGTCTAGGATACAGTCGTAGGGTCGATGGTGTTGGTCACGACAGGGCTCCTGCTCCTCAGTTCACATCTAGGATTAGCTGTTTCACACCCATTTGCATATCTTTGTGTTTATATTCATGCGATGAGCTTTGAGCAGTTGTCTGCATTATTCCTTCAATTCCACATGTTTATTTAACACTATTTATTGATTTCATTTTACATTGTTAAATTGTGATGCACGGTGGTTTTCCTTAGGATTTTACTTACTGGGCTCGTCATCTGCCTTTTGTGATGGCTGAGCGCAGATCCTAGTACTAGCAAGGGTAAGGGGATTCTCAGCGATTACATCTGACTTACCTACACTGGGGCTTGCTGGTATGTGTGATGACTGTTATATTTTGATAGTTTGTATAACATTTTAGGAACTGGTAAACTATATATCACACTTGTACCTGTATATATTAACTGTATAGTTGATCGCCATACGTACAGTACTTTTTTGGGATTTCCACTATTGGATAAATCAATAATTCTATATATATTTCTTTTGGTAAGATTGAGACTTCTGCTATAAATTGTAAATTTCTTAAATTAAATGGCACGAAACTCGAGAATGTCAAGAAAAATATATAGAGAGTGACGTGGCAGAAGTTTCTGATGCACTAGCAGGGGAAATGGGAAACCACGGGGCTGTTGGGTTTTGGGGTTCATGCGCAGCGAAAATTACAAAACAATTTTGAGAAAAATCACAACAGGATCCGAATTTAATTCCATTAAAACACGTTTAAATTAAAAAACTTAATCATACCTCAATCGCAATGTACCTTTCTGAAAGTTAATCGATCTATAAGGCGCTGCCAATGACGAACGCCCTCTATCAGCAGTCCACACACAAATGGCGGCCGAGATTTGAAGTGCTAGCTTCGAGAGAATACCAAACCTTTTGTTTCTCTTCAAAACGATCCAGAGCATACCAAAAACCCTAAGTCGTTTCTTAAAACAAAAATAGAGTTTCAGCCCTTTTTAATCTTTCTTGTCCATGTATTCTAACTCAAAGTGTCTATTTATACAACCCTTATATATAGATGGTTAAGTAAATTACATATATACCCCTACTTAAAGAAGTATAAGTGTAATACACTACAAGGACGTTTCTGTCATGAATTTTATCATATAACATTCATTTTTCTGAACCATCTTTAAATCTCGCAAAACCATTCTCAGTGTGCGACCCAATAGGCTCATACAACGTTGGCAGTATACCAAAACACATTTTGGTATACAAGTCATAAGCAGCCTCTAGCAAGACGTCATGACTACCCAAGTTGTAAGAATATCAAATCGATACAACCTAATCAATAGTGTATATAACATCCTTTTGTCACACGATATTCTTTTGATCAAACATAAGGCATGGAATTGTCACCCAACATGTTTAATCGTACTAGTCTCGATTTCTAGGTAGACTGAAAACATCTAAGTGACATTGATCAATATCAATTCACTTAGACTAGGCCTTTTAATAGTCTAACACATCGAGGGATCCACTGGATATCTCTCTTTATATGAGAGAGACAAATTCTATCTTGATTACACAACTTCACCACATTATTCACACAGTAACCCATCACAACCTTTATAATCGTCCGATTAAAGACAACGTTTGATTGCGTCAAATCACTGTATTCCTAATGTTGAAGTCTCTGGTAATCTCAAGTCAAAGGACTAAAAAATATACCTATCATGAGAAACAGCTATGACTTAATCTATATGATATTCTCATAGTAGGTCGGTCGAGTACTTTGTTCCCTAACGAGTACTCATGATCTTGATTTGTATTCCTATACGTATGATCATCGTATGATCATCAATCAAGACTCACACTAGTCTTAATTCATTATAGTTCCCAGTATAATAATCGACTAGGGACATTTAGGATATTTCTGTAAATACCCATGGATCTTATTATAATGTAAACATGCAAATCAATTATTATAAACAGCAAATGAAATCTTCTATTTTATTAACTAAAATGTATTCATAAAGACTATTAATGGATTGACCTAGGGTACATTTCCCAACAGGGGCAGCCTCGGAAAACCACCGTGCATCACAATTTAACAGTCATCACACATACCAGCAAGCCCCGGCGTAGGTAAGTCAGATGTAATCACCGAGAATTCCCTTACCCTTACTAGTACTAGGATCTACGCCCAACCATCACAAAAGGCAGATGACAAGCGCACTAAGTAAAATCCCAAGGAAAACCACCGTGCATCACAACAAATTCTTGAGGAAAATGTTTGATTTGCATGTTCGATCGATCAATGTATATATATAGGTGGTTGTCTAATCTACAGTGTACACGCATCTTGAGGATAATCCAACGGCTACTGATCACCTTGTGTCACCTAATTCCTGGACACCCTATCATGACACCATCTGTCTTGAATCTCCCTGTTGTGCATCTTGAGAAGCATCCTAGGTGTACTGATTATTCAGTTCAAACTATAGGATTTTATTTATTCCAATTTGATTTAATTCATAACACCTATTCTAGTTATCAATAAATTCCATAAATTTGTAAATATGGTCACAATAACTTCCCGACTACTCGGCATCCTGTGCCCAGTGTTCGGCACGCTTCCCGAGGCAGTTCCACACTTAGTGTGCCTAATTGATTTTTAGCCTAAAGTTATATGCAAATCCAATTAATTCAAATCTCCAACCATAGTCATATTATTATCATTAATATTAAATTCTAGTCTATCCCCATTGCCTGGCCTCACAGCTACCGTACCCTCGCGTTGGCGTGTTCTACGACACAAAACCCCAGCGCTCAACCTCGCTCGACAAACGACTATTGTAACAACCCCAAATTTTTAAACTGACTTGAGATACACTTGTCAGGATTGTGACCCGACTACGTGAATACTGGACTGTGTTTTGAACTTCAAGAGTCGACATCGAGGTAATTTTATGATTCCTTGATTGTGTGTATTAGTATTTTAGTATTTTACGGGTCTCGAGCCGTTCAGGCGATTTTTAGTTGAGTGACGTTTCGCCTAGTTAAACGGGGAATAAAAACACAATAAAGAATACAAATAAATGAATTTTATGATAATTTAATTAATTAATTGACGGGATGTGGCGAGAAAACAGACGCGGCGAACCAAATTACGGAGAAAAGTGGACCTGGGAAATGTAAGATTAATGTGGGAGTTGAATAGTCTCGTAGCATACGGACTATGGAATAAAAATTGTTAAAGTAACACAGCTTGATAGGGAGAGCCATGAGATTGGCATTGAGATGTGTATTTGTGTTAAGTCATGATGATGAGGTAAATGACCCATAAGGGCAACTGTCCAAGAAAATAGCAAGTGTGAACTTAAGGGTAAAAAGGTTATTTCATAATATTACACATATATAAAAAAGTTTTTACCCTAAACCCTAATGTACACTATTCATCATCTTCTCTATCCAACTGCCATCACTATTCACTCCCTCCCTCCTCTCACCACTGCCACCACGTCCATCCACCGGAGACGCCAACTCCGACGAGGTGAGGCTCTCTCTCTCTTCCTCTCTTGTTTGCTCTCTCTGCTCACACGTCTCTCCCTCTCGGCCTTTCGTTCTCTCTCTCCCTTCTCGGCTGTCTCCCTCTCACGCTCGGCTGGATCATCACCACCGCCACCCACCACGGCAGCTGACCTCTCCACCACCACCGGAGGTGCTTAGGTGAGCTCCTTCTCTCTCTCTTTCTTCTCTTCCTCTCTCGACAGTTCACTATCTCTCTCACACTCATTCTTCTCGATCTCCACGTCGTGACAGTTGCTCCTCCTCCCTGGACCGGCAACCACCACCACCCTCACGGCGCTGGGAACCTCAGCCACCACGGAGACACGAAGGTGAACTCCTCGACTATCCCTCTCGTTCTCTCGATTTCACTGGTTTTTGCATTTTTTTCTTCTTTTTGGGACTGTTTTGGTGATGATTTGCAGCACTGTTTTGGATGACTGGCACTGGTGCCGGTCAAGGTTGACCGGAGGTCATCCTCCGGCCACTCTGCTGGCCGGAGGTGACACCATGTGTGACAGTTTTGGTGTGTGTATGTGTGACAGTTTGAAGTTTTTAACGGTTTTGGTGTGTGCATTGTGAGAACCAACTTGTGTGTGTGTGTGTGTGTGTGGGTGTTTAGAATAGTGGGGTGCACACAACAGTGGGGTGTTGTGTGCACATAACAATGGTGTGTGTGTGTGCACCACAGTTGGGGGTGTATTATTTGTGGGGTGTGTAACCATAAATTTTATTATTTTATGTGTATGCATTAAAAAGAAGAAAAGTTTGTAAACGGATCTTTACTAGTGTAGGCCCAAATGAGGCCCAATAACTTTCTTTACTTCAACTAAAGCCCACTATATATGCAACTTGTTTTTAAAATGCATAGTGGGTGTATAAGGCCCATCATATGTGTGAGTTAATTTAGAGTGGCGGGGTGTGTGCCTAAGTGCCTTTATTGTGTTCATGTTACTCGAGTGTCTTGAGTGCAGTTGTGTGACTTTGGGGTGAATATATGGATTCATAGGTGTGGTGTATGTGGGTTTTAAGTATAAAACGCCACAGTTACGCCGCGAGACTACAGTCTCATGGCGTAACTTGAATACAACTCAATTGGAAGACGTTTTCGCAATTGTTTGAGTCGCTCTAACTAACCGTTTTAAACCAAGTTTATGAATCACCCTAAAACTAAATATTAACCCTAAACCAATATTCATAACTTAAACACTTATCAGGTAGTCGGGAAACTGCGGGAAACGCGTTAGAGTCTCAGAGTGGTATCGGGTTGCGTTAGTCAGGTAAGTACATATGTACCTTGTATGTGTGTATGTTAGTAGGCCAGTAAGGAAATGACATGTGATTTATACATTCCTCTATTCATTGATAATGTTGAATTGAGCCTTGTTTGAAATTCCATTTCATATTCTTTGTTGTATGTTCTTGGCATGAGTGTATGTCTCGAAGGTATCATGTGGTCCCGCACTAGCTGGGACAACGAGGGTGCCTCCTGCAGGGGTAACTGACCACCCCTAGTGATGTGTGTACTGGATACTGGATTCGAGAGGTGTTGCAATGCCTCTCGATTTCACGCTGCGCTAGTGTTGCGACATTACCCGGGGAGATCTTGCGAGATCTTTGCCGTATTGCTGTGAAATTAGACCACTCATGGGCCTCTTTTGAATCTTAGAACATGCAAATTTCGATTGTTTATCTATCAGTATGTCTATCATGCACTTGATTTACTTACTTTCCTGCCTTTTTATTTACGCATGATATTTAGACTGCTTTACTTGTTAAATCATAAATTACTGTTATATTCTTCTGGCAATACTTTCGATTTCTTCAGTTGCTCACCGTCTAGTTTGTGACGGTGGGTGCAGATAGGGTGGAGAGTAGCAAGGGCAAGGGGCCCTGCCTAGGAGATCTACTTTGAGGACTAGCAGCGGGATTAGAGAGACTCTATAGTATGTGTTTATGTTTTGTTGATTTGTATATCGTTTCATACTTATATTTTTGGGGGTTATTGAACTTGGTATTTTTGGTGAGACTGGTATCATGTATATATGCTTATCAAATTGTACATGAACACCCGGGGTTTTCCACACTTATAGAATTCCTATATTTCCTTTGATTGAGTTATTTCCCCTTGTTATTACTGTTTAGTCTTCCGCTGTGTATTATTGCAATAACTCTTTCATAAATTACTAAATTGATTAAATCGAAGGCTGACTAGGCTCGTCAGGTTGCCAAGTAATGACTTGGGGCCTACACGGGTCTAGGCCGGGCGCACCCAATTGCATGGGAAAATTGGGGCTGTCACAACTATATATACACACCAATGATGGATAATACATCAACATAATAATAGAATATTAATACATCACCGAGTTCAGTAAAACACACATACACAATCAATCCCTAGGTACGGTCACGCCTAACCTATCCGCGGTGTCCACGTGTCGTCCGAGTGGCGTCCTAATCTGAAATTAATTTAAATAACGACGTTAATAAATAATGGGCTGTTACACCTAGGGCTAGACTAGCACCATAATTCAGACTCTTCCACTGGATACTGTCGGTGAGTCCCAATCAAACAAGGCCGTATCTAGATCCGTTAGGTGTTCGGTGTAGTACCCATGACGCACCAACACGTGCCTCAACGCGATTCCCGGGTCAAACTATCCACCTAAGTTTTCTTGACACACGTGATATGGCCTAGTGGGCATACACACTGGAATGGCATGGAGGGATCCCCGCTCAACGTCCATCCATTAAAACCACAACTAGGAATAGAATATTGAAATACATCATATGAATTCAAAAGTCAAAGTAAGTAAATACTCAAGTAATTTCAGTTGGGATACTACAAACCTCAAACCGCACTCCAACTAATTCAAATGTCATCCAATTCATGCCCACAATGTGTGCCAAATCCCCGGCCACTAGTAATCCACTAGCCTAATTATCAAAATTATTCATAAATTCCCAAATTCGAATTCCTAATTTAAGCCCATTTCCATCAATTTAAATTCCCATTTAATTGATTATAATCTTCCATTAAAACTTCAATTAAACCCATATCACAAAATTAATTTATAAATTTTTATTAAATTTTCTGTTCCAGATGCCGCAGGTGGCACCTCCATGTTCAACAGTCCCATAGCGTGCTGGACATCGTGACCAACGCCACTAAGAACAACCCTCCCACGACATGAACTAAAGCATGGGTGAGAAATTCGTCTCTGGTTTGGATCCCGCAAGTGACGCCGTAAGAGTTTTCATCCCCACAACACCCCCGGGAGGCATCTGAACCAGTGACGTCCATTAGAGGTATTCGAGCCCCCTCGGCTCGTTATCGTGGTCCGAACCCGTCCCAACATCACATACAAACATATAAAAATCATTTAATACCATAACCCTTTGACGAAAATCGTCCGAAACCAAAACCCCGACAAAAATTGACCAAAAACCCTATTTTCTTCCCAAAAGCTACAACTTCAACAACAATTCAAAAAAACATCACATTTGTTGTTCCAAGCAACCACAACAACCATAGCAACACAACCCCAAGCTAGTGTGCTTAAACTCATTCTCGAAATGCCCGTCAAAACCCGAACGTTTGCATATGAAACATATATAACTAGATGGAGAACGAGTTTCAAACCTCGGATTGTCGAACCCCTGTCGTATGATGCTCCAAATCAACTCTTGAAATCCAACAAACCCTATTCACCACCTCCAATTTTTGTCCAAGATGATAGAGGAGAGGGAAAAGGTGGTAAAGAATGAGATAACTTGATATTTATAGGTTGGAAATTCATCTAATGTGTGTACACATCTTAAGACATCATATAAGGGTTGTTAAGAGGTCAAAAGGTCCAACCAAATGTGACTTAAATGGTAACCCTCTCCCCTTGACTTGTCTTGCATAACACAACACCTAAACCCTCGGGTGTTCCAATACCCAACTCTCGCACGTTCCCTCGTGTCTCCCGCGTACTCTAGCGTCATGAATGCATATACGACGTTATTTATTAATTATTTATTGTATTTTATCATTTTCCATGTGTATATGACTATCCAACGTAGTGTATTGTCATTTGTTTACCCGGTACCCATGTTTGCACGCTAATTAGAGCGAATACCCGTCATACTATCTCGCACGTCAATAACATAATAATTTACACACATTGATATGTTAATAGCCCTAATTACACATAAGCATCGCAAATTAAAGCACAACAACGCAAAAATTACTATTTACCTAGCTCCAGGCGCGCCTTGCCCTATCTGTGGCTCCGATGAGCATCTGAGTTGTCAACCATGTCTGCACACACGTTAGCAATAACGATGAATTAACTTCGGGCCATTACACATGGGTGGCAAGAACGAATAGAAAAACTCAAAACTCTTAAAAAATACATGAAATGACAAAAATAGTGTGTTTGCACAAAATTGCTAAATATTCTCGATTATATCAAGATTTTTGTGCTTAGAATGCGAGATATAAGCCCCTAATAACATGCCAATCTGATTAGCTCAATAATCTCAATGATTTTGTGTTGAAAAAGTGTGGTGGCCCTTCCTAATCTAGTTCACTGCCTGGCCTAATCTCGTAATTAAGCCTTAATCACGACACGTAGGACCTAATTATGTATTAGTCAGCCTTTTTTAATCTATTTGCCAACTTGATCGTGTTCAGGATAAATAATACACTAACCCCGCCAATTTCAATAACTTAAGAAGAAAGTTTTAGCTTTACGTCTTAGATTTTTCGGAATGGTATGGCGTGCAAGGTTTCAATATGAAATGAAGGAGATATCAAATATTTTCAAAGACAACTTGAATTAAAATCAAAATCTGATAAGCGAGATTGTAGGTTACAAGTCACTTAACATATGCAAGAATAACATAATCAAAATTCATCTCATTTGGATATGAATTGGAGGAGTTATGCCTTTTCAAAGTTCACCTTCAACAATCTCGTCATAACATTTAAATCACCTATTTGCAAACATTTTTGAGTAAGAAAGAGCTGAATTTCAAAAATATAGTAGAGACAAAAGTTGTTCTTCTATGAGTTAGCTTTCATATGGCATTAGAATCATTTAATTTGGAGTTATGATGAGTGAGTTATATCCAAATTACAGAGGCTGTATCAAGAAAATCAAAATTTTCAATTTTATAAGAAAAAACCCAATCTTTGGCAAAGCTTCTAAATTCTGAAATACAGCTTAGGGAAATTATTAGGTGTTTCAAAATGAGTTAAAACATCATTAAAAAATCTTTGAAATTGATTTTTTATAAAAGCCTCAATATTCATAGCCAAGAACACAACAATTGAAGCATAAAAAAGTATAGATGATATCTAAGGTTTTAGCTTTGATGGTTTTAACTTGAACTTCTTTTGATATGCAAATTTGGCTCTCTTACACCCTAATTTTTAGCAAACAAAATCCCCTAACAACTCTGAAATTTCTTGCTTGATTTGCATGCAAATGAGAAGGATGTTTAAGTGTTTCTTTTATAGTGTTGGGTTTTCATCAAGTTGCACAACTCCATCTCCATGTGAATGAAGGGTCATCAAACACTCCTACTCACCCATTTTTTTTTCAGCTCAATGACACTTGTCAAGCATGAAACTACCCTCAATGTCACTTGTCAAACATGTAGTTTCCCTTATCATGGTCATCCATCATTTGATTATCCATCTCTAAGATGATCTAGTGACCATTAATCACTCCTACTTCCACTAAAATTTCAAATTGGTGACTCAAATGCATGACAAAAATTACATGGAAGTGTATGCTAGTACACATCCCTAGGAATATCCAAAGGGTGGTTGTAATTACATTTGACCATAGGCCTTAATATTTGATTTCATTTAAATAGAACATATGCTAAGTAATAGTTTATTTAAATTGATGTGTATATCATATGCTTATGTTATGAAATAAATTAATTAACACCCATTTGACTAAATTTAGACTTACCACATGTCTATAGCTACCCTACTCCTCGGCTCGCACGCAAACCAAAACATCCCCGCTCGCATCTCGATGCCTATAACTGCATGAATTGACTTAGTTAGGCTACACATATACATATACATATCACTAGGCATACACCACAACAAATATATAATATACCTCGGCAACGTGCCTCGGTAGGTGTGTGCACCTACGCGGGTCCCACATCACTGGTCAGTGATCCTGATTAAGGAGTTAAATCAAGGGTTAGGAATTCGGGCCGTGACAAGAAGTGTGGACCGAAAGTTAGTCTACACTCAATAATCTTAATAATTTCTTGTTGAAGATGTGTGGATCGAAAGTTAGTCCCACATTGATTACTCCTCTCAACTAGTACGAAGCCTATTGATGTAAGATCCCACACCAAAGAGTTGAAAATGGTTAAGTTGGAGATAATATCAGTGCTAGCGGAAGAGATCCATTTGCTCGCGCGCATGCGCGGCGCGAAAGTGAGGATTTGACATGATATCAAAGCCCAAGTTCGAATAGGATCTAGAAGAAAAAAAAAACCCATAGATCATGTGACTTTCGGTCCATTAAGGATTGTTAAAGATGTATGGAGCGAAAGTCAGTCCCCCATCAATTAAATATAACTTCATAAAAAAGTATATAATTGATTAACTCCTCCCAACTAGTACCGAGGCATCTTAAGTTAAAACCTCATACCAAAGAGTTGAAGGTGGTTAAGTTGGGACAATATCAGTTCTAACGGAGGATATCCACGTGCTTGTGCATACGTGTGTGGCACGATCATGAGAATTTGACATTTCTTTATAGCTTCAAGCACATGCAAGCAGTCGGTCTTGATAATATTCGAACATATCTCGAGAGAAAAGGCAAAATTCATGCCCTTTTGCACATTTATGCACTCCCATGCTCTTGAGTTCGTGTTCAACTTTGTTGGGCCCACCTACGCTTTTAACTGCGGGCCTGTGAATTTTGCTACTTCTCGACGGGAGACAACTCGAGAAACTCGTGACTACCAATAGAAATGTCTTGTCCCAAGTGAATCATCGACTCTAATACCACTTGTTAGGCCCACCCGCACCTTTATTCGCGGGTTCGTGGATATTACTAATACGGATATTGTCTCCAATTTAACCACTTTACAATTACACTCACAAGCGTGAGGTTCTACTCCAAAAGGCCTTAATACTACTTGAGGAGAGAACCACAACTCAAGTACTTTTCTACAAAGTCACGCTCAACCGATATGTGGGACTATATTTCTATCCACACATTCAAACAAGCTAAATGAGATTCAGAGGTGGAGGTGCCCATATCAGCTTTAGGGGCTTCAGAGGTGGCCGGATCTGGTCAATCAGCATGATGTCTTCGCACTCCTACAGTTGAAGGGTCACTGGCTCCCAATCGAGGGTGATGATTTTAGCTGGTTTTGCATATAGAAGCTGATTTCTTCGACGACAGATGTTCCAGAGTGCAAAACAAAAAAGTTACAACTCAAACTTGCGGAGTAAGTGAAAGATGCAGAAGAAGAAATGCAAATTGTACTTGAAATTTTTAGACTTATTGAATGTGTTATATTCTAGTGTATGGTGAATTTGAACTTTTTCTGGACATATATTTGTAGGGTTTAATTTTGTTAAAATGGTTATTGTAAGAAATTCAAATTGTAATTTTCTATATGAAAAATGTATGTCAAGCAAATTATAAATGGTGTAATTTAATCATGAAAAACCACAACCAAATTTGACCAAATCAATTTTTTAGGATGCTCGCCAATCTTTACTCTAAGAAGGGACCAAAGCACAATTCCTATTGGAGTGTACAGTCTAAACCGCACCATGCACACTACTAGGCAGTCCTTTTGTGGTCCTCAATCCTCGAGAGCCTGAATTAGTCATGACAAACCTGCCAGCAGCATAACTTTGGTTGCTATTACAACCATCTATCCCCTCTTCTCCCCACCAATTACATCTTACGATCCTAAAACCTCAGCCAACATCAAATCCACCGGTCAAGTGGGTGGCTCATTGATTTGAAATGAAGTTAAGAATTTGAGTCTCAATAAAGACAAATTTGGATTCTTTTTTTAAAAAAAAATAAAAATCCAAAATCCCTTGACTAGTATACCCTTAAAACAAACCACTCTCTTACCTTGAAAGGAAAATGATAATCTAACACACTTTATGTGTACATTTTGATTTTTAGCTATTTATGATGTTTTGTTAAATGTGAAGCCACGCTTAGAGAGACAAGAAAGAGTCATAAATGGCTAAAAAACAAAGTGTGCACTCCAAGTGCACACCCAAAGTGTGCTAAATTATCATTTTCCTATATATGCATAGAAACTTGAACACAAAAAATACTCCACACACCCAACACACCAAACATATTCAACGCTCAAACGCCCAAACACCCAACACATTCAACACACACCAAGCCCCCTCAAGCTCTCAAATAAATCACTTAGTCCGCAGCAGAAATCAATTCTGATGGTACGAATTTCCAAACCTGCGGAGAATTTTGTACCCTCGTTGCTCATATTTCAAACAAAACTATGATCAACATTCACTAAAAAATAAAAGAAAGAAAAGAAACGACATGCAGTAAAACATTGTAACAGTTGAGAACTTCATAAAAAGTAACCTAAAAGGAAAAATGTAAGGTCGCTCGCTGCTTTTCCATCTATGATGAGATTGGCATTCCCCTAGTCACAATGTTCTAACACCTATAGTGTGTAACAGGTGTAAGGGAAGCAACAACAATGTAAATATGTACAAAACCAAAAATGCACTACATATAGAGAGAGGTAATTGTAATTATTTTCCATCACTATTGACAACTAGTAAAACATTGTTTCACCTTGATGCTTGTTCCTTTTCCTTCCTACAAATTTGGGCCCTCCCAATTAATGGTATTGTACACTCGAAGCCACAAAATTCAGCTCCGGATGATTGGGCCTTTATATGCCCCTCTGCGAACGACAAAGCTATCAGGAGGTTGATTTTCTTCTAACCAAACTACTTCGGATGCGCTTATTCCACTTGACTCGTCAAGACCTTTTAAAATATTTGAATTACCTTAGCATTGAAAAAATTTTAAAAGAACTTTCAGAAGCAATGTAGTAATAAGATGACTTTAGTGGAGAGATAACTTACTTGGTACGTCTTTCATTTGTGTTTTGCGAAAATAAGAGCAGTGTCGACCATCCTCAGAGGAATAAGGAGGAGATAGAATGTCAAAGAGAGCACATGGAGTGACGGCTCTGAAAGAATGAAGGTTTCCACCACTAGATGGATATAGAACTGTCGTACCGCATGGCGCTGACATCTCTTCGTCTCGGACAAGCTTTGCAGGTCTTGCTGCATTACCATAAAACATCATAAGTTTAAAATTAATCAAGAAAAAAAACAGAAAATAGGGTCAAGAAATGATAAGGGAACCCTTCTCTTAATACAAGTTGTGGATTCAACTAGTATTTATGAGTTTTCATTTACAGTCTAACTAAATCAACAAAAAGCAAACAAAAAGCAAACACGTCAATCAAAAAAAAAAACTAACATGCATAAAAATCAAAATGCCACACTTTTTTTTTGAAAAATTTGTAGAGCAAATCCATAGCAACAGTTAAACTTCTATGATCAGTCTTCTAAAACACGACTTTCACAACAACCTAATAGAATCAAAGATGCAATTCTAAGAGTCCAAACCTGTACCTTACCAACACACCAGAGATCAAACAGAACTTGTCAAAAAGGAGCTCATCACAATTAAACGCATCATGGAACACCAACCTTTTTTTTACATATAGTTACCAAAAAAACACAAGCTATGGTTTTATAAGAAATAAAGTCACATTTTAATTTTATTTAGTATCTACCATGATCCTTCATACGTGAAAGCCAATGACCAAATTTATTGCATTCTCTCATAAACATCAATGGAATCTTGCAGCTACCTGCAATGCTTCTTCCAATAATAACTTCATAAATTGAATCTGAAACACTGCATTATCAGCTAAATGGAATTGGAAGTTTGTTAGCGAAAGAAAATTACTATGGGCTAGAGCACAGCTACTAGGTGTGCAACCATGACAATTGGTGGTCTGCGCTCTGCAGGACTTTCTCAAGGTATCAAACTTAAAAGCTCTAGGGAAATTATTCATTCCATTCTGTCACACATTCAACCTCATTTTCCTCGAAAGGTTGATAGAGACAATTGTACTCTGTTTTGGGAAGATTCCGGATTATTCGGTAGCTTTTGCATACCTTTACACTTAATGTATGCCCTTTCTTCTGTCCACAATGCTCCTATTTCGTATATCGTTTGTGATCACCAAAGTATGTCTTGCAATTTGCACTTTCTTTGGGTCTTCCCAACAACAAAATAGAGGTAATTTCTTTTTCTTTTCTTTTTTTTTTTTGGAAAAACATGAAGGTGTGAGAATTAGAACTTATAGGTATGGTAAGAGTCTTTTCGTAGTTGCTTGTTCTTAAAAAAATAACATAGGAAAAACTTCTCCAAAAAATGATGTCCTGCCTTTCTCGTAATTTGTGTTTCTTATGTCAGGCGGATGTTGAATTACTAGATCATATGTTCATTCACAGTGGCTTAACAGATCAAATGCTGAACAAACTGTTAGAGATATTTGTGGTGAAGTATCTGGATGTAGGAATATTTATTGTACTATAAGAAACTTTCAATAGCCAATGCAGCATCTTCAGGAGACAAAAAATGTATCAGCAATGGATGGACATCAAAGGGAGATTTTCAATCACTTGAATTGTTCTCTTCAAATAGGCATAAAATAAATAGTTCTTGAAACATTCTAAAGAGGCCAACATTTGAGTGACAGCACATAACACAATCCAGGAACTGTACGCCTTTATAGATGCCTTGAGTGACAGTTTGGAGTCAGAATGAACTCACAGTACCAAAATATGCTAATAGTCTAATTCTTGTCGGCAATAAGAAACCCATATGAATGGTACAGCTCCCTAATTCCAAAAATGAACTAAATATGAACCAGGGTTGTTAATTCTGCACCATACCAATTAGATAAATCACAGTTAGATCAGTTTAAACTCCACCTATGAAGAACATTATGTCCGCTACATAGCCGGTCCCAAGTCCGAATAAAGGAGGACTCTGAAGCGCATTTTCCAACTCGGAAAATGGAAGAGGGAGGTCCCAAACCTATTTTCCATACCCGAAAAATTTTGTGTGTAGGGGGGGTTGCGATAGGTTGACAACTAGCGCAAAACTTATGTCACTCTTCATGAAATGGATCAAACACCCCCATTAAAAAATTGACTCAATAGAAACTGAAGAAATTTGACGAACCAGAGGTAGAACGAAGTTAACTTGGGATGCATTAATTAGGAGAGATTTGAATGGTTTGGAAAGCTCACCATCAATTGCACTAAATCGAGCACAATAGAAGAGTTTGATCCATGTAGCCAACCCCAATTAATTTGGGACAGAGGCTATGTTGTTGTACAGTTAGATCAGTTTAGACATGCCATTTCCATAAAGTAGGCTACTTTTTGGAATAACAAAGCATTTAGTTGTAGAGGTAATCAGGCTTTTGACACTTAAGCAAATGCTATTAATCACTTGCATAAAGAAGTATACGTCACTATTTCTCAACACATTCAGATTTTTTACCTTTGATCCAGCAATATTATGACTATAAGCAGACACTCAAAATATCCATCAAATCAATTGTCTTTTTTTTATTCGAGACCCAAACAATCCAAATATGCTTTGATAGCGCATCCATTTGAAGTCCCCTTCAAGGATGATTTTTTTATTTCTTTTTTCTTTTTTTTCTTATAATCTTAGGTTGAGGACTGACACCCATTTAAGGAAATACCACTAATCGTTTAGAAATTTCACGTTCCAAACTCAGTCCAGGCTACCAAAAACAGCAACTTCTGTTGAAGTCATGATCAAACAAAGTAGTCTTTTTGTCAAAGGGGACAAGGGAGTTGGAGACCTCTTAACAAGGTACTATGGGAGAAACTTCGTGAATGAACACAAGAGAATCAAGTACATAATTCACCCTCCATTTGTTTTTAAGGCATGTGTAGCAAAAACCAAACAGCACTCACCCCAGGAAAGCTATTTAGAGTAACCATTGCAAGAAGGCTGGATGATTTTCATTGTTGAAGATACCTCAAATAGATAGTCAATAATATGAATTTTATACTCTATTCAGCATGTATGCAAGTAGAGCTTAAGATTAGAGACAAAATCAAAAGAGCGCTGCTATTTCAATCCGACCAACCTATCTTCCCACCTGATCTAAAAAAATAAAATTCTTTATTAAAATGCCTATTACATCAATGACTATATTACTGATATGCAAAACCCCTCGCACCATTCTCTCCGCTCAAATCATTCTTTTGAGACACTCCCCTTCTTTCACCTTTTGTTCTTTTTCTTCTCTGTTAGTGATCACAAGATGTTGACGATCTTGAGGGGAGCTAAAATTAGGACTTTGTAATGTAGAACACATCTTCTTGTTCATCTTAATTCACCTTTTTTTTAGCATTTTGATCAAACGAAAAAATAAATAAATAAATAAATAAAATAAATAAATTGTAAAAGCAAATCAATACCCAAAAAATAAACAACAAAAACAAAGACATAAAAACAAAATTTTAACCTAATCAACGAAGAGATTATGCAAATCAGTTTGAAGAGTAAATCGTTAGCCCAATACTAAAAAACAACATTAATTGAAAAAAGATTTACAGATTCATTGACTCGCTAGAGTTTGCAATTGATCAAGCATTAGTTTGCAGAATGGGCCATTGGTCTTGACTGGTCTTAAATGTTGTAGCTCTGACTTTGAGTTAGGATCCCTTCTCCTTCACACAATGCAACCCATTCAAAAGAGGGTGTGGGTGGCATTTGAGTCGTTGTGTAACAGTGTTGGTGTTGGGGGGTTTTCGACTTCAGGGCATTTTAGGGGTTTGAATAATATCATTGGGTTGGTAAATAGGTTTTTGAAATAAGATTGGGTAGATAGGTTGATCGGGTTGAAATAGCAGCCCTTAATCAAAAAAGGGTGCGTGATAATATATGGAAACTTGAAATCTTATAGTGAGAATTTTACTTTGCTAAAGACATTGATAGTTGATACTACTCAAATCCAGAATCAATCCAAGGAAATCCAGTTCCATTTAGAAGTACTTTGCAAGATCCCACTATTGATGTGCACCTAGAATGAATTGGGATGCATTAATAATAATATATTTAAAAATTACCAAATCACATCATATGGTACATTAAATCGAGTAGAAACTAGGATCCATGTAGCCGACCCTAGGGCAATTTGAGACAGACTTTTTCCTATTGTTATTACTATCGTTCTGATGTGTTAACGTGATATGGAAACACGTGTAGATTAATTAGTAGTTGGGTAAGTTATAATTGTAGTTAAGTTAGAGTTGTGCATGGGTGAGTTGTATGTTTGGTGACTTTGGTCGATTACAAGAAGTTAAGTGCTAGTGGATATTTCAATGTTGGGCACGTTCCTATATATAAGAATGTATTGTGTATATGATAGAGAGGGAAGTATTTGAATCATAAACAACTTGTGTTTATCACTTAACCTTCTCTCTTTCTCTAATTTCGTACTCTGTCTCCATCTATTTTGGTTCTTTCTTTCTCTGTTCTTTCGATACACATTATTTGGTATCAGAGCATCATGATCTATGGATACTCGTGGCAAATCCAACACAGAATTTCACAACAAAGTTCAAGAAACTTTGGTTCGCCATGAGTCAAGTTTCACATAGATTAAAACCACCCTTCAATTGGTATTGATCGAATTGCAGGCCCTTTGTGTTACCCATTCCCCGCATCAACTAAAGAGGGATATGATCAATACCTTTGCAGTTGGCAACTCTTCCAAATCTAAGAATTATTCCTTTGACATAAACCATACCCAATTGAAAATTTCTTTTCCTAAATTCAACGGAGATGACCACACCGGTTGGATCTTCAAATCATAATAGTATTTTGGGTTCAAGAATGTTAGTAAGGAGGAGCGCGTTTAATTGACATCTTTTCACTAGAAGGCATAGCGCTGCAATGGCTTAGTTGGTTCACTAAATTCCAATGGCCATTAAATTGGTATGAATTCAACAAGGCAGTTTTGTATCGTTTTGGCCTACGGAGTATGAAGATTCATCTAAAGCACTTTCTTGTCTCCGTCAACTTACTGCGGTCATCGCTTGTCAAGAAGAATCTGAGAAATTGTCTGATCAATAATCGAAATAGAGAGATAGGCATAATGTACAAACTTAGAGAGAGAGAGAGAAACGATCAAAGACAGAGAAGGTTAAGTGATAAACAAAAGTGGTTCAAGATTCAAATACTTCCTTCTCTATCACATACACAATACATACTTGTATATAGGAATGTGCCCAACATTGAAATGTCCACTAACACATAACTTCTTGTAACCAACTCACCCTAATCATACAACTCACCCATGCACATCTCTAACTTAGATAACTACAATTGTAACTTATCCAACTACTAATTAATCCACACGTGGTCCATATCACATTAACACATCATTCCTTCTCCCAAACAACATTATTCGCCGCAAGAATGCGAAAAGAAATAGAAATCAAGTTGTTCAAGTTACGTCCTTAGGGATATCCCTGTCTTCAAATATAGGAACTTCTTAGATCTCACATAATTGTGGTAATGGGCAACGATAGCCAGGAACAAACTTTTCATTGCAAAAATAACATAATCTTTTGTCACTACTTTCGCGTGCTTCTTTATGAAGTGAGTTGTCGAGACGGTGTTTGCAAAATGTTGGAACACACTGTGAGATAAGAAATAGGAGTGGTACCAAAATACCATCTGAAGCGGTTGCAATTAGAGAATTGGATGGTTATTGGAGGTTACACCTTTCTTCGAGCAACCTCGCCACCCCAATAGCGTCGGCCAAAGTTTTGGGTTGTTTTTTTTGACATCAAAAAGAGTTTTTCCTTAAGACCGGATATAAAACAACCGACCAAGAACTTATCCGCCAAGTTATTCATCTAATCAGACAATTCCACAAATTCTTCTTGATAAGCGGCGACCGTAGTAACTTGACTAAGACGAGAAAGAGCTTTAGATGGATCTTCATACCCCGTAGACCCAAAATGATACAAAACTACCTTGGTGATTTCACCGCAAGTCAATGACCCTTGGAAATTAGTGAACCAACGCTGCCATTGCAAAGTTATGCCATATAGGTGAAAAGATGTCAATTGACGCGTTCCTCCTTATAAACATTCTTGAACTCAAAATATTGTTCTAATTGTAGATCTAACCAAAGGAGTCATCTCTTCGTTGAATTTAGGAAAGAAAGTTTCAATTGGGTATGGTTTTAATCAAGGGAATGATTCTTGAATTTAGAAGAGTCGTCAACTGCAAAGAGATCGATCATATCCCTTTCTAGTTGATGTGGGGAATGGGTAGCATGATTGCCCTGCAATTCAATCAAGATCGATTGAAGGGCGGCGTTATTCTGGGTGAAACTTGACTTACGACGAACCAAAATTTCTTGAACTTTGTTGCAAAATTTTGTGTTGGATTCGCCACGAGTATCCCCACGATGCTCTGATACCAAATAATATAATGTGCATCGGTGCATCCAAAGAAGAGAGAAAGAAAGAACCGATATATATATATATATATAGAGAGAGAGAGAGAGAGACTTGTGTTAAAGATTCAAAGACTTTCCTCTATATCACATACACAATACATACTTATACGTAGGAACGTGCCCTATATTAAAATACCCATTAACACATAATTTTTTGTAACCGACTCACCACAACAATACAACTCACTTATGCACATCTCTCACTTACATAACTACAATTATAACTTACCCAACTACTAATTAATCTACGCGTGTGTCCATATCACATTAACACATCACGTTCTTGATGTGATCTCATCATTCTAGAGAAGCATAAATATTTCTTCCAAGTTCTTTCAAAGCATACATGTGTACTTTGTTTATGTTGGATAATAGAATTTGATTTCAAATATAAATAAATAAATAGAAATATGCCATTCAAAGTGAGATTTATCATTTGTATACCCCTCAACATACAAACAAAAGAAACATTGCTCCCTCAAATTATTTACGACATCTAGAGGGGGTAAAATGAAATGACAACATCTGGTTTATAATTTTGTTATCATTTTCCTTTTCTCATCTTGGATCGTTATATTTAATTTTATTTTTAGTAGCATTTTATATAATTTGGGACTGAAGCTATGTTGTTATTGTAGTAGCATTTTCCAACTAACATTTAACACTAACTGCAATTTAGAAATAAAAAAGATATCAAAGGATTTATTTAAGTTTACAAATAATTTTACCTAACTATGCTTTATGGAAGTGAATGCTAGGTGGTAAAGAAACAAGGAGTACATAAAATGAACGTAGTAAAATTGAGAATACTAGGTGGATGTGTGGTGAAACTTGTAAAGATAGAATAAAAAATATAGAAATTCAAAGAAAAGAAGGAATAACACCAATTAACACAAATATTAGAGAAGGGCGGTTGCAATGGTTTGGATACCTACAAAGACAGCCTACAAACGCCCCTAATAGAAAACTCAACTAAATAGAAAATGAAGAAATTTGAGGATGTAAGGGTAGACCAAAGCTAATTTGGGATGCATTGATTAGGAGGGACTTAAAGGATTTGGAAAACACATCATCAATTGCAACAAATCAAGGCAATGGAAGATTTTGATCCGTGCAATCGACCCCAAATAATTTGAGATCGACACTTCTTGTTGTTGTATCTAACTAGCAATCTAATGTTTAGCAAAAATGATCGTTAGAGGAGGTTCAAACAAGCTTAACAATTTTTCCCACCATATTAGGATAAAAATACTAATATGAGCACAGATTTGAAACATCAACATTCTTAGAAAGGCTCAAAATCTTGATTTCATTCAAGCTCTATAAATCATTATGTCACAAAAATTATCAAATTCTAATATGTTGGTTGTCTAAAATAATCTATAACATAGGCAATCATTATTTTTTTTATGGAATAACATAGGCAATCATTATCAAATTTACTTTTACATATAATCTGAAATAATTACTATTTCAATTTTTCATGTTTCAATTACCTGCATTTAACTTAAGTTTAGCTATATGGGTCTAGACAAGAATTAAAGATCATTGTATCTTACCTACTAAAATAATCAATTAAGAATGGGTCAAATAATCTCATAGAAGCCTAGACAAATATGATAGCAATTAATATGCCACAATTATAAAGTGTTTAAAAATCAAATATAATAAAAAATTGATTTATAAAAAGTTAAAATAACTTATTAATTGATGGGTAAAAAATGCAATCAAAACAACTTTGAAGAACAAGAAGTCCTGCCTTAAACATCACAATTTAGATGGAATTACAGTCATCTACATCGAATAAGCCCAACTTCTTAGTGTACACGTTTTCTCCTACCCTCCACACACACACACACAAACAAAAAAAAGGCCAACTTCTCATTGAACAAAAATCCATGACCTTTCCCAATTAAGCGAAGTTGATAACCACCCTAAAATTTATTCTAAGGCTTCAATCTACCAAAGTCTTAAGAATTCTTCTATTCCTCTCCAAGCACAATTCTACAGGGTAAATTACGAATTTCCTCCTAAGGTTGCCTTAATGTTCACTTTAGTCCTTCCATTTTCAAAAATATGCACTTTAGTCCCTCTAGTACCCTTGCAGTAATTGCAAGGATCCATGGATCTGAAAAGCAATGACAAATACCATCAACACAACTGTCATTTAGCTTATTTTTATAGTTATTTGATTATGAAATCCTAAAAATTATGCACCTTCAATTGCAAGAAGTATGCTAAAAGAACTAAAGTGCATATTTTTAAAAATGGAGGGTTTGAAGTGTTTATTAGGCAAACCTTGGGGGTAGGTGGAGGGGAGGATTTGTAATTTACCCTTCTTATAAAGTACCAAAGATGACATAACAACCAACTAATTCTTTTAACGCCTAATATAAAAATTATCACAAGGCAGAGTTGATTTTCCAATGAAAGAAGTGGCTCCCACTCCCAAAAACCTCTCTTGCAAAAATCAATGGATAAAATATGATCATTGATTACTCATTAGCTATAAAAAGGATGCAAAAGCAAAAAGACGATGCTTTGTTCAAAAACTGCATTCGCACCAAATTGAGGGTATTCTTTTGTTTTCTTTTTCTTTTCTTTCTTTCTTTATTTAGTGAGCAACTACTGATCCACCAAAAACTTTAACTTTCTAAGAATTACAAGCCTCTAGATGAACTAAGAAATAAAAGAAAATATTTATAATAATAACAAAAATCACAATTATAATAGTAATAACCTAAGCCAACTAAGGAACATAAAAGGGCTTCTATTAAAAATATCAGAAAATATCTTATTAAAGGAAAAGCTTCAGAATAAGTAGTTTGGGACAAAGGATTAAAAAAACTCAATGATCAGTTTGGAATAAAGAAGAATCCTCAATAAAGTGAAAACTTCAAAATAAGCCATCAATAGTATGGGAAAATGGACTAAAAAAATTCAATGATCAGGTTGGAATAAAGTAGATAAATTCTAAAGAAAGAGGCAAATAAAGTGTCCGCACATCATTTCTTCTCCCATATTTAAATTTTAGTAGTTACCTAGTTTGAGATTCCAAGAAGACGAGACAAATGAGAGAGTGAACCGATGACAAAGAATACAATATGTCAAAGTAGGAGCTATGCAAACGGCTCAAAAATCATAAAGAGACATCTGCTTCCACAAACTCGCACCCATAGCAAGTTGGACTTATGTAATTTACTAATTTGATTATCAATTATAAGTTTAGTATCATTACTAATTAAAAATTACTGCCTTTCTTCACATAAGAAAAAAAAGGTAAGAAAGTGTTTATACATTCCTCGTTTTTCAGCTTGTTCTACAAAAATAAAATTCTTTGAAGTACCCCAGCCGCCTACATTGCATATTAATGATAGTAAATATAAGGCCACGTACATGATACTTAAACAAATATATTAATTTAGATCATTTTCAAGTAAATAGAGAATGACTATTTCTTTCAGAAAAAAGGTAAGAATGAAAATAAAATTCAAATTCCAGTCAATTGTCACTCCAAAAATGGCAACACTAACATAAATTGATAAAACTGACTCTTGAACAGTAGATTGCCACATATAGGGAAATGTCATTTTTGAATAAACACACCTAAAGAACCTTGAATGAGGAACAGAAATTTGCTAAATACAACAAGGAAATAGAAAACCTAGCCAAGCAAATGCCAAGCCTACTTTTAGAGCACATATTTAGTTAAAAAAATTTATTTCAAATGCAGTGAAAGAAAAAAAAAAAAAAAAAAAAACCTCTAGATAGATCAGCAGGTCCAGGTAAATCAATCCAATCATATGATTTCACATGTAATGAACCATATAGAAGCTTGCTCAATACAGTCATCCCTGGATGATTATGGAGAGGAATGATGGATGAAGGAGGCATGCAAAAAATCCCCATCTGCAAATCAGTTAAAATTCATAAATATTAATGACATTTAAGCAAATGCAAACACTCTGGAAAAGAACCTTTTCAGATAAATTTTAATTTAGTGATACATATAATAAGCAGCAACCAGGAGTTTATCTTCTAAAGCTTACAGAGAATCTTTCACATTCATATAAATGTAGATATTTGATTGGAGGCAGATACTGGAGGCTTCCATTTCGTCCTTTCTTTCCGTTAATTCCATGTGAAGAATTTTTCCATCCACGTACTAATTGTGCCTCTTGGTCAAGACCAACATCACCAGGTCTAATTTTATCTGCAATAGCACCAACAAAAAGCTTCAAAAGATGTCAGACATTTACTAAATGAAACACTGCCATAATGATGCACTTGGGAGTAGACATTTAGGAATAATTATCAAAATCCTTCATGCAGCAAGTCCACGACATTAGCAAACGACCTAAGCAAATATCAATAGGGTTACCAATCCTACTTTCCTCAAACAAAAGAGGAGAAATCCCTTTCCTTTCCTCGTGAACTAGGAGATTAAACCTACCAATACAGAAGCTACTTGGTAAGAATAACTCACTTCTCTTTCTCAGTCTTCAACCTCCTTAGTCACCATGGACACCCACGATCATTGTAATGGGATGCGTCTATTTGTCTATCTCCTAACTAGAAATGGGAGCAGTATTGAAAAGGATGCTGGAGTGTCTAGGGTTGGGCAAGAGAATCTCTTGAGATCTATTATGTTTTTTTTATCTCATCGAACTTATTTCATGAAAACTTGTCATGGGGTAAGGAAGAAGGGGGAAACAAGCACACTTGGTAGAGTGCAACAAAACTCTAACCATAAGTTAAATGGAAAAGTGAGATAATAGCAATTGTTTACCCAGGGGAATGTTCCAATCAAATGGTTCAAGTATATGCAGTTGCGAAATGCGAATTGATTACTTAGTGGCACATTATAGCAGTAACTTTGTTCTCTTTTCAGTAGCCCTGGTATAGATAAGTAAATATAGAGACCACCATAAGAAAGTACGCTCCATCGAAATGACTAATTCAATTGCTTATTTAGTACTCTCTCCACGGTATCACAAAATGTGGACATTGAGATTATTTTAATTTTTAAGTACATCACTCTCTTTTTGGGAGATAAAAACTCTGGTATTTGTATTACTATATAAGTAAGACTACAACATACAAAATGAAGGAGGACAAGCCGTCCTGGAGAACTAAGAGCGGGTCAAAATACAGCCTCAATAATGTTGTATAAACTTCAAACAATTGCACTCTATATACCTATACATGCTCTAGTCTCGTACAAGACTGAAAAATGATAAATCCTTTCCCTATTTAGAATTTGCTATTTAAGAGGAAGTAAGGATTCTCGAATGCTCCCAAAAAGGGAACCAATCCGTAACTTTTCTTCGACGATTCTCCTATTTCTTTCCATCCAAATGGACCAACATACTGCAAAAAAGGTATTGTGAAGAACTTTGAATCCCTTCTACTCATATTGAGCATAGGGAATACAAAGAATCCTTGATCATAAGTCCAAGAAACCCAACTGTCGTGTAAACAAGGAAGGGTGTACCTCAAATCTTGAGACAACAAACGATCTATCTGTCGAACCTCCAAGCTTTTTCAAAAGGGATCTGCAAGAAAGTCCTCGAAGGTTGGTCTCTGGGGGGAAGCACTCGACCGCTGAAGTTAGATAGGCGATCAAGAATTTCTAAATTATAGGTTTTTTTTTCCAAGCAACCTATATATATAACACAAAACCTTGATCTTTTGGATTTGTGTCAATCTCCTATTAGAAGTCTTTATCCGATTAAGATTGACAGTTATCTCTTGATTTGGGTCTTATCCCATCGAGAAGACTACCTCATAATTTGATTCAATTTCAAAAATTGTGTTTCCTCACCCATCTTTTTCAAGTGTCTCAATCATCGTGTTTTGTGTATCTCGAGGCAAATGGTATTATATTCCATATCACTAGCTATAGAATTAATCCTACACAATTGACTCCCCATTCTTGGCAGTTAGTCAAGTGTTTCATCGTTCCTTGTTTGTAATTGCAACTTCCATTGAAAGTTCGTGTATTCCAAAATATCTTCAAAATTAAGAACAATAGCACCAATTGATCCAGATGGGTGAACATTCCCCATAGGTCTTCAAGTCATGTTATTGTGGACACTAAGTCATTTCCATTTAATGACTAGTATCCGAATTGAAAGAAAGAATTCTTTTATATAAAATGGAAAGTTAGAGATTGGTCTACTATTTTCCTCTTTCTTGGGCTTTGGCTAATGAGGCCTCTTTCAAAACACGTCCTCTCAAACCTGAAGAATATGCAATTAGAGAAGCTCACTGTACCAATGGAGGAAACATTCTTGAAATATTTTGTTGAAAGAGATGACTCTAGTAGATCTTGATCTCAGCTTTAGATTATTTTCCTTTACAAACGACTTGGGAAAACTTGAAGTAAAGATCGAGCGAGAAGAAGAGCGGCAAGAACACATTGAAAATACCAAAAACAACTTGATTATCTTCAAAGAACAACTTGAAGATCTTCAAAGACCTTGAAAACCTTTAAGATCTCCAAAAAAAAAAAAAAAAAAGGATAGGGAGAAAATGAGAAGTAAACCTCCAATTCACTTGCGATGAAACTAAAGGTTCCACCACCTTATTTTGGAGGGAAAGTGTTTCTGGAGAGAAAATGTTTAGGAGGAAAAGATGTGTGGTATAAAAGAAGGGTTATTCCTCAAGTATAAAAGGCCAAGTAGCATCTATTTGGTCGGTTAAAAAAGGTCATATTTTTAGGTCCTAAAAATACAACCTTTTTTAAAAAGGGCCATGCTGCAAGTCTAGAAGGCCAAAGTAGCACATTTTGTTCCATCAAAAAATGTCCTACTTTTAGGTCTTAAAATGGTCCAATGAAAAAAAATGAAGTTATGCTTTAGGTCTAGAAGGCCAAAGTAACATATTTTTGGTCTCTTTAAAAAGTTCCTACTTTTAGGTCCTAAAAATGGTCCAAGGAAAAGTGGGCTATATTTTAGGTCTAGAAGGTCGAACAAACACCATTTTGGTCTGTTAAAAAAAATCTTACTTTTAGGTCCTTAAAGTGGTTTAAAAAAAAAAAAAAAAAAGGCTATGCTTCCAGACTAGAAGGCCAAAGTAACACGTTTTTGGTTCATTAAAAAAGGTGTTATTTTTAGGTCATAAAAATGGTTGATGTGAAGAATATTTTACTTGTTTTTAATTAGTAGTTTACTTAATAATTCGGGCCAATAAATGATGAATTTATACTAATATGAGGTATTTTGTGTGTGTGGTAGGGCAAGATGATGATTGCAAGTTTAGAGGGCCAAGAAGGAGGCAAACAAGTAACGGCGAGAAGAAGGAAAGCTAGGCCAGAGGCGAGAGATGAAATGATGATATTTCACATGGTTTGATGTGTTTTGAATATGTTTGGAGGTTTCGGGAACATAGTACAAGATACGAGAAAGAACGACATAAAAATGGCTAAGTTTCAACGAATTCCAATTTGAACAAGTTTCCAGTGTTTTGGTCATATGACACTCGTTTCAAATCCAAATGACCTGCGGTTTCTTCCATTAAAAAGTACACTCAAAGCTCAACATTTTCATGTCTCACAAGCTTCATCAAATTCGGATTCTGATTGGCCCAAAATTGCATTGCAAGTTGAAGAAGATGTGCAGAATTCCAGCCCGGCGCCTAGGCGCCCCAGATGACTAGAACAGAGACTGGGCGCCAATCCTAGTTCCTAAGTGCCCAACCACTCAACCTAGGCACCCATCTGGGCAAAATAGAATTTTCGGCGCCTACCTTGGCGCCACATGCAAACATACGAAAATGGGCAAAAAATTTAGGGTTTTGAAATACTTTTTGAACCAAAATACCCCTGAAGTATAAATAGAATTTAGAGAATAGGTTTTTAACATTTTTGCTTTGAAGAACACTTGGAGAGGCTTGGAGATTTGGATTCAAACTTGGATTTCTAATCAACTCTTAGATTTGATTTCATGATTTCCTTTGTTTCTATCATGTTTTGTGTTGGATTGAACCCTATTATGGGGTAATACTCTTTGTCCTGGGGATAACGGATCCCAAGTTGGATTTATATCAAATTCCAATGTAATTCATGTTGTTTTCTTCAATTTGTAGTGTTGATTTGTGTTTGCTTAAATGTCATGCTATACTTGCCTTAATCACGTAGGTGTGAATCTTAGGGATTGAATTCCACCATAACCATAGGGGTTTTCAACCCGAAAATAGGAAACACAACCCTTGAATATGCGGCACAACGACCGATGGTCATGGACAAATGAGGCCTTAGAATTTGGAGTCTAATGCGGTGTTGCACTTATGCTACCACGCTGACCGGCGGAGTTCGAATGCAACGCTAGGATCTCCATCACCGAGACCTTGGTGTGGAGTGAAAAATTAAGGAAATTCGCCTATCTTCACTTGAATTGGGGATTTTGAGATGAAGTTGTATAGAAAAATACAACCTAGGTGAAATCAACTCCTTTGGGCTATTCTCCATTGTGAAATCACAAATTTAAATTCCTTGCAATTAGTTAGTTTAATTTAGTAGTTCAATTTACATTTCAAAAAAATTCCGGTTCCTAACTTTATTTCCTAGTTAGATTATGAATTAGCATTAAACTGTCCTTGTGGTTCGATATTCACGACTTGAACACTAAGTTTGGGTCGATATTACTTGCAGCGAAAGTCACACACTTGAGACTTGCATTAATGGTCCAAGGAAAAAGGGGTTAAGTCTTACCTAAAGTCTAGAAGGCCAAAGTTAGCACTTTTTGGTCCGTCAAAAAAGGTTATACTTCTAGATCCTAAAAAAGGTCCAAGAAGAAAAAAGGCTATGTTTTAAGTCTAGAATGCCAAAGTAGCACCTTTTTGGTCCGTCAAAAAAGGTCTTACTTCTAGACCCAAATCTTAATCGGATAAAGAGTTCTAGTTGGAAATTGACACAAGTCCAAAAGAATCAAGGTTTGTGTGTGTATATATAGGTTGGTTGAAGCAAAAAAGCTATGACACAAAAAACTCTAATTTAGAATTATTGATCGTTCATCTAACTTGACTGTCAAGGTGCTTCCCAGAGAACAACCTCCCAGGATCGTTTTGCAAATCATGTTTGAAAGAGCTTAAGAGGTTTAACAAACGGATCGGTTGTTGCCTCAGGATTCAAGGTCTAGTCTTCCTTGTTTACATAACACCTACCATTTGAAAATGGTGTGCTTGTTGCCATATCATCCTAACAAATGAACAATACTCTTAGCATCTACCATGCACAAACTGTGACAATGTGGCATAAGAAGTGATGGGGTTCCTTCTTTGCATCAAATCAAAGATGTTAAGTTTGTTAATTGCTACCAGCCATAAAAAAACTTTAACTTCGGAACGCATTGGGGCTTTCCAAATGAAATCAGATGAAGGGAAAGTAGGCCAAGAACAAGTGTCAATGAAAACGGTGATAAAGGATTTACATTAAAAAAGCTATTTAGGATCGCCCTTCCAAGTAACTTTGTTCTCTCGAAGTGGTGTGATGTGAACATCAATAGGACATGACAAGAACCTATCAATGTCAACTTCCTCCCTCTTAGTGAGAGCTCAGGGGACTTTAAGTTCCAAGAAGATGAGAAAACCAAATCGAATTGATAATTTGTAATTAGTGGGGAAATAGGTAGGTTGTCACCATTGGATAATAAATATAGGGAAGTGGTCATTGGGTAGGCCATTGTTCCACAACATATATCCTCCCAAAATAGGATAAAAGTCTTGATAAGTTAAGTGTAAAAAGATGGGGTAAGGTTTAGAGAAGGCTTCGAATGCGCTCCAAAATGAAACTTTTTTTTTCTACTTTTAAGTCCTTCCCATTGCCCTCCAATTTGTACTAGCTAGTAATCACTTTTACCCACAATGACTTTTCTCCCTGTAAAACCTCCTCAACTACTTTGCTAAAATCGAAAGGGTATCTGAATCCATAGCAATTGATAATCCATTTAACGCATGAGGCTGGCCTTCTAGATTGATACGTCTCTAAGAGAATCCCTTTAAGCTTTTTCATGTAATTATAATTATATCTAACGATGGGATATCTAGATTAGGCATGCAAGTAGAGCTTAGAATCCATGTTCCCCGAGGGACCCACCTCATCAAGGCGGAGATTCTCCAAAATTTACCCCAGTGGGGCAGGGAATGAGGGGAAATCTTTCCTTCCCGTGGAGAGTGGGGTAGGGATGGGGATTGATCTTTCCCCACGTGGATTCCCCATGACGTCTCCATGGAGAATCTCCACTCCTATAATAAATTATAGTTTCTTTCTAAAAAACTACTACATACAAGAGGAGTTTAGCCTTGGACATCAAGGGCCTATTTGAGTCGCATCGTGGCACCGTAAAACCTAAGCTTCGATTTTTATCCCGCATTCTCATCGCATGGTGGCGAAGCATTCAGGCTTCCCCAAAAAGTAAATTAAGGTTTCACCAAAACACCTTCTACCCTATGTTTGGCCAAGCCTAGGTGGTATTTGACGGATATACCCTCCATCTATTAGTGGGCCAAACTAACAAATTACAACATGTTCTCGCCCTCATCTATATTCTCTTCATATGGAACTCCTACACAACTCGTATACGTTAACCTCTACACCACTCACGTGTCGTTTTCAACCAATACAAAGAAGAACCAGAGAAACAAAAAATAAAGATGAAGGCGAGTAGAGGCGAAGAGGGCGAATCCGAGAAGAGGTGAAGTGGTTCACAATCTCAACCAAAATTGTTGTCCAGACAAAACAACCACAAGAACCAACAACATATCAACAAGCACAAACATTACAAAAAACCAAGAAGAAAACGAAACTCTAACACTGATAGACAAAACATAAACGTGGATGAACTAGACAAAAAAAAAGCTGATAAAGGATAATGTTTGCAAAGGCAGTAGAGGCAAAGAAGGCTAGTCTGAGAGTCACGAGAAGATGGAGAGGTTGACCCGAGAAGGGGTGAAGGAGGTAAATTGAATAAGGGCATTTAAGACAATTCATCCAAAATTCAATGTGTTGGGTCGATGAAGCAAACAAGGAACTTATTTCCACTTTTAAATAAACCGGGCTTTGTCACTGCAAGCTTGATGAAGTATTTATCACCTTTTAAAGCGAATAGGGCCCAAAGGGTTTTTTCTATACTTCTAGGTGGGGACCAATATTTCATTCTTATGGCATGTTTGGTTAGGGTGTTAGTTTAGCTACACCCAGGCTTAGTTGTAAGACTAACGTTTGCTTGGAGTGTTAGCTAAGACGCAATATTACCAAAGCACTCAATCTTATGCTTACCAAAACACCTCCTCCCTGTTTTTAGGTAAGCCCAACTCAAGTTAGCGAAAATTACAATTTTGTTCTTGTCCTCAAACACCCCCCCCCACCCCCCCCATCTTCTTGCATCGCCTCATCTTCCCGACCTTCTCTTTCCACCAAAATCTCCTCTCTATCTCCACTACCCATCTAAACCCTACCCTCCCCTTCAAAACCAACCTCAACCTTCTCTCCACAAGCCCTAATCGCCCTTCAAATCCCACAATCGCTCTCACAGATTCAAGGCCAAACGCTCAACAACATCGACCTCCACCTTCGTAAGACAATGAGATTTGACATCCCAATTGAGCAAATGGAGTATGGTTGGAATTGAAATTGTATTTTTGTTTTGTTGTTGGTGTTTTGGAGATTGGATTGTGGAGTTTTGATGGAATTATGGTTTTTTGGACAGTGTGTTGCTTATTGGTGGGGATGTTTTGGATCTGTTTTTGTTCTCTGCAATTGGGAGGTTCAGCCATGGCTTCCATGTTCTTGATGTCGAGACGCTTCGAATGATGGATCTTTTTATTGTTGGTAGTGTAAGAATGTGTATTGTTTTTTTGTTTGTAATGAGGAACAATTTGGATATTGTTGAAGTGTTTTGAATTGGGCAATAAAATTGGAGAATTTAATCTGACCTACAACAATTTGTGTAGAAACAAACAAAGGATCAACTAAGCTATGACTTGTGTTTGCAAGCAAATGTGGAAGGATTCACCAATTCTTGAACCAAATAGGCCATTAAGGTTATATAAATAAGTGTAAAATTATAGTTATAATGCTTAATCAATATATAAACCATAAACATACATATTATTGCTATAATTAAATAGTTATGACAAACTCATAACACATTTAGATTTAATATGTGATAATATAGTAAAACATACACATTATTAATATGAAAATTTGATTCATAAGACAAAATTGGTGAGGAGCTGTGGGGCGGAGAAGTGGGGAACCAAACTCTCCTAGTCGGAATGGGGACAGAGACATTATTACCCGCCCCACCCCACTTGCATCCCCAATCTAGAATCAAGATAGAGCTTTCCTAATAACCAAACCTAAAAATTTTAGAATGTATGATTGGGAACCATGATCTCTATTAATAGAAGTTTCAATACTTATATTTCTGATTCCGCCCATCATGAGATTGGGAAATACCCTTTAGGTCTCTACACATTAAAGGCCCACATCATATTAGATACATTAAAGTCCAATACCTTATAAGATCATTTTTAATTTAGACTTAACCTTATACGACAACCTGCAATACATAAGTGTTTACATATTTGTCCAACATAGTACTTGTGCATAGAGAGGGAAAGGAGGGATCATGGGAGAGGAAGGAGTTTTAAAGGCAAATAGCCTAATCTCTCCCAAACTTTGATGGAAGTGTCTGATTGATCCCGAACAAAAGATTGTCTCATATCTATCCCTAACTTCTCTTTGGTCTCAATTTTATCTTCACCCAAATTTAAGAGGTTTGCAATAACGTGGCAAAAGATATTGGCAAAGTTGTCTTAGTCAGCATACCGAGGGGCTTCAAACTAATTTCAAAAAACTTGATCGCTCTTCAATCTTCACTCAAAGTTCATCTAAACCGAAAAAAATTGATATCGATTCAGTTTAGTTAAAAGCCTTGACCCGTCATTGGTGGGAGGGTGTGGGTGGGGCTAGTGGGGGCAGAGGTAGCATGTGCGGTCACGTTGGGGGCAGTGGTGGGTGTCACAGGTTAGGGAGAGTAGGTTAATAGGGTGGAACAGATTTTTAAGGAGCGGTGGAACAAAATTACAAAAATGGTAAGGGTGAGGACAACTTGGAGGTTGGAAAGAGAAGAATTGGCAAGGGCAACCCAAAGGAAATTTGTGGTCTTGCGGTTTGATCAGGTTCGTTCTTCTTGCTAGGTTTCTACCTTTCAAGAAGAAAAAAGCTTGCTAGAAAGCTCATAAGACCTCTTGGTTTAAGAAATCATTGTAGAGAAATAGACTTAGAATGAAAGAGGAATTGGAGTTCAATTTCACATTTAATAAATTTGACATAATTTTGTCGTAGGGGATCGATCTCTCACCATTGTTTGAGGAGAGGAAGGGGAAGGAGGAGATGATGTTTGCTACACTTATACCGACAAGCAAAGTGATATCAAAGTTGAAACAGGTGGCACGAGGGTCGAAGGTGAAATTTGATGTGAAGAAGGGGGAATGCGCGACAAGGATGATGGGGTAGCCACCAAAATCTCGCAAGATTTCATGTTTTTCTTTGTTTTTTTCTCATTGTGCTTACTAAGCCATCTTTACCAATTTCTTTCGCCACGTTGACTCAAGTCTCTCTCGAATTTGAGCACAGATGAAATTGAATCCAAAGAAAGAAGTTTAGGATAGATACGTGACAATCTTTTGTTCGAGATAATTCTAAGACTCCCCCAAAGTTTGGGATAGATTAACCTATTTGGCATTTTATAACGCCGTAGAATGAATTAATGTTTTGAAGTTAGCACGCCTAGGAAGCGGCCCAATTGATGCCTGGGTAATACTTTGAAAACTACAACAATGTCTAAACAAAAATCAGGGACATGAAATAAGGGACACAAGACAAATTAGTGCGAGATTTTAGAAATGGCCATTTTGTGAGAAGATTATCATAACTACACTCAAGTAGAAGTAAGTTAAAAAGTGCAATCAAAATAATGAAGTAATAAAGTACACTCAAGTAGAAGTTAGTTGAAGAGTGCAATCAAAAAAATAAACTACACTCGAGTAGAAGTAGGTTAAAAAAATACCAAAATAATAAACAAACAAATTAAAACACACATAATCCAATAAGGCAAGCCTTCCAATACAAAGTTTCTGAGTTAAGCCTAAGTTTCGAGTTAAGCCTCCATAGTGTAGGTAGAATTCTAAGGGCTTAAAATGCATCTTCAAGGAAGCTTAGTTGGTATTTGGTATTTGGTATTTGGTATAATCAAGGATTGCAAGGTGTCGAAGCAATATGTAGGCAATTAGCTTGAACAAACTAGGTGACACCTAGGCAAAACCAAGACGATGAAAATCATCTATTATGCCTAATGAGTTCATATTTCTACTTAACATTGGCTACCACTACCAGTCACTTGTCATCCATATTCAATATAAATTCAATAACAATAATCATACATGTAAAAATATAACCAGAAACTTCGCATGAAGCAAAATTAATCAGTAACTATAAACCCAAATTGCATACACCATTCATCCTAATAATCACTATCCAAGATTTTGAAAAAAAAAAAAACTTCAATTAATGTTACTATGATACCAACGTATAAAATATCCATTCCATTAGTATTCAACCCTAAGAAAGTTTCTAAATTATCATAAATGTGACATAAAAACTCATTCAATAGTCCTCACATAAGTTCCCCAATTTTCAAATCATAATATAATGTAATCTAATCGAAACTTAGCTAGTCAAAAACTTGAATTGGATAGAGAGGTTGATTGGATTGTACCAAATTGAAAGTTCTTCCACACAACACATTTTTATTAGACATACATTTCACCTCAACTCAATCCAATCCAATACATAAACACTCCTATCCATACAATATGTATGTGTTTGTTGGTAGCTAACTTTTTTATCATCTTGAATTTTGGTTATTTAGGAGCTGCAAGGTCTTAGGCCATCAAAAATGGTCAGATTCTAAAAGTGTTTGATATTCAAGCCATCTCGACATTTCACTAGACTCCAATCCCTAAGACAATCTCTTGCAACAGCTATAATCTCAAATCTCCTAATAATCTATAATTTTGTGTTAATGTAGTTTCCAAATCTTGTGGGCCGACTATCAATCAGTTATTGCCATAATACACTCCCGGATGGGGAGTGCAAAATGAGCTATGCTCATCAATCAAAAGCACTCCCCATTACGGATGCTCTAAAGAGCACACTCTATTGTCTTTATATTTCAAGGAAAGGTGTCTTCACACAATATGATAACCCATAGATATTCTATTTTTAAAAGTTTGTGAATTGATTTATTTGACTTTGAAGGCATTCGAAAAAGACTATGAACTAGTGGAAGTAATGAAGTTAGACACGTGTATTCTAGTTGTACAAAGCATATAAGGTTTTTTCAGTTAGAGCTTTTGGTACAGTAAACAATATATCGAGTTTCATGATCAATTCCACTAAAAGGAAAAGTTTTCTCATGTTTTACATATGCAAATACTTACTAAAACAACACACTACAAGTGAATTCCTTCATTTCTCCGAGCATGAATCACCACTTGAGAACATTATCATCATCAATCCATTGCATGTATATTTAAGATACCTCTCAATTAAAATCAACAAGTTGAACAAAAGAAAATTGTGTTTTCTAAAGCACTCCATAAATATTTTCAAGTAATTTGTTACTACTTACTAGAGTCAAGTTTAGTCTTTCTTTTTTTCTTTTTTGGTAGCAACACTCATGGGAAGATGTTCAATGCAATCCAGCTCATTCTAGAGGGACTATATAACCAATGTACTAAATTACTGACTTCTTAGGAGGAAAACATCCCAATAGCTCAGCATGATTGCCAATCGGCAAATTGATACTAGAGAATGAAGAATCTCAGCATTCAAGCATCAATAGACATTAACACAGTCAAATTTAAAACAATCTTGTCATTGTAAGAGAACAATCATAATCTAGACTCTTCATAAATCCAATGCTTCAGCTTCTTAAAAGGAATTTTGATGTTCTTAAAACATTGTCTAATTTTCGCTTAGCTGCATAATCAATGTGAATCGATGATATCCACAAGCAAATAACTAGTTAACAAATTCGAGTTAGTCTAACTACTATACCACCAAGCTTTTAACAATAAAGTAAGAGAAGAAGTTAGCAAACTTAGGTTTCACCGATCATAACCAAGCACATCAATTAAGAAATTAACGACAAAACCAACATTCATATGTGATAACTACATGGAGCCTAATGATGAAAGGTTCACTCGCCTCGTAACTCAAATTCAGATACTAGAAGGCTCAAGAATAAGCAAGTACGAGAAGCAAAACTAAATAACTCAAAATTCATAAGAGACGAAGGAGCTGAATTCTTCCTCATACCTAACATGCCGCGGACTTTTTCAAGAGCTTCTTCCGATATTGGTCCATTGGGAGAGAATGATAGTCTGCACTGTTCAAAAAGCTTTTGTATGGGCGGCATACTGACTGACGATTAGCAATAAACACCTAAAACCAAATAATACGATCCGAATTTGTATATAAACACCCCCTTGTCAAAGAACTTATTGTTCAGGTAATTTCAACAGGTAGTAGGAGCAAGGGCCCAAATGAATCAGTGTTTTAAAATGCTGTAAGCTACAAAACAGCAATTATTGTAGGTAAAACCACTGATGTCCGCAACGAGATGCGGCGACAAATTGGCGAACGAAAGATTCTTATTCTGTACCCAAAATAGATGCATCTTCACTTCGAGAATTTTGTTCTCAGCACCAACATCTGAAGTAATGCACAGAAAACAATATCATCAAGCATGGAATCTACACTGACAAAAGAGAAACTCTTGAAAGACAATCACGAAGAAGTAGAAAGTCAATCACAAACAAAGAAACCTAATTTCCATGACAATCAAAAGACAATCATCAACAAAGACGAATTAGAGGAAAAGAAAACCCTTAATTTCTTCAATTTCCAATTCTAGAAGTCGATCAATTACCAAATGAAGAGATTGAACCACAAATTCAACAGAGAAACGTGAGAAGTTTGGAGAGATTGATCGAAAACGAGAATTAAATCGGAGTGAAAACAGAGGAAAATCAGCATACCTTAGAGAGAGCAAGATCCAGAGAGAGAGAAGATGTGAAAGAGAAATTTGTTTCGAGAATCGCGTGAAGATATTGTGATGTGAGCAAAAGGCCCTTTGGGCTCATTTCCGGCACTTGGCAGAGCCCACTGCAGCTCTTATTGTCTCTTCCCTTTGACCACTTGTCTCTTGTGGATGCACTTGGTCCGCCTCTCTCATTCCTTTATAATATCTTCCATGCCAAAAATAAAAAGATAGGGAGCGACTATTTGCAACCATCCTATATTCCTTATATTAGCCCTCCTTCAATACTATTCCCAAGTACCTCCGTTCCTTTTTTTTTTTTTTTACGAAATACGATATCTCGGGGTCGTACTTTTTTAGTAAGTGATATTTTACCATCTCACCTGGGAGACTTTAACACCTCCGTTCCATATTATCTATCACATTTTGAATTTTTTTTGTTCCAAAATATATGTCACATTAGGAAATTAAGAAAACATTAAATATTTTATTTCAATTCTAACTCTATTTTATTTAGTTACTGACACCTATCAATCGATTTTTGTATACAATATATATAATAATGAAGTCATTTTATATGAGGTAGTTTAATGGTAATTAATCATCACATTAATTTTGTGCTTAAGTCAAAATGTAAAAAATAATATGGAATAATGGGAGTAGTAAACTACCTAGTATACCCTAACATTTGTTTGCCCCCATTAAAAAAAAAACACATGCAATTAATTAGTTCCTCTAAAAAAAAACAAGTTTATACTTAACAAGAAAAAAAAAAAAAACAAATCTATACTTTGGAGCTTGAAAGGGTTCGATCAACACATCAGTCCCATTTAACCAAATCTTAGCTGGACTCCAATAAACTTAGAACCCCTATAAAATTAATTAAACAAAAGATTTATTTGATAATTAATAGTTTCACTCCTTATTAAAAAAAAAAAAAAAAGAGTCTCGTCATGTGCACCCCAGTATCCTTTCTGGAAACCACATTGATCAAAGCACCTCAACAATTTATCAGGGCACCACGAGACTTTTACTAAAATGTTCATAGTTTGTGAAGCAAGGCATCCCACTACTCAAGACACATGTTAAAGTATATCGGTCATGTCTTGTTAAGACTTGTATTACAGTGTTGGTCTATATCAACCGACACCCAAATAAGAATAGTTAAACACCTAACTCGATGGGTGACCACCGAGACTATACAAGCGATCTCGGTGGCCTTGTGCTAAGATATGTGTATGTCTGGTTGACACCAACCTACATAAATACCTATGTCTCGATCATGTGTGTCCGAGACCATAGGTTTGGTCATTTCTCACCAAGAGCTGAAATGTAATTTTGGTTAATGTAATGTCATGCTATGGGCACCCTAATGATTACTCAGGACACCCTGATAGGCACCCCCAATTACTCTATGCATGCTAGGGCAAATGTTTCATTTTCTTTTAGAACCAACATAAATAGAAAAAAAGTGGGGTGCCCTGAGAGGATACCGGGAGCACATAGTGTAATTTAAGAAAATAGTTTCATTCCAAATTATAATTCGTAGGCAAATAGTATCATTTGGTCCTTGAATTTTCACGTTTTTGTTGATTTGGTCCTCAAACTGTCATCTGTTCATTTTTGTTCATTTACATTTACCCTTGATCATTTTGTTAAGTTTGGTGAGTAACGGAATACTAACGAAACGGTTCACAATCAATTTTTTAGGTTATTTTACCTTTACATAATAAAAGTATAGTTAAGATAAAAATTTATAATTCTTTAGGATAGCTATCGACTTTAACAAGTAGATTAAGCCTTTTTTTTGTTTTTTTATATATATAAAATTAATTAAATAAAAAATTGAATAAAAAAGAAGCGCTTAGATGCACAAAAAGAAGAGAGAGATTTAAAAAAAGAAAAAAAGATTAAAGAGAGTAAAAATAGGAAATGAAGATGCTAGAGGAAAGAGTAAAAATAAGAAAAAAAAATAGATACGAAAATATATAAAGGATGATGTAACCTAAAAAAAATTAAAAATAAAGGTAATAATGAGATTTCAAGTAATAAAGGAACCTTTCATCATTGGTTAATCAAGATTGCACACATTCACCGTGAGGGTAACCGAGCTATAGATTGGCTAGCAACTTTCGTTGCATAACACTTGATGAGTTACATATTATGCCCCAATGTCCTTCGGGGCTGCTTCCTTTTTTGAATAATGATGTAATGGGCGTGTCATTTCTAAGAGTATGTCACTTGTAACCTAGGCATTTGCCTCTATTGAAGACAAAAAAAGGGACATTTTATTTCATCATTGGTGCTTATTATATTACTTCTATTGTATATATAATAGATATTTGTTTACCTTTTTTAAGGCATGTCTCTGTTCATGTTAATTAAGAATTCTATTTGCAACACAACAACGCACACACAATGGACTTAATGGTAACACAAAAATATATGTTTAACAACCAAGAATATTTCATAAAAAAAAAACAACAAAAAAATAGCTATTTAGTTTCACCACGTCTATATCACAAATTTGTTTTTCTTATATTTTTTGCTATTTTTTGTATTTTGATTTTATTAGACTATTTTTTCCAATTAATTATGAGTCTTTTTTTTGTAGCCCAAATAGGTTATTACAAAAGTACACAAGGATCAATTTTGTTGGCTAAAATATTTTTATCACTTACACTCTACTCGGGATTTTGATGCTATCAAACAATGTGAAATGGTATTAATGAGTTTATCAAGTATTTTAGAACAACAAACTATGTTAGGAATCACAAGCTCAAAGGAATGTTGAAGTTTGTGAAAGTTCAAGTCAAAAAGTGACAACACGAAGCCGAAAAAGTTCAAGAATTGGCTCATACAAGGACACAAAGACCAAAAAGACAAAACAATCATATGCACATCATTTGTAAGCTATATAAGTTTCATTCCTACAAGCCAAATGCATTAGAATCATGCACTCCATAAATTTCAAGTTTTAAAGAATTTAAAGTTATGATTTTTGTGATTTTCAATTTCGTGAGTTTTAAAATATTTTAAATCATGCAAGCATGTTTTATAACATGTATTTGAAGTGTATGAACTGTGAGAATTGATTTTGAATGCACCGGTATGTGTTTAGACGGCTTTTAGATTGTCATTAAAAGTATTTGTAGAAAAACCCCTATGTTTTTCATGAAACCGAGATTTTTATTTTTTGAGGTTTGTGAAATAATTCGAGATATCTAGACATGTTTTTAAGATCCTACTAAACATGTAGAAAGTGATTTAAGAGGTTTAGTAGAGTCATAGAGGTGTTAGGAGGTCTTTTGCAAAACAAAATTTTATTTATTTAGAGGCCCCTACACCATGGCCAGCGTGCTAAACATTCTGGCTAGCGCGTTTGGTGACCCAGCGCGTTGGTCAGATTACCTAGCGTGTTGTGCAATAAGCGGGCAACAATTTTTTAACTTATTGCCCATCGTGCTAGACAACTACCCATCGTGCTATGCAGTATTCTGACAGCTTTTTTAAAACTTTGATTTATACATTCCATTTGAATTTGGGGATCATTTTAGACCTTTAGATCATTAACAATGGTCATATGGGCATATAAAGAGTTTGACTTAGAGTCAAAACAACCAAGAACAAAAAATACACCACACTTGCTTACATACTCTCCAAAATCTAAGTTTGCTCCAAAATTTGTCAACTTTGTTCACACAATCACTTGAAACTTTTGAGGGCTTGCATTTGGATCTTGAAGTTAGTATTCTAAAGCCTACAAATTGTGCTCCAAATTGATTTTTCATAATACATACTTGGGTTGTAAGGTTTCTTGATTTCCTATACTTTTTAGCTTAATTTATACTTTGTTACTAGTATATTGTTTGAAAATTGTTTTTTGTGTTTTTGAGCATACTTGTCTTGAGTTTTGAACTTAAACTTGATCTCTTTGAGCTTAAAACATATTTGAACAAGTTTTTGTGCTTAATCTTGATTTTTGATAAAACCACTTGTTCATTTGATTTGAAATCGCACACGTTTTCATCGATACTTTTTGTCGGTTTCTTAACTAAGCATTGTGTATAACTTGTTGATTTTATCGTCATCTTAGTTGAAGTTCATACTTGCATGCATAGGAGTGGTTTAGCTCTAGGTGGCTTGTAAGAATTGGACTTATTGTCGCTTTACTTTGTTAAGTAAAACTTTCATTGTATTTGAAAATGATTTTGATTATAAGACTTATTGGGATCTAAGTCAAAAGGGAAGACCTAGTTGAGGCTAGGCATAAACGTTAGTTGAGGCTAGTTAGGGAGAAATTCTAGTTGAGTTTAGGTGGAGAAAATCCTAGTTGAGTTTAGGTGGTTGTATAAAACCTTACTGCGGTAAGGCATCTCGTAAAAGACCTAGTTGAGGTTAAGCATTCACTAAGCTTGTGGGCTTAGAGACATTCACTTGTTGGTAATATAAGTGGGGGGTTGAAAATCCTAACTGGAGAGGTTAGGTAGTGGATGTAGATCGGTTGGATCGAACCACTATATATCGTGTGTCTTATTTTCATATCTTCTACCACCTTCTTAATTGCATTGCACAATTATTTATCGTTTTGTGTGTGTATTTCATTATTGTCATTTAAGCATAAAGTTTTAAAAATGTGATAACCACTCGGTAACCTAATTTACCTCCCCTCTTAGGTGACCTTCAATTGGTATAGAGCTGGTTATTACTCAAAGTGTTATTAACGTATCTCTGAGTGTTTTCTTGCAATGATGTAAACATTAGATTTCGCTCGCCTTATGGGAGACAACTCATCCGTTAGGCCTCCCTATTTTGATGTGACTAACTATGTTCATTGGAAAGTTCGAATGAAGTTCTACATAAGATCACAAGGTAAACATTTGTGGAATTCTATCTTGGATGGCTACACTCCACCAAACAAGGCCAGAAAAGACTACATTCTGTTGAGACAAGACTTGAGCTATCTAATGATCAAACAATGAATCATTTGTTTTGTGTACTAAGTGAAAATGAGTTCAACCGAACTAGTGCATGTGAAACATCTAAGGAGTTATGGGAAAAGCTTGAAGTGCATTATGAAGGGACGCAATATGTCAAGAACACTAAATGTCAAGAACATTAAATTAAGGAGGTTCACAAAGCTTTTTAATGAGATAAAAAAGCAAACATTATGAAACTTTTCCTTAGAGGCTTGAGTGAGATGATCTATTCCCAAAATGAAGATTACACATAGATCTATGAATTCGAGCCGTGCTAGATTGGAACCTTGGTGGAATGACCAAGCGAAGGTCAAAGAGGGAGCAGCCAAAGCTTTTTAATGAGATCAAGTGAAATGATTCCATTGACAAACATTATGATCAAGAGAACTACAAGAAGAAGTGTACAAGTTCCTTAGAAGGACACATGATGGTCATATAGCTCCGACTCCAAGAAAATGAGAAAAAATGTTAATGCTTAGCCAAATATGTGGGAAAAAGAGGACTTGACCAGCTTATGGTGACTAAGTTCATAAATGGTACGGGACTTATAAGATGAAAAATTTGACATGATATTACGGTGATTAAGTTCACAAAACGAGATGTTTGACATGATGATATGAGTGCACTTAATAAGAGAGGTATAGGCTATTGTGCTAGTTTATTGAGCTATGAAAAGATATTGGCCAAATCTAATAGATGCCTCAAATGCAATAAATCACATAATATTGGTAAATATGTCTTGAATAAGACCAATAGAGGCAAACTAGCATGGGTAGAAAATAATGTCTATGATACACATTTTATGGAACCCAAAGGTGTGTGGGTATCAAAGTCTAGTATTTTCTTGATTTCATGAGTATGATATATCTAACATTAGTCACATACATAATAGAATGTTTAAATTGTTAGTTTTGATGCCATGCTTGATTTTTTTGTGTGAATCATGATTAGATTTAGGTGTCCATAAGTTTAGGGGGAGCATTCATTAGGACCTGTAAAAAGGGAGAGTCTTTGTATGCTAAGTATTATCATTTTCACATGCGCCACTCCATGTCATTTGTTTTTATTTGTACTACTTAATGAAATGACACGGATTATGTCTATATTTGCATTGTTTTTCTCATGTCATCATTGCATATGAATGCATGAAACTAGTCGTGTTTGCACTTTACTTTAGAGGGAGTATTATACACACATTGCTTTGACTCGAGGGAGAAGTGTGACAATGCTATTGACATTGATGGATATTATTGATAGGGGAGCCTTTATGTCCTTCTTTTTGGTATGTAACCATTTTTTTAGGAGCATGTACCTAAAATGGGAAATAATGTTATCATAAATTTGAACATGCATGTTGATAGGGGAGCTTATGCTTTCAATATTACCTTGAGCTTATACTTACTGCATATTGAAAGGGAGAGCCCTAATTTGGTATCATTTTTATAAAACAGGGGAGAATGTATTTGAACTCGATTTATTGGATTAATTACTTCGCTATTTATCTATTTGCATCATGACCTTATATGCACTACTTTTTGATGTTATCAAATAGGAGAAATATTGCTTTGAATTTGCAATTATGAACTTGATAATGTGCTTAATATTTATTTTTTATTTATCAAGTTAATGTTGTTTGTTATCATCAAAAAAGGGGAGATTGTTGCCTAAGTGTTTTTATCACTTACATTCCACTCGGGATTTTGATGCTAACAAACAATGTGAAATGTACTAATGAGTTTATCAAGTATTTCAAAACAACAAACTATGTTAAGAATCACAAGCTCAATGGAAAGTTGAAGTTCGTGAAACGTTCAAGTAAACAAGTAACAACACAAAGCCAGACAAGTTTAAGAATCGGCTCATACAAGGACACAAGGACCTGGAAAGACAAGACAATCATATGCACATCATTTGTAAGGTATATAAGTTCCATTTCTAGAAGTCAAATGCATTATAATCATGCATTCCATAAATTTCAAGTTTTAAATAATTTAAAGTTATGATTTTTGTGATTTTCAATTTCATGGGTTTTAAAATATTTTAAATCATGCAAACATGTTTTATAACATGTATTTGAGGTGTATGAACTGTGATAATTGATTTTAAATGCACCGGTATATGTTTAGATGACTTTTGGATTGACATTAAAAGTATTTGTAGAAAAGCTCCTATGTTTTTCATGAAATCGAGATTTTTGTTTTTTGGGTTTTTGAAATAATCCGAGATATCTAGACATATTTTAAGATCTTACTAAACATGTAGAAAGTGATTTTAGAGGTTTAATAGAGTCAAAGAGGTGTTAGAGATCGTTTTATAAAACCAAAAATTTTATTTGTTTAGAGGCCCTTGTACCTTGACCAGCGCGCTAGACATTTTGGACAACGAGCTAGGTGACCCATCATGCTGGCCAGATTATCCAAACCAATGTGTAGTAAGCAAACAATTTTTTTAAACTTATTGTCCAGCGCGTTAGACTCCTACCCAACGCGTTGTGCAGGATTCTGATAGTTTTTTAAAGTTTTGATCTGCACATTCCATTTGAATTTGGAGATCATTTTGGACCTTTGATCATTAGCAACGATCATATAGACATATAAAGGGTTTGACTTAGTGCTAAAACAACCAAGAATAAAAAATACACCGTACTTGTTTATTTACTCTCCAAAATTCAAGTTTGATCCAAAATTTATCAACTTTGTTCACATAATCACTTGATACTTTTGAGGTTGGATCTTGAAGTTGGTGTTCTAAAGTTAAAAACTTGTGCTCCAAATGATTTTTCAGAATACATACTTGGATTGTAAGGTTTCTTGATTTCTTATACTTTTTAAACTTAATCTATACTTTATGACTAGTATATTATTTGGAAATCGTTTGTTATGTTCTTGAACATACTTGTCTTGAGTTTTAAACTTAAACTTGATCTCTTTGAGCTTAAGACATATTTGAACAAGTTGTTATGTTTAATCTTGATTTTTGATAAAACCACTTGTTCATTTGATTTGAAACCGCAAACGTTTAGTTTCTTAACTATGCATTATGCATAATTGCTGATTTTATCGTCATCTTAGTCAGAGTTCAAACTTACATGCATATGAGTGGTGTAACTTTAGGTGGCTTGTAATTAGAATTGAACTTACTTTGTTAAGCAAAACTTTCATTGTATTTGAAAAGGATTTTGATTGTAAGACTTAATGAGATCTAAGTAAAAAAGGAAAACCTAGTTGAGGCTTGCCATAAATTCTAATTAAAGGCTAGGAAGGGAGAAATCTTAGTTGAGTCTAGGTGGTTGTATAAGACCTTATTGTGGTAAGACATCTTGTAAAAACCTAGTTGAGGCTAGACATTCACTAAGCTTGTTGGGCTTAGAAACATTCACTTGTTGGTAATATAAGTGAGTGGTTGAAAATCCTAATCGGGGATGTTAGGTAGTGGATGTAGATCGATTGGATCGAACCACTATATATCGTGTCTCATTTCCATCTTTTCTACCACCTTCTTGATTGTATTGCACAATTATTTATCGTGTGTGTGTGTGTGTGTCATTGTTGTCATTTAAGCATAAAGTTTTAAAAATATGATAACCACTTGGTAACCTAATTCACCCCTCTTGGGTGACCTTCAATCTTAACCCCTTAAGGACATTGTTCTCCTGATTACAAGCTCACGAGAAGCAATGACGTTTTGTAGACAACTCTAACATACATAGTAGACCCATTATTAATTAGGAGTCTTAATAGTGATTTGTAACACTAGTTTTTTTTTTTAAAGAAACAACGCAATGACACTAATACTATGGGTATATGACTAAATTTGACCAATTATTGATACCCTAATCTGATTTATCTAATTCGATTTTAGGATGAGTTTGAGTAACAAAAGTATTACCCAAATCTATACTATATAGAAGACATATGTTTGAACCCCTGATATTCACTAACTGGACCTATTTATTGTATAGTAGGTTTGGATAATATGTAGCTAATCCATAAAATTCATTGATATATTTTATTAAAAAATATAAAAATAAAGATTTTCTAGACCTCCCGTATATAAAAGAGTTTTTTTTTCTTTGATATCATACAGTTGAGATGTTTTGCCACTTAATCTAACAAGTTGGATACTTAGCAATGTATCATATTTGATTTATTCAGGTTTGGGACAAGTTTGGGTAACAAAAGTATTACCTCTGACCTATTCTATATATAGGACATATGTTTTATTCCCCAGTAATCGCTATCCAAACCTATTTATTATATAGTAGGGTTTGAAGAATAGGTACCCTATCCGTAAAACTCATTTATTATATATTTTATTAAACAATATAAAAAAAAGTTTTGGTTTTCCTTTTTTTGAAGAAAGGTTTGTTTTTCTTTACCTCCTGCATAGAAGAGATTTTTTTTTTTTTTTTTTGGTAGGAAGAGATTTTTTTTCTTTGATATCATCAAGAGAGATGCTTTGCCACTTAATCTAAGTTAGATACTTAAGGCCGGAATGTGTTAAGAAGAATATTTAATGAAAGTGCTTGAAATTCTATTTTCATCACTAGCAAGAAAATATATATTTTTATATAAAATATATATTTTTATATATATACTAAATAGGTAGTTAAATGGGTACATTAAAGTTTTTTTTATATTTTATTTAATAATCACTAAATAGGTATTAACTTTTAATAGGGTTACGAATGGTATGGGTATTCATATGAATATGATCATCGGGTTTGAGACAAATATGGGTAAGGAACACTTTGCGGGTAACATACTTATTTACATCTCTATAAAAGTTTGGTAATTCTAATAGGTTTAGGGTTGGGTACAATGAGTTCGGAATAGTTACATGTATTGGTATCATAAAACGAGTACGAGTAGGGAAAACTTTGTGGGTACCTGTTTACATCCCTAAAAGAGATTAGATATATAGTGACTATTTTTTAAAAAAATGAAAATATTAATAGTGACTATTTTAGAAAAATATTAAAAATAGCTATTATTTTAGTAAAGAAAACAATACATGCTAATTAGCTAGGGTTCAAAATAAAATTTATATGTTCCCTAAATATTGGCTCGTTTATATATAAAATGAGTATGGGTATTGGTATCATAATGAGTATGGGTAGGAAAAACCGTAAGGATATCCTACCCCTTTACATCCCAAGAAGAGTTTGGATATTGGCTATTTTTTGAAAAGAAATTGAAAAATATAATAATAACTATTTTAGAAAAAAATCAAAAAATAAAATAGCTACTATTTTAATCAAGAAAATAATACATGCTAATTAGGATTAAGTAAAAGAATTATATGTTTCTAAACACTGGCTCAACTTGTATATACAAAAAATTTTTTTTGACTGAGTTGTGTGTATTCTCTTTTTTTTACAAGGAAATTGGATTATATTGTTCTTGGTTTTGAACCAATCAGATATTACATTATAATATTTTTTACATTTATATCTAATATATATTGATACACGGTCAAGCACGGAATGCTAACTCGTAGAATTAATTAAAACGATGTCTATATTTGAAAACTTAACAATATGTAGTGATATATCAAAAAAAAAAAAAAAAAAAAAACAGTTGTCAACACTGGCAGGAAATAAAACCAGGACTATATATTGAATAAACCGACCTAGAAAATCCCCAGCAAGTCTTAAAGATAAAATTAAAATTAAAACACATATAAAACTTGCACATGCGCGCACACATGCCAATCAATTCACATATTCTAAACATAGTAATGCATTTAACATTAATCGAAACATACAACTTATTTATTCTATGATAAATGACAATAATATTTTTTAAAAAGATACAAATACTTCACCGAAATTGAAGAGAAACTCCAACCACAAGATCCATTCCTGTGTAGAGAGACGACTCAGTGAGAAATTGGGAGCGTTTATGTGATAATAATGCTTTAAACCTACAATGAATCGAAGAATGCAATGAAGAAAAAAAATGAGGAGACTGAAAGATATTGAGAGAGGCAAAACAATATGATTGGGTTCGCAATATTAATGCTACCTTATTGCGGAGGAAGGCGCTGCAAAGTACCTTGTCATGGCAAAGTTATGGGTTATTCGAGGCACATCTGACGGGACACAAGATGCAAGGTCAACCACGGCTCCTCTTCCCATTGTTTGTAGTCCACGGTTTCCTCATTGGGGAAATGGATACAAACGGCCCTAATTGCAACTTGATTTTAATTAATTTGGTTACTGACTTACTGCCTAGCTAGCTTTTGTATGTATTAGGTTTATTTTTTTATTTTTTATAATTGCCAACTAGATGAATTATCTAATGATGTATATGACAGGCAAAAGGTTCTTAAAACCCCCTAAATTAGAAGTGATGACCAGATTAATCTTTGAAGTGATAGATGCGTCATTAAATCCCTTAAAGTAAAAAAAAAAAAAACTCAAACATTGTACATCCTTCCTAACGGTATTAGTTAGAAGCTCGTTAACTATGCCGAGTGGAATGATGACGAGGAGTTTGCCTAATTGAAAAACAAAAGAAAATCGAAAAAAAAAAAAGAGATCTCTATGCAAGCTTCACTTCCCAACATGTTTCTTGTAATGGTTCGAATTTAATTCGTCATTATTTATGGCATATTACAGACATGACAGATAATACAGACACTCGTGAGACTCGCAGCTAGGCTAGAGCGCGCTTGGAGCTAGGTAAATAGTTATTTTGTGTGCTGATTTGACTAATTTCTGATGTTTATGTTGAATTATAGTAAATGATATCGTGATGTATGTAGGGGTGGGCACGGGTCGGGTTACCCGACACCCATGATGATACCGGACCCGACCCGAACCCGACCCGACCCGACACTATTATGACCACACCCGAACCCGACCCGACACCCGACGGGTCGGGTTTTATGACCCGACTCGTTTGCTCCACTCATCCCACCCGACTCCGCCACCCGCCACCCGCTCGGGTGACCAGTCGGGTTCTCGGGTTGTGTTTTGTGCCCACCCCTAGATGTATGTATTTACATTTTCATTGACGTGTGAGGTCGTATGTTAAGTATTTGCCTCCATATGCATGTCGACGCGGGTACCAGGTAGACTAAAAGACGAAATACTAAGCCGAAGAAATAATACACAAATGGAAATGATTGAAATACATTTAATAATTAATAATAAATGTTGTTTAATGGTTTGGTGGCTCGAATATGCCCGACGGTGGGTATCGAAACGCCTGGAAGTCAATTATTTGTTGCATGTAAGGATAAGTCCAAAGAACTAAGTCACACATTGGAGTCACTTAAGTGGACCATTTGACCAAATCTTGGCCATTCAAGAGTGCCTAGTGATGCACACCATACAAGAGATGACTTGGGGTATAAATATCTCATTTTCTCACCATAACCACCATGTTCTCTCTCTCTCTCTCTCTCTCTCTCTCTCTTTATCCATAAATCTGAAAATGCAAGTTGAGAAACAAGGGTTTGAGGCTCTTAAATTGGTCATTTGAGGAGCTTGTGGTGTGGAATCAACCAAAACAAGGTGAGATCTTGACTCTTCTCTTCATTTCCTCTCTTTTAGTGTTCAATTTGTCGATTTTTGGTGTGATCCGAGGTTGGGAGGTTATGTGGCTGATTTTTGGAAATGGTTTGATGGTGTTGTTGTATTAGTGTTTTTAATGGTGAATTGGTAATTTTGGTGTTGGTGTTGTTTTTATTGTTGTTGAATAAGAGAATAAGAGAATAAGAAAAAAAATTATCCGTATTAAAACAGAGGCGTCAAATGCCTCTGTTTTGGGAATAAGCCGAGCTGAACCGGTCCAGGCTTATCCCAGGTAAACCGAACAGGGCCCAACTCTGTTGGTTCGGATCGGACCCGATTCAGGGGACCCGCCCCATATTATTTAAATAATATTTTTTAAAATAAATTAAAAAAATAGTTTAAATAAAATAAAACACAGAAAATATGAAAATTATGGAAAAATTCAAAAAAACTCGAGAAAATATGAGAAATTAGAAAAAAGGGTTGATAAATGAGTTTCGGGACTTTCTCGGGATTTTGGCGAGATGTCGTGGTTTTTAACTCGTAAAACGTAAAATTGATATAATATAGTCAATTGAAGCTAAATCAATTATAAGTGGAAATAAGTCATTTCGAGCGTATTTTGGGTATTGGGATTTGGAGGAGGTGGACCAGAGTTTATTTTACGGGACGAGGAGTGCGGTTTGAGGTGTGTAGTATCCCAACTGAAATTGCTTGAGTATTTACTTCTTTTGGCATTTGAATTTAATTTCTTCCATTTCAATATTCTACTTTAGTTGTGGTTATATGGACGGACGTTGAGCTGGGTTCCCTCCATTCTATTCTAGTGTGTACGTCTACTACACCATATCATATTACTAATGATCGATCTCGGTGAATAGGACACCTGAGTGTCACGTCATGCAATGTGACGGTATGTCGTAGGTGTAACGTAGGCTATCGAGCGGATCCAGATACTGGCCCTGCTTGAGGCGGGCTCGTTGACAGTATTATATGAAAGAGTTCAAATTATGGTGGTAGTTTGAGCCTAGTGCTAGGAACACATTTTGAGCTTTAACTATTATCTATTCATGCGAAGAGCACAATTGCCTGCATTTATTTTTGCATGTTTATTTAATAGCTTTATTTAAATTTCAGTATTGCTCACTTAATTTCCTGGGAATACTCAATCTAAACTCATCATCTACCTTTTGTGATGGCTTAAGTGCATATCCTAGTACGAGCAGGGGTAAATACAAGCTTTAAGAGTATCGCTGAGCAAAGACAGATTGCCTGACTCGTACGTTTGTATTATATATATTTTGTTTTCGTTTTGGGTTTGGGGATTGTGAGATACTTGGAGATACCTCGTACATATTGATCTTTTTGTGACTTTAGAGGTATTTATGGTTATATATGGGTTTTTCACACTAGGTTTATGGTTTATATTACATATTTATAGTATTATTATCTGAGTAAATGTGTTAGTAAGGCTTTCATTGTGTTAATTTGAGGATTATATGATGACATGTCATAGGATTTGATTTCAATACAACAAAATCAACAAATATACAATTAATAAGGTTTAAAAGGATAAAATGGAGGATATAATTCAATGTAGAGCATAACTATCGTCGGTAAGACAAACTGTGTGTAAAGGTCCGAATTTAATTCGACGTTTTTTGTGATGTATTGCAGACGTGGCGGACGGCTCAGACACCCGTGGGACCGCAGCTAGGCTATGGCACGCCTGGAGTTAGGTAAATAGTTATTTTGTGTGTTGTTTGTCTAATTTGCGATGTTTATGTTAAAATAGGTTAAATGACATCGCGATGTGTGTAATTATATCTTAAATGATGTGTGAGATTGTGTTAAGTATTTGCCTTGATACGCGTGTTGATGCGGGTACCGGGTAGACTAAAAGATGAAATATTAGGCCGAGGGAAATAATACACATATTAAATGAATTAAATGTGATAAAATAGTAAATTGGTGGGCGCCTAGGGACACGCGGGGTCGTGGTCGACACGCGTGGGTGGTACAGTAGTGTGCACGCCCGATTACGCTCGTTGGCGCGCACGACGAAATTGTAGGAACGAAAATATAGATGGATATATATTTAAATATATGTAATTTAAAATATATATGTATATATATATATATATATATATATATATAAATCAGAAAATAAATAAATAATTGTAAAATTACCAAAAAGGGTATTTGGTTGTTTAGAAAAAGTGGATGAACACAAGGGCATTTTGGTCATTTTCCGATCTAACCGCCTTCGTTTTCTTCAATACATCAAAAAAAACAGAGAAGCGAGAGATGAGGAAGAGAGGGAGAAGAAAGAGAGGGCGGTGGAGGAGCTCGGGGAGTTCGTGACGTCGAGACGTCAAGGTGAGTGGTGTTGGTTTGTTGTTGTTGTCATTGTGTACGTGGTTATGGTGGTATGTCAGTGTGGAGATGAGCTCCACCATGGCCGAGAATTAAAATCGGTCCGAGGAGGGAGAAGACATGTGTCGTCTCCCTACCCTCCCAATTCCATTAAAGAAGAAAGAAAGAAAGAAAGAATGAATGAATGAAGAAGAAAAAAAAAGAAAAAGAAAACCAGAGGCCTCTGCCTCTGTTGTGAAGAAGACGATGGGGGGGGGGGCACGCACCCCTGGGCCGGGCCGAACCAGCCCAGGTCCAACCCAGGTAGGCTGGGCCGAATCGGCCTTAGCCCAACCCAAGTGGGCCTAGACCGAGCTCGACCCTGACCCGGTCCTGGTGAACCAAACCGGGCCCGACCCGGTTGGGTTGGGTCGGACCCAGTTCAGGGGACCCACCCCATAATATTTAAATAATATTTTTATTTTATTTTATTATTTTATTTAAATAAATTAAAAACAGTTTTAAATAAAATAAAATACAGAAAAATAGAGAAAAATAACTAAAAATTATGAAAAAATTCAAAAAATATCCAAAAAATATGAAAAATTAGAAAATGGGTTAATAAATGAGGTTTTTTGGGATTTTCTCAGGATTTTGGCGAGATATTGTCGGAGTTTTTACCTCGAAAAATGTAAAATTGACATTATATATCCAGTTGAAACTAATTCAATGATAAATAATCTTAGGTACATTTGAGTGATACTTTTGATTGTCGGATGTTTATTGGAGCTAAACCGGGGTTTGGATTTCAAGACGCGGAGTGCGGATTGAGGTATGTAGTATCCCAACTGAAATTACTTGAGTATTTACTTCTTTTGACATTTGAATTCTTTCATTTCAATACTCTATTGTTGTTTATGTTTATATGGGCGGACGTTGAGCGGGGCTCCCCCCATTCCATTCTTGTGTGTATGTCCACTACACCATAGCACGTGCTACCAGATCGATCTCGGTGTGTCGGTGCGTCGTAGGTGTAACGCCGGTCATCTAGTGGATCCAGATGCTTGCCCTGCTTGAGTTGGACTCGCCGGCAATATTCTATGAAAGAATTCGAATTATGGTGTAGTCTGAACTTAGGGGCTAAGAACACACTTTGAATTTTTCCTATTATTTATTCATGCGATGAGCGCAGTTGCCTGTATTTATTTTCGCATGTTTATTTAATAGCTTTATTTAAAATCCAGTATTTACTTTCAGTGATGCTCACTTAATTTCCTTGGGAATACTCACTCTGGACTCATCATCTGTCTTTTTGTGATGGCTTGAGTGCAGATCCTAGTACGAGCAAGGGCAAGGGCAAGCTACCAGAGTACTGTTGATCTAAGAACTCCTGACACGTACATTTGTATTATATTTATTTTGTTTTATTTTGGGTTTGGGAATTTTGAGATACCTTGTATACATTAAAATTTTTGTGACTTCAGAGGTATTTATGGTTATGTATGAGTTTTCTACATTAGGTTTATAGTTTAGGTTACACATTTATAGTATCATTATCCGAATAAATGCTAGAAAGGCTTCCGCTGTGTGTAAATTTGAGGATTTTATGATAACTTAACATATAATTTGACTTCAATACAACTTAATCAATAGATGGATAATTAATAAGGTTTAAGAAGATAAAATGGAGGACATAATCCAATGTAGCGCACAACTGTCGCTGGCAAGATAAACTGTAGGTTCATATTGGCCCTCGTGGCGGTCTATTTGGAAAATGGACCATTACATTTTGGTATCAGAGCCTAGGTTTAGGAAAACCTAGGGCTCGAATTTGAGGAAAACCTGATCATAAACCTATTGAATAAGCTTTAGATGTGGAAACCCAAAGGAATTACCTAAAGTCTTAGTTGGGAAGTAATAAGAGATGGGTAGAAATCAGGATATACGTGTTATGTTTTTGTTTGTATATTACCTATGTTACACGTATATTCGTACCGAGGCACGTTCTTTGATGCAGATACTGATGGATGGACGGCCTTCAGGTATGATTCAGCTAGAGGTTGGGGATACTAGCGATCCTGCTAAGTTGACATTGATGTTAGAGTCGTTAGTGCGGACAGTGGATAATAGGTTTGCACAGTTGTTGGATTTATTGAGGACTCGTTAGACTGTGACAGCTCTTACTACAGTTATAACTGCACCAATGGTTACTACTCCTGCAGTTGTTGCTCCCACAACTGCTGAGACTCAGGGACAGGTTGTAGTATCTGAGACACATGCCGAGAGGGCTATACCAGTGGTTGTTCCAGCTAAGACTGTGTTAGTTGTGACTCCTTCAACTACTGAGCAGCCAGCTGTAGCATCTTCATTAGGGAGTTTGATAACAGTGGAGGCGAAGAAGTTGAAGGATTACCTTAGATTCTCTCCAGGATACTTTCATGGAGCCAGAGACCCAAAGATAGCCGAGAGGTGGCTATTGGCTCATGAGAGATTACATGAGATGTTACTGGTTGATGAGGTAGATAAACCGAGATTGGCTAGTCATTGTCTGAAATCTGCTGTTGCTATATGGTGGACCACCTATAAAGTGACACATCCTGCAGTTACTACTTGGGTTGAGTTCAGGACATTTTTCATGGATGAGTATATACCTATAGAGGTCAGGATTCGACTAAGAGAGGAGTTCTTGACATTGGTTCAGGGCGATATGTTTGTGACCGAGTATATGGAGAGGTACAGATATTTATTGTCCTACTCTATGGATCTGGCAGGGACTGACCGATTAGAAATATATTACTTTGTTCGAGGACTGAATGAAAGGATAGCTACCATAGTTGTTTCCAGTGGAGCGACTACTTTGGCTCAGGTATACGACAGGTCTCTTTCTTAGGAGACTTATATAGTACAGAGTGCTAGCAGATTGGCGATTTAGACTGCACTACGAGGTCAGCAGAGTCATCCAGTTCAGGGTTCTCAGTTTAATCAGAGGCCAAAGAGACAAATGAGAGATCAAGGTGCACAAACTTTAGATACACATCTTATTCTTAGCACGGCAGCTGCATCAGCATTACCTATCACTCGAGGCAGACTAACTATGTCGTAGGAGATGAAGGCGCATGTGGCTATGGTGGAGCCAGAGATTAAGACAGTGATTAGGGTTGAGGATGTCCCGGTAGTTTGTAAATTTCCCGACGTATTTCCTGAGGATTTGCCAGGACTGCCACCACCGAGAGCTGTTGAATTTATTATCGAGCTAATTCCTAGAACTCAGCCGCTTTACAGCAAGCCGTATAGGATGTCAGCATCAAAGCAGAGAGAGTTGAGGACCCAGTTAGAGGAGTTACTGCAGAAGGGATTCATTCACCCTAGCATGTCACCTTGGAGAGCTCCAGTTCTTTTTGTGAAGAAGAAGGACGGCTCGATGCGGATGTGTGTGGATTATAAGAAGTTGAATTAGGTGACGATTTGAAATCGTTATCCACCTCCTAGGATCAATGATTTATTTGATTAGTTGGCAAGTGCTAAGTTTTTCTCGAAAATTGATTTACGATCGGGTTATCATCAGTTGAGGATCGGGTTATCACGTGCTATGGATTGTTTGAGTTTACAGTCATGCCATTTGGGTTAACTAACGCACCGGCGATCTTCATGGACTTGATGCACAGGGTGCTCCGACCGTTTTTAGATCGATACGTCATAGTTTTCATCGACGACATCCTGATTTACAGCAAGACTCGTGTGGAGTATGAGAGACATCTCAGGGAGGTGTTGACGATGCTGAGAGAGCACCAACTTTATGTCAAGTTCAGCAAGTGTGCATTTTGGCTGAATGAGATGAAGTTTCTCAGATATGTTATTAGTAATCAAGGGATATCTGTTGATGGAGACAAGATTCAAGCGATTATTGTTTGGAGGACACTTGAATTGGTTTCGGACATCCGAAGTTTTTTGGGTTTGGCAGGATATTACAGGCGATTCGTACAGGATTTTTCCTTGATTGCAGTGCTGATGACGAGGTTGACCAAAAAAGATGTCATATTTGACTGGTCACATGAGTATGAGGATGTTTTTTGGGAGCTGAAGAGGCAGTTGACTTCTGCACTAGTTTTGGCATTACCTGTAGCAGGAAAGGGTTTCTTGGTTTACACTGATGCATCAGGCACTGGGTTGGGTTGTGTGTTAATGTAGGACGGACATCCAGTGGCCTATTTATCACGACGATTAAGACCACATGAGAAGAGTTATCCAGTGCATGATTTGGAGCTTGCGGCAGTCGTGTTTGCACTGAAGGCTTGGAGGCAATATTTGTATGGTGAAAAGTTCATACTATTTACCGATCACCAGAGTTTGAGATATTTGTTCACTCAGAGGGAGTTGAACATGAGATAGCGGAGACGGCTCGAGTTACTGTAGGACTACGATTTCGCTATTGAGTATCATCCGGGGAAGGCGAATGTCGTAGTTGATGCGTTGAGCAGGAGTGGCGTTGAGAGTCAAACGGGATTACAGCATATGACACATGGGCATGGGTTACTTGAGGCTGCACAGGTGTTGTGTGTAGCAAAGTCTATTGCTGAGTTACATATTTGTGGCCAGATACGAGTTCCTACGGTGTCTCTAGAGCGGGTTGCTGAGTTGCGGAGAACTGATGACCTGTATTTACGGATCAGTGGACTGGATTAGGATCCGAGGTGCACCGAGTGGTCTGAGGATTCAGACGGGTGCTTGAGACACAAGGGTCGTTTGTGGATACTGGAGGTACCGGAGCTCAGGGACAGTATTCTCGAGGATACACACCGGTCACGATTTACAGTTCATCGTGGTCGGACCAAGATGTATCACGACCTTCAGCGATTGTTTTGGTGGCCAGGGATGAAGGCTGACGTGGGGAGGTACGTCCGGAGTTGTCATATTTGCCAGCAGGTAAAGGCTGAGCACAGAAGACTAGTTGTGTTGCTACAACCGCTACCCATTCCTCAGTGGAAATGGGAGCACATGACTATGGATTAGTGGAAATGGGAGCACGTGACTATGGATTTTGTCAGTGGCCTACCGCAGACTACGAGGAGACACGATGCAGTTTGGGTAGTTATCGATAGGTTGACGAAGTTGACACATTTCATACCGATCGCCATGAGATATTCAGTTACACAACTGAGTACTATTTTCGAGAAAGAGATTGTCAGATTGCACGGTGTACCGGTCTCCATTGTTTCTGACAGAGATTCGAGGTTTACTTCAAGACTTTGGGAGAGTATGCAGGAGCAGTTTATTACTCAATTACAGTTTAGTACTGCGTACCATCCTCAGATAGACGGGCAGTCGGAGCGATTGATCCAGATTTTCGAGGATATGCTCAGGGCGTGTATTTTACAATTTGGTGGATCGTGGGAGGATTATCTGCCATTGTGCGAGTTTGCATATAACAACAACTATTAGGCAAGTATTGGGATGTCACCATTTGAGGCACTATATGGTAGGCCCTGCAGGTCACCAACATGTTGGGCGGTATTGGAGGATACAGCGGCTATAGGACCTGAGGTTGTTATGGATCACACTGAGAGGGTGAGGCAGATTAGACAGAGACTTCAGGAGGCGCAGGATAGACAGAAGAAATATGCGGATAAATATCATGGGGATCTGAGTTACGAGGTTGGAGATATGGCGTACTTGAAAGTTTCGCCTTGGAAGAGTTATCAAAGATTTGGAATTAAGGGGAAACTAGCACCAAGGTTTATTGGACCGTTCAGAGTGGAGGAACGTGTTGGCAAAGTGGCATACCGTTTAGAGTTATCGCCACAATTAGCGAGGGTACATCTGGTGTTTCACATATCCATATTGAAACTAGCTAGGTCAGGACTGAGACCTATGATTGATGTACGTCAGATTGAGGTGTGACCAGACGTGTCATTTGAGGAATAGCCTGTGGAGATCATTGATAGGAAGATTCAGACTTTGAGGAACAGGGAGATCCCGAAGGTTTTAGTTCGTTGGCAACATCATGGAACTGAGGGACTCACCTGGGAACTTGAGTCTACCATGCGACGACAGTATCCCCACTTATTTATCGATAAGTATTTAAGGTTAATTTAAATTTCGGGACAAAATTTCACCTATTTGTGAATGTAACGGTCCGAATTTAATTTGCCATTATTTGTGACGTATTGCAGACGTGACAGACAGCTCAGACACCCGTGGGACCCACAGCTAGTGTGGCGGCCCCAATTTCCACATTGGTCCGCCACGGGAGGCCACGCGGACCCACAACTGACCACGTCACCGCCAGCTGTGTTCCACGCCCAATTATCCATTATCAATTAATATCAGTTAACCTTGATGTTATGAGTTAACTTTTATTTCCTCATTATCATTCAACCATAAATTACGCAGCGGAAAATTAAATGAACAACATAAAGATTTATCCTGAATTCCATGATCAAAATGCCTAAGTGGAAACCATACCAAATATACATCATATACATGTCCTTTGAGATCCACAAAATATGAAAAGTATACAACCTATCTCTCCAATCCCAAAACCCAGCATAAAACAAGTAAATATAAACATACGTACGAGTAGGGCTAGAGCTATCAATCAATGTAGTCCTCAAGCTTGCCCTTCCCTCAACTCGTACCCGGATCTTCACTCGAGCCATCATAAAAAGACAGATGACGAGTCCAGAGTGAGTAATCCCAAGGAAATTCACTAAGTAATTACGGAAGTAAAAGTACTGGAATTTAAATACCATAAATAAACATGCGGAACAAAAGAAATACAGACAACTGTGAAAGGATCATCGCATGTATAAATATAGTAACGAAGCAAAGTACGTGCACAAAGTAAAAATCGACTAAGTCATACTTCGAGCCTCTCCTTGGGCACAACCCTCAAACACACCAACAAAGTTGTCCCTGGACCCTCAGGTGGCCGGCGTAGACCCACGACGCACCCACACGAGCCTACCATAACCAGGTAGCCTATTCACCGGTATATGCATAGACAAGTGCTATGACTTAGTGGACTCTATGGCCGTAACGAATAAACACCAGGTGGGGAGTGATCTCAACACCGTAAAGGCTCCAGGTAGGAGTAAACTCCACTACCGTAAAAACACCAAGTGAGAGGACTCAACCACCGTAAAGCGATAGTGGAATGGAATAATGAATAATCGAAGCGAATTCAAATAAATCAAGCTGTAAATACTTAAAGTGAAGTTCAATTGGGATACTACACACCTCAAACCGCACTCCTCGCTCCACAAATCAACCCCCGGTCCAATACCTCCAAATCCCGGGTATCACTCCCGGTCCGATTTCTGACTAACCCCCGACTCAAATTACTATTTCGAGACTCCCGGAATTCATTTATGAGTATTAATGATCAATTAATGGGTTCATAATGTTGGTTTGACTCATTTTGTCATTTTCCAATTTTTGGGGTCCAGAGAACAATTAGCGCGCTAATGAGATAAATTAGCGCGCTAATTAATCTCAATCTTTGTTCATCATCTTCATTACTCGGCGTGATTAGCGCGCTAATTTCTCCCATTAGTGCGCTAATTGCTCATTGTCGAGAAAATTTCCAAATTACAAAGTTGAACTCCAAACCCATAAATTCAATTTCCATGTTTCCATAAAACATCAATGACCTTAATTACACCATTTAAACACTAATTACCATAATCAAACCCCAAAATCCACAAATCATGGAAATCACATTTCAAAACCCATTTTGGAAAATCCTCCAACTTCTCCCAAATTTGATCAAAACATATAACCCATATCATATCATTCTCACAAACACTAAATTTTCATAAATACAATGTTGAGTCCCTCCAAGAAATTCGAATTTACAAATTCAAACCCACATCAAAAATCTCCTAAAAATCCAAGTTTAATGTGTCCATACCTTTGATTCTTGTGGTAGGACGCCCAAAATCACTCACTTCACAACTTAAATGTTGTTGTTCTTCCTCCTCTTCTTCCCCACCGATTTCTCTCTTCCTCTCTTTCAATCTCTCAAAACCACAATCTCCCTCTCCTTTGTTTGATCAGTCAACATGTATATATATACTTGATCATTTGATCAAGTGTGTGTACAAATCTCGAGAACGATCCAAGGGCCACTTGACCACCCCGTGTCACTCCAACTCACACACACCTTATCATGACATTTCCCACCTCAAATCTCTCCATTGTGCATCTCGAGAATCATCCAATGATGTTGTTTTATTCAAAGCTAACTATAGCACTTTGATTACCAATTTGATTTAGCTAGTATTAATTATCTACTCTATTCGATAAATTCCCATAATTTGCAAATAAGCTCACATTAGTTCCCCCAACTACCCCGGCACCCCGTGCCTCGTGTCCCGTGTCCGCACGCACCCCGAGAAATTCCTCACTCGTCAACAAACTACCTTAACATACATATTGTAATGAAATTAACTAATTTATACATTTTCATCACAATTTACCACAACAGCATACAAAACGGACTGTATACCTAGTTCGAGTGCGTTCCTGTCTCGCTGTGGGACCCCCGACCGTCCTCGCTGGCGTCCACATCTGCCATGACATCATAATTAACGGCAAATATTATTTGGGCCGTTACAGCTAGGCTATAGCACAGTTGGAGTTAGGTAAATAGTTATTTTGTGTGTTGTTTGTCTAATTTGCGATGTTTATGTTAAAATAGATTAAATGACATCGTGATGTGTGTAATTATATCTCAAATAACGTGTAAGATTGTGTTAAGTATTCGCCTCGATATGCGTGTCGATGCGGGTAGCGGGTAGACTAAAAGATGAAATATTAGGCTGGGGGAAATAATATACACATTAAATGAATTAAATGTGATAAAATAATAAATTGGTGGTACAGTAATGTGCACGCCTGAGTACGCTCGTTGGCGTGCACGACGAAATTGTAGGAACGAAAATATAGATGGATATATATTTATATATATATGTAATTTAAAATATATATGTATATATAAATATATATATATATATATAAATCAGAAAATAAATAAATAATTGTGAAATTACCCAAAATGGTATTTGGTTGTTTAGAAAAAGTGGATGAACACAAGGGCATTTTGGTCATTTCCCGATCTAACCGCCTTCGTTTTCTTCAATACATAAAAAAAACAGAGAAGCGAGAGACGAGGAAGAGAGGGAGAAGAAGGAGAGGGTGGTGGAGGAGCTCTGGGAGTTCGTGACGTCGAGACGTCAAGGTGAGTGGTGTTGGTTTGCTGTTGTTGTCGTTGTGTACGTGGTTGTGGTGGTATGTTGGTGTAGAGATGAGCTCGGCCATGGCGGAGCCATGGCTGAGAATTGAAATCGGTCCGAGGAGGGAGAAAACATGTGTCGTCTCCCAACCCTCCCAATTCCATTAGAGAAGAAAGAAAGAAGGAAAGAAAGAAAGAATGATGAAAAAAAAAAAAAAAAAAAAAAACCAGAGGCCTCTACCTCTGTTGTGAAGAAGACAATAGGGGGGCACGCACCCGTGCGTGCGTGCGTGCACCCCTGGGCCGGGCTGGACCAGCCCAGGCCCAACCCGAGTGGGCCGGGCTGAATCGGCCCAGGCCCAACCTAGGTGGACCTGGATCGGCCGACCCGACCGGACCGGTCAGTGGGACCGAACCGGGCCCGACCCAGTTGGGTCGGGTCGGACCCGGTTCAGGGGACCCACCCCATAATATTTAAATAATATAGTTTTTTTTAATTTTATTATTTTATTTAAATAAATTAAAATAGTTTTGAATAAAATAAAATACAGAAAAATAGCTAAAAATTATGAAAAAACTCAGAAAAATCCAGAAAAACATGAGAAATTAGAAAATGGGTTAATAAATGAGTTTTTGGGATTTTCTCGAGATTTTGGTGAGATGTTGTCAGGGTTTTTACCTCGAAAAACGTAAAATTGACATTATATATCTAATTGAAGCTAATTCAATGATAAATAATCTTAGGTACATTTGGGTGATACTTTTGATTGTCGTGTGTTTATTGGAGCTAGACTGGGGTTTAGATTTCGGGACGCAAAGTGCGGATTGAGGTGTGTAGTATCCCAATTGAAATTACTTGAGTATTTACTTCTTGTGGCATTTGAATTCTTTCATTTCAATATTCTATTCTTGGTTATATTTATATGGGCGGACGTTGAGTGGAGCTCCTTCCATTCCATTCTTGTGTGTATGTCCACTACACCATAGCACGTGCTACCATATCGATCTCGGTGAATAGTACGACCCGAGTATCACGTTGTGGTGTGTGTCGGCGCGCCGTAGGTGTAACACTGGCCATCGAGCTGATCCAGATGCTTGCCCTGCTTGAGTTGAACTTGTCGACAGTATTCTGTGGAAGAATCTGAATTATGGTGTATTCTGACCCTAGGGGCTAGGAACACACTTTGAATTTTTCCTATTATTTATTCATGCGATGAGCGCAGTTGCCTGTATTTATTTCTGCATGTTTATTTAATAGCTTTATTTAAATTTCAGTATTTACTTTCAGTGATGCTCACTTAATTTCCTTGAGAATACTCACTCTTGACTCGTTATCTGTCTTTTTGTGATGGCTTGAGTGCAGATCCTAGTACGAGCAGGGGTAAGGGCATGCCGCCAAAGTACTGTTGATCTGAGAACTCTTGACTCGTACATTTGTATTATACTTATTTTGTTTTATTTTGGGTTTGGGAATTTTGAGATACCTTGTATATATCAAAATTTTTGTGACGTTAGAGATATTTATGGTTATGTATGGGTTTTCCACATTAGGTTTATAGTTTAGGTTACACATTTATAGTATCATTATCCGAGTAAATGCTATAAAGGCTTCCGCTGTGTGTAAATTTGAGGATTTTATGATAACTTAACATATAATTTGACTTCAATACAACTTAATCAATAAATGGATAATTAATAAGGTTTAAAAAGATAAAATGGAGGATATAATCTAATGTAGCGCACAACGGTCGCTGGTAAGACAAACTATGGGTCCACATTGGCCCCCGTGGCGGTTTATTTGGAAAATGGGCCGTTACACTGTGGGTCCGCATTGGGCAGTCTATTTGAAAAATAGGCCGTTACATTTTGGTATCAGAGCGAGGCTCTGATGAGCCCTAGGTTTCTTAGGCTTAAATTTGAGGAAAACCTGATTATAAACCTATTGAATAAGCTTTAAATGTGGAAACCCAAGGTAATTGCCTAGAATTTTAGTTAGGAAGCGATGAGAGATGGGTAGAAATCAGGGTAATACGTGTTATGTTTTTGGTTGTATACATTACATACGATACACGTATATTTGTTTGAGGCATGGACGAGAGGATCGCGAATGTTGTTCTAGCTGGAGGAGCACGCACATTACAAGAGGTATACGATAGGTCCCTCTCACACAAGACATATCTGACATAGAGGGTCTGTCGACCATCATATTTGTCGCAGCAGGCACAGAGTTTTCAGTCTGATCAGAGGCCGAAGAAACAGAAAGACAGGATAGAGGTCATGGTCAGAGAGGCAAGAGTCAAACACAGAGTCAGTGGACTATTGGTAAAGTCTCATGCTTGTTATCATTGTGGTCTTGTGGGACATCTTGTTGCATAGTGTACCAGACCAGTACTAGTGCCACCACAGACTTTCTTTTATATCTGGACGTATGATAGGATTGTTAGGGTTAGATGCACAGAATTTAGATACGCATCTTGTTCTCAGTACGACAGCTGGGGGTAAGATTTACCCTAACTGGATTTGTAGGGATTGTGTGATTGAGATAGAGGGACATCAGTTACCGACTGATTTGAGGTATTAGAGTACCTGGAGTTCGATGCAATGTTCAGTATGGATTGGTTATTGTCTTATCACGCACATATTGACTGTTTTAGCAAGATTGTGACGATGGCCAAATGATACTTTTAAGACTTTCTTAGCTAGCTTGGCAAGTTGAGCCAAATGACAAAGTATAGTAGTAAGAAACAATAGCAATGTGTTGAATAATTCAAGTGAATTAAAACCTACAATAAGTGAAGGAGGTAGAAGAGATAGAAATGAGACACGATATATAGTGGTTCGATCCAACTGATCTACATCCACTACTTCACCTCCCCGGTTAGGATTTTCAAACCTCTACTTATATTACCAATGAGTGAATATCCCAATGCCCGCAAGCTTAGTGAATGCTTAGCCTTAACTAGGTCTTTTACAAGATGTCTTACTGCAATAAGGTCTTATACAACCACCTAGACTCAACTAGGATTGTCCCCACCTAGACTTACCTAGGATTTTCCCTTACCTAGCCTCAACTAGGGTTTATGCCTAGCCTAAAAAAGGTCTTCCCTTTCGACTTAGATCTCATCTTACAATTAAAGTTTGATGAAACAATGAAACTTTGCTTTACAAGGTTCTCCTCTCAGAAGCCAAATGTAATCCTAAAATGAATCGATGCAAGTGAGACTTTACCAATTGAGATACCTTGTAAGATTAAGTTTTTATAGGCTGACTCTCAATATTGAAACTAATTAAGAAGAGTATAGATTAAGCCCATCTTGGTTGCAATAAATAGCTAATTGATGCACAAATAAAAGATGCAATTTTAAGCTCAAGTTGTGTAATCAAAACGTCGCAAACAAGTTTAGATTAAAACCAAAACCCTTGTAAATATGTTGTTAACACAACATAAGCATGAAACCACAAAACCAAGTATAGATTAAGCACAAGTAGGTTTCAAGTCAATGTAGTGCACTATGAAAAATCACTATTAAGTTCAAACAAGTATACTAAATATTTCAGGTTTATAGAAAATCATGTTTAAGTACAAAAACTCTTTTAGTTGTGTTTTACACACTTTAATGAAACCAACAACTATAAATATAGATTAAGTTCAATGTGGTTTAAAGCGATTTTCATGCACTTTGAAAATCAAGTTTAAGCCCAACAAGTGCAAATTAGTCTTAGGGTTTATGACGTCAAGTTTAAGCACAAAATCCAAGACAACCATGTCCAAAAACACTACAAATGATTTCCAAGTAATGCTCTAAACAAAAAGCATAGATTAAGCAAAAAAAGAGTAGGAAATCAAGAAATCTTAAAACCCAAGTATGAAATCCGAAAATCAATTCTGGAGTAGTGGTTGTAAGCCTTATGTTGCCTTAACTAGTGAATCGATAACTCCGAAAATCACCAAGTGTGCGTTATCAAAAATCTTGCCAAAATGTGTATAAAACTTGAATTTTTGAAAATGTTGGTGCATAAACTGTGGCTTTGGTGTTCTTTATTGTTTTGGTATGTGGTCAAACCCTTTATAAGCTCATATGATCGTTACATATGATCCAAGGGCCCAAAATGATCCTCAAATTCAAATTAAAGATATGGATCAACACTTTAAAAAAGCTGTCAGATTACTGTACATCGCGCTAGGTAAACGGTCTAGCGCACTTAGAAACTTTTTAAAAAAACATTTAGTTTACGCTGTAAATATTGGTAAACCGACTAATGGTTAGGAAATTTTTTGACAGTTTACTAAACAACATGCTTGGTAGACTGGCCAGCGTGCTGGGTGATTTTTTAACAATTTATTACACAGCTCGCTGGGTATTCTGCTTACTGGGTAAAGGGGCCTGTAAATAATTATTTTTTCTGGTTTTATAAAATGATCCCCTAATGACCCTACGACTCTACTAAGCCTTTAAAATCACTTTATACATGTTTAGTAGGGTCCATAAAACATGTCTAGATATCCCGAATGTTTTCACAAACCCCAAAAATTAAAAATTCCAGATTTATCAAAAGCATAAGGGCTTTTTTACAAATATTTTTAATGTCAATCCAAAAGCCGTCTAAATACGTCTCGGTGCATTAAAAAACAATTCTAACAATTCATATACCTCAAATATATGTTATAAAACATGTTTACATAATTTAAAACATTCTATAAATTGCAAAATTGAAAATCACAAAAATCATGACTTTAAGTTATTTAAAACTTGAAATTTATGAAATGCATGATTGTAATGCATTTGGCTCATGGAATGGAACTTTTATACCTTACAAATGATGTACATATGATTGCCTTGTCTTCCCGGTCCTTGCTTCCTTGTATGAGCCGAGTCTCATTTCTTCCATTTCTCTTGAACTTGAAAAGCTTGGTTTAATTGGAACGTTTGAATCTAACAAAGTTTAATATACTGAAATACTTGACAAGCTTGTTAGTACCATTTCACATTGTTTGCTGATATCAAAATCTCGGGTGAATGTAAGTGATAAACCACTTAGTCCAACAATTTATCCTTCTTCTTCACTTCCCACACACCATGAATCTCCCTCTTCTTTATCGCTTCACACAAACCTACGTTATTCTCTTAGATCCTAAAAAACAAAACATCACTGTCGCTTACACTCTGGCTAAATCGGACCAACTGTATGAATACTTAACATGACATTGAATTGTTGGATCCACTATATAATTTGGTTGAATACAAGTATACAAAGATGGGGTATTGAAGTTTGAACACAAACACATGGTAGTAGGTAAAATGTTACCACTCCTACTTAAAAGTCTCACCACTGTATTCTTAAAAAAATAACTTCTAAGTAATAACTTAATAGACCAAGAAACGGGTTTTAATGGCGGAGGATGACGATCTGCATATGGTTTGAACCATTCCGGATGCAACGAAGAATGTAACGTTTAAAGGCCCATCTGAAGGGTTGGGGGAAGTTGATGAGCATAATGCCATGGAGATGGTGATGGGGCAGAGCGAGACTCTTGCTAAAGAGAAGGATGGGTAAAAGAAAGGGTCAAATGGACTGGATGGGCCACATTACTTTTGAAGAAGGGGATCTCAAAGTAACAAAGGACAAACTAGGAATCCAGAATCACACATCAGCGAATCTCTAGGCCAAGATAGAGAAGCCATGGCAATATTCAGTAATTATTAAACTTGTGGGAAAAATGATAGGGTATAAAACTTTATGATCGAAGATTAAAGAGCTTTGGGATTCTAATAGTGATTTTCGTGTGAAGATTTTGATTGTAATTTTTTTATCGTTTAACTGTCTAACGTTAGGGATCGAAAGGTGGTTCTCCTTCAGGGTCCTTGGGTTATCATGGGGCATCGCTTATCTATCCAAAAATATCATGGCAATTTTCAACCAGTCAGTATGATGGTTACAAAGGTGGTGACATGGAATGGTTTCCCTACCTTTCATCTAGGTTCTTTCATAAAGAAATCTTGACGTGGTTAGGAGAATAGGTTGGTACTACAACTAAAGTAGATCTTTTGTCCCAATTGGCTCAACGAGGGCATTTTGCAAGAGTCGTAGTGGAGGTTGATTTATCCAAACCACTTCTATCAAGATTTAGACCAGAGGATTAATGACGAAGAGTGGAGTATGAAGGACTCCCTAATGTGTGTTTTCACATGGGTGTGTTGGTTATGTGTCTGTATTGTTACGACCCAATTTTAATTAAGATGTTATTATGATGTGTGTGAAGATGTGGATGACAGCTCAACATCCCGTGGACCCCACAAATAGGCCATGGTGTGCCTGAAGTTAAGTAAATAATTATTTTGTGTGATGTTTTGTATAATTTGTGATGTTTATACTAAAATATATTAAACGACATCACGATGTGTGTATGTATATTGTTATTGACGTGCGAGATAGTGTGACGAGTGTTCGCCTTGATATGCATGTCGACGCGGGTACCAAGTAGGCTAAAAGACAAAATACTAGGCTCGAGAATTAATACACTCATAAAAATGAATAAAATGAAATTAATAATTAATATGAAATACTCACTGGAGATATAGTGGCATGGTAGTATGTAATGATGCGTGTTGTGGTGCGAAATTGGGCGTCTGAACGCCCGATGGGTGACTTTATATATTGTAAACAAAGGGTAAGTCACACAATAAGTCACTTTTTGATGTCATTTGGGATGGAAAATGGTCCAATTATTGGCCAAGAGGTGTCCCTTAGATGATGAGCATGAACTTGTCATAGGAGATCAAACAAGGGATAAATATCATAGTTTGACTTCTTTCCACCACATTTTCTCTCCCCCCAAACATTAAATCCAAAAATCGAAGTTATAGATAAGGGTTTCATGTCTCTTAAGTGGTGATTTGAGGAGCTTGGAGGTGGTGAATAAAAAAAAAGGTTAGATCTTTTATCGTCTCTTCTTTCTGTTCCTTTTGGTCTTCATTTTGGGCATGTTGATGTGAATCTGGGATTCGGGTGTTTTGTTGTTGGTTTTGGGTTGCTTTTGATTATGTTTTAGTGATGAATATGAGGGTGATGTTGGTTTTCTAAGTTGGATTCAAGTTATGCAAGTTTCAAGTTGTCGTTTTTGGAAAAGTTGATTTGATCTTTCAATTTGATGTTATATGATGTTTGTAGATGTTGTGTAATAACTTTTAAACTTAATTTGTACCACGTGTTATGTTTTGGGACTGTGACCTGACTGTCGTGACTTTTCATACTGTCTAAGCCTTGAGAGTTAACATTAAGGTATATTTTATTTTTCTGTGATGTTCATATTATTATTTATACCCGAATGTGAATGCTGTATGTCCTAGTACGTGATTTTATTTTGTTTATCGCACTGAATTTGTGTGTAAGGTTTCGCTTAGGAAAAATGGAAATTTTCAAACAAATGAGTATAATTCGGGTATTTAAATACAAAAAATGACAATTAGTGAATTATTGAAAAATAATAAATGAAATAAATAATTAATATGTGAATACGATGGTGTGTCCGGGAACACACAACGTGCGAGTCGTGGTACGGTAAGGGTTCAAGAACGCGAGGGTTGAGCGAGAAATGGTTAAGTTGAGAAGTTTAAGTCACCTATTGGAGTTAGAAGTTTGAGTGTGTAGTGGTTGGTTGGATTGAAGGAGGACCATAGGATACGCCTTGGGATTTGTGTGTGAGATGATAGAGAGGTTGGTGTAAAAAGGGGAGATGTCACATTTTCTCTCTCTTCTTACTCTCTCTCACTCAACGAAAATCAAAGGAAGCTTGAGGTTTCGGTGTTTCGAGCTTGGATTCACACCAAGGGATCTACCAACTATGTAAAATAAAGTGAGATCCCGACCCCACACGTGATTGTCTATGTTTCGACGCATGTTTTGAGGGTTTTCCTCACGATGAATTCGGACAACGTTTTGGGGTTTCGAATTTATTGATGATTGTTGATGAATTTGTGATAAATGGGTTGATCAAAGGGTGTTGTGATAGTTGTTTTGATGATTTGGGAGCTATTGGTATTTTTGAGGATTTTTGGGAGATTTTCGATGTAATTTTCGAATAGGGGTTTTGTCGAGATTTCAACATGAAGTAAAGGTGGTTTTGAATAGTTTTAGACGTCCATATGAGTTTGAGAAAGGCTCAGAACATGGTGGCATGAGTCGGGGTTGTGGAAAACCCCAGATAGGTGTTTAGGGTTTCACGCTGTGAAGGACACCTTGGAGCATTATCTCCCACGACATCGATCACGACTTCCAAACCGGAGACCAAATGGTTCGACGTTTTTCAGTGACGTTATGGGTTAATACCCTTGGAGGTGTCACTCATGACACCTCAACCAGAGAGGTTAGATTTCCACACTTTAAGTGACGTCGTGGGAGCCTAAACCTAGCAGTGTCACCCACGACATCTGGAACAGTGAAGTATGAAAATTTTAAAATATTTTCAAAACTTTTGGAAAATTTTAGAGATTTATCTAAGGTCATGTTATGACTCTAATTTAATCAAATTGGGTCTAAATGAATATTATGAATTTTGGGATTTGAATTGGAAGAGTTAGAGCCACGCGAGGAACGAGGTTTTCACATTGTTTGAGGTACGTTAGTTAGCCAGTAAGGAGGTGCATAGTAATTCATTTTTCATTATTGTTGTTTTTATTGAATTGAACTATTTGTTGGAATTCCATTCTTATATTCAATGGTTAAATGCCTTTGGCGTAAGTGTGTCATGATGGTACTCTAGGGATCATGTTAGATAGGCTAATGTGAGCACTTATGCAGAAGTGTTGTCCACCCACCTAGTCATGAATTTCTCTTCGAGTACTGGATTGGTGTGGATTTGTTGTGGAAATGGTTGTAGATATGTTGTGTCTTGTTATAGATATAGGCCGCTTATTGACCTCTTTTGACTCGATAGACACTCAAATATCATTGAAATATTGGTAAGTCTATTTATCATGAAATTTGTGTTATTTATCTGTCTTTCAATACTGCATGATTCTTATACTGTTTTATTGGTTATTCTTGAATTATTGTTTATATTCATCTGGCTTTAATTTAAATTTATCACGTACTCACCGTCTAGTTTGTGACAGTGGGTGCAAATCGGTCGGAGACTAGCAAGGGAAATGAATCGATGCTTGATGACTTCCTCTAAGGACTGTGATTGCCCCAAATTCCCCTTGTATTTGGGTACGCCCAGCCTAGGCTCATACAGGTTCTTGAGCCGGTACTCGGCGAACATGGTGAGTCTAGTCAGCCCCCAAGCAATTAATTATATAGTTTATGAAAGAGTTATTGCAAGTTTTACGCAGTGGAAAGTAAATAAACTAATATAAGGAAAATAACTCAGCCAAAGGGAAATTAGGAATCTATAATGTGGAAAGCTCGAAAATATTCATGTATAAAAAGACGTGAGATATAAATCAGTACATGATACCAATATTGAAATAACCCCAAGTTTAATGATCGAAAGCATATATATATATATATATAAAATGTCATACAACTGAGCAAAATATATAATAGAACTACACTAAGGTCTCCAAGTCCAGCCGCTAATCCTCAAAAAGTCGCCTCGGCAAGGCTCCTTACCTCTATTGCACTCCGCTCTATCTGCATCCACCGTCATAAACTGGACAGTGAGCAACTTGAGAAAATCGAATGTAATGCCAGAAGAAGATAACCATAATTCATAATATATCAAGAAAAGCAGTCTAAATATCATGCAGTAATAGAAAGACAGGAATTTAAATAGATCAAGTGCATGATAAACAGACTAATAGATATCAATCGAAAGTCAAGTGTGTTCTAAAGAATCAAAAGAGGCCCATAAGTGGTCTAAATCATAGCATAATGGCGAAGACCTCGTGAGGTCTTCCCAAGCATCGACACAAGCGAAGGCACAACTATGATGGGAGGGACACAAGCTCACCCACCCAGTACTCGGTGTCACAAGATCACTAAGAGTGGTTACACACTCCTGTACAAAAGTGCCCACGTTTTATCCCTCAAGTGCAAGTCCTAGTACTCTTGAGACGAAACACTTACACCAAGAAACACACAATAAGGAATGGAATGGAATACCAATAATAGAGCATAACGAATCTGAATAAATGATAATAAATTACATGACATTTTCTTACTGGCTTACAAGTCATACACAAGCTTTAAGGTAAGTGTATTTACCTGACAATGCAACCCGTGAATAACAACACTCCCGCAAATCCTAACGCATATCCTCGAGTTTCCTGCTACCTGACAAGGTTGGAAACTCTAATTAATGGGTCGAGTCATTAACTAAATCTTAGGTTAAATCCTAGTGTATTCCCAAGTGTTTTAAGGACTCAAACAACTCGACAATTTGATAGAAAAATGAATACTCTCTCTCGGGTTTGAAAAACCACAACAATAACCACGACTACAATATCACAACATCGATAACCATGACACATATAAGACTGCTTATGAATTGTAGGCTCGGCTCAGTCGTATGTAGGTCACGTCATAGACTTGATGACCCGACGACGTGACCACGACGTCATAACCAATTCCCGACCTTCAAAAGCAAATCTGTAAAAACAACATGACTCAAAATGACTATACACCAACCAGTTTGGGAACCTTACAGGTGTAGTCTACCGTCCATAGAGTGCCAACATGATATGGAAAGGCCATGTGCATGCCCTACGTTACGTCGATGACTACTCGTCGTGATAGAAACAACTCACGCATAACTTTGCCATTACGACTCGTCACCATTTATATGGATGCTCTGAGGCTGTGAGACCCCATGACGGACATGGTAAGGTCTCCGGCAGTCCCTCATGTCATTGCGCCGACGACAGTACAACCACGATGGGTGGTTTCTGACGAGAAAGTTACAACACACATACAACACATAAATGACATAATATAAACAATAACGCCACTGTTTTAGGCCACTTCAAGAGTCGTGAGACACAAGTGTGGACTTAGTTTGGTACCTGAGATCCCCAGTCATGGTGGCACAGTGGTGGCGTTGCCCATGACAGCGGATTCCGGTGAGGACTTAAAAACAGTCTCACACAACATGACAACAATATCACTTAGGTTCAAGACATTAAAACAGTTCCAACACGACCAAATCAAACACAACAAGGGCAGCGAGGCATTATTGAGGTCATAGAGAGGTCCTCGAAAACCCCCATGCTTGGCGGTCCGACCAGCAATGCCCCCAGTCATGGCATTTCCGGTGAGGGCATAAAATAGTAACCAATTCAATAAAACAGTGCATATGATAAGAAACATCCAACCTACACTAGCGCCGTGAAGTGGGGTGTGCTTTGGGACCATCGAAGCTCTAGCGGTCCTCCGAGCATCGACTCCGACCAGCCCCATCACGGCGAAAACCTCCTCCGTCGGACATACCTTCTTCAACCTAACAGTGATGCAAACACAATAAAACACACTCCACCATAGCACCGTCGCGTGTTGGGGCTCTGAGACCGTCAAGGGTCTGGTGTACGACCATGTAGGACCTCTGACCTATCTCCGATCATTACCACTACCATAGCAGCGGCCAACTGCCACCACACATATAGTTCAATGAAAATGAAACAGTGAGATGAGAGAGGGAAAAAGAGAAAATACAAGAGAGAAATCGAGAGAGGGAGGAACTGGGAGAGTTAGAGAGAGCAACCTCGACTTCGATAAGGACTCCAGTGACTACCACTGGCCGTCTTCGACGACGGCAGTCCCATCCCAGGCCAATAGTCCTAATAAATGGGTGTACAACCGAGAGAGAGAGAGAGTCCCATCCCAGGCCAATAGTCCTAATAAATGGGTGTACAACAGAGAGAGAGAGAGAGAGAGAGAGAGAGAGAGAGAGAGAGAGAGAGAGAGAGAGAGAGAGAGAGAGAGATCGAGACCTCCGGTGAGGGAGTGATCTTCGACCACCACTGATCTGGCCAGGGTCGGTGGTTTGCTCACCAAGAGAGCCGAGATGGGGAGAGGGTGTGACCGAGAGAGAGGAAGAGAGAAATCGAAAGAGAGAAACCGAGAGAGATCACCTTCACTGCGATGACCGGAGACATCTCCGGTAAGGTTCGACCGTCCCAAGCTACTGCTGGTCGGCGATGGTGTACCCGGGGTGGAGAGAGGGACTGTGGAGTAAGAGAGTGAGGACGGTGGTGAGAGTGAAAATGAGAGAGATGCATTATATGTATATATATAGGAGGTGTGTGTGTTTAAATAGTAAAGTAGGTGTGTGTTGTCACTTGCATGGCCCTTCATCTCAACACACACACACATCTCGAGGTCAATCTCATGGCTCCTCACCATTGGGCTGTGTCACTTTAACAATCCTATCATGTAGTCCGTATGTTGAGTAGTTAACCAACTCCCGCATTCAAACGACGTTCCTCAATTTGTCTTTCTTTGTTCCAACTCTTAAAATGCACGTAGTTTCACCTTATCTTGTAAATAATTATTTAAATTATACAAAAATTCATTTAATTGTATTTTTTAATTGTGTTACACCCCCTTTTACCTAGGCAAAGCCTCATTCAGACTAATATTTGCCCGAATGGTGCGAGACCCGTATTAGACTAAAATACTAATACACATATCACGAAAACATAATATTACTTCGGTGTTAACTCCCGAAGTTCGAAATACTGTCTAGTATCATGTAGTCGGGTTACGGTCCTGACCAGTGCAATACTAGTTCAGTTAAAATTGAGGGTTGTTACAGTCTCCCCCACTTATTAAAATTTCGTCCTCGAAATTTACCTAATAAGTAAACTAAGCTAACGACTTTATTGCTTCTCTTCACAAATCTTGAAGAGATTGATAACACTCGGAGCGAGTCATTCCTTGGCTCCAAACCATTCGTAACCCTTCAGTGGAGAGACCTTCAAATCTACATATTATCCCCCAAATCATACTGAAGCTCACCGTGATACTCGTCAAGTATTTCTTTTGCCACTCTCGGGCATTCTTAAGTCACAGGCAAATCTATCGTACTTTCTCAGCATAATCATTAACGATTTTAGGTTTGACTACCACAACATCCTCTGGCTCAGTCCAGCATGAAGAAAATTTATGAGACCTATCACAGAGCGTCTCGATCGGTGCCGTATGAAACTCGCCTGACAACTCTTATTGTGCGCAACCTCGCACAAGTGAGGTACTGCAGATTTCACAAATCAGTCCATAATTACCCAGTTGCTATTGTGACCACAAAGAGATTGGGGCAACCACTACCGAAATCCATATCAATATATTCCCACTTCTCCCGAGGAATGGGTGGGGGTTGTAGTAATCCTTTAGGTCATCGATGCCCAGCCTCTACACACTGGCATGTCACAAGCTAAAACAACTCTCACACCTCAAAAATCATCCCTGGCCACCAAAAGAGATGTTGCATGTCAGCGCACATCTTAGGTCGACCCGGATATACAACGAAACGGGAGCGGTGAATCTCTTGAAGTATTTCGTTACGCGCATCAGCCACCAATGGAAGCCCCAATTGCTTGCGATACCTCTAGCATGAGTCTGTCGACTGCCTTTTGTCTAGGCAATCTGAACTTTCCACCATCTCACTGCACCGCTCGTATGATGCATCGTCTTGATGTCCCTCATGCATAATGCCAAATGAGGCGGTCTGCAACATCGTCTGACCACGTATCTGTGTCCTGGTAGTCGTCGGCACATACTCTGAACTTATCAACTTGGATCTCTCACGTAAACCACATTAGTAGGTTCTCTGACCCACGACTACCTCTGCATCAAATCCTCTATGGCTCAAAGCATTAGCAACAATGTTAGTCTTCTCTGAATGGTACTCAAAAAAGAATTCATAGTCCTTCAAGAACTCAAGCCAACGCCTTTGTCTCGCTTCAGCATGCATGACATTCACGAAGGTCTCCCATTCATCTTCTTGTATCAACCAATCCAAGCATATAACGCTCATAACCAGTTCGCACTAGTTAAGGCCTCGAACTCTAACAACTCCAGTACTCTCATGTCTACTGGCAATTCATAACCCCCTATTTCTACTGGAATGTCAAGACAAATTGCATTCGGTATATCTTATCCTAGACAACGTGCTAAGAATTTTAGGGTTTACTAAATCTAACAGGCTCTAACCCTAACATGTCAACCATAACATCATAACTTGAAACGAACATGGCATGCATTCAAGTACCGTAAATGAAAATCATATCCTCAACATTGTGTCTGGACGCCATCCGGTCTGGCTCAACAGCAGCCTGAACACGCTCCCTCTGGTGCTGGTGATGCCGTGGTGGTGCTCTCGCTGGCTGAGGGCACTCCCTCTGAATGTGGCTGACCGTCCGCATTTGTAACGCATACGGGTATCCTACGATCTCTAAGTCTGGCTCTAGCCTCGTCCCTATGTAGAACTATGAGTCTGGGTCTGACTAGACCTCCGTGTCTTCCTCTGCCTGTCTCCTCAGTCAGTATCCCTACTCCCAGTAGTTTACCTCTACGATTGTTGGTCTTGTCGACTAGGCTGTGGTGGATGACTAGCAAAACTCAGCACAGCTGGAACGGTCTGTACCTGACGCGTGGTTTGCTGTGCAACAGGTCTTACATTCTGTATCCTGAGCTCATGAGTAACCCATCTACTCCTCTTTCTCTTCCTGTCCTACTGATAGTGATTATCTAATTGAGTCTCTGCTCTGTTTGCCCTAACCTCCTCCGAATGCGTGAGCAAGTAACTCTCCCTCGCCAAACTGTGATCGTATGCTCTCTGCAAGTTCTCCAGCTCAGTCGTAACAACGAATCCTCCGATTACGGGTAGTAGACCTTCGGTAAAGTAGTAGACTCGATCAGCTTCATTATCTGTAGATCGTCTAGCATAAGGTAGCAGTGAAATAAATCTGCTCATATAGTCCATCACTAACTCATAGGTGCTTTGCCTTAATGCTATGAACTTGTTCCTCTTTGCCGAAGAACAGTCGGCGGCATTACTGGACCGGATGTGCAACAACTTTTGTTTGGGCTATTTGTGCAACTACCATCCCTTGCATTACTGTAATCAAAATCGGCGCTGTGGAAGCTGTAGCCACTGGCGTCTCCGTCACTTGAGTAGTCGAGGTGGGTGGAATAGGTGTGGTTGGGGTCGATGATGTCATGGTAGCTAGTGCGGGTGTCGTCGGCGACCGCACTAACTCCTCGAATCTCCGTGTCTAAGCACAAAACTCCTCTGAAGTAATGAATCGAGAATCAGCCGTCCCGATGTCGTCGCTCGGACCTGTCTGATCCGCCATCGCTGTCTGAACAAGGGAGCGAATACTTCATATCAATACATAGCTACCGCATACCATATAGTACACACAACAAGCATAATATGTATGAAGTTAAATCCGACTCATCCCCAACTCCCCCATCTAAGTTTCAAAAAGGATCACTGGGTTTCCACTTTAAGTTCAACTGTTCCTAACTTCCGATGGTTTAAATGGCTTGTGTTTTAAATTAAGAGTCAAGTTTATATAACCTTGCACTTTGATACCAACTGTGACGGCCCTAAATTCTCCTTGCATTTGGGTACGCCCGGCCTAGGCTCGTACAGGTCCCCGAGCCGGTACTCAACGAACCTGGTGAGTCTAGTCAGCCCCCAATCAATCAATTATACAATTTATGAAAGAATTATTGCAAGTTTTACACAGCGAAAAGTAAATAAACTAACATAAGGGAAATAACTCAATCAAAGGGAAATTAAGAATCTATAATGTGGAAAGCCCTGAAATATTCATGTACAAACAGACGTGAAATATAAATTAGTACATGATACCAATATCGAATTGACCCCAAGTTCAATGACCAAAGCATATATATATATAAAATGTCATACAACTGAGCAAAAGATATAATAGACCTACACTAAGGTCTCCAAGTCCAGTTGCTAATCCTCACAAAAAGTCGCCTTGGCAGGGCTCCTTGCCTCTACTGCACTCCGCTCTATCTGCACCCACCGTCACAAACTAGACGGAAAGCAACTTGAGAAAATCGAATGTAATGCCAGAAGAAGATAACCGTAATTCATGATATATCAAGAAAAGTAGTCTAAATATCATGCGGTAATAGAAGGACAGGAATTTAAATAGATCAAGTGCATGATAAACAGACTAATAGATATCAAATGAAAGTCAAGTGTGTTCTAAAGAATCAAAAGAGGCCCATAAGTGGTCTAAATCATAGCATAACGGCGAAGACCTCGCGAGGTCTTCCCGGGCATCGACACAAGCGAAGGTACAACTATGATGGGAGGGACACAAGACCACCCACCTAGTACTCGGTGTCACAAGATCACTAAGGGTGGTCATACACTCCTATACAAGAGTGCCTGCGTTTTATCCCTCTAGTGCAGGTCCTAGTACTCTTGAGACAAAACACTTACGCCAAGAAACACACAACAAGGAATGGAATGGAATACCAATATAGCATAATGAATCTGAATAAATGATAACGAATCACATGACATTTTCTTACTGGCTTACAAATCAAACACAAGCTTTAAGGCAAACGTACTTACCTGACAACGCAACCTGTGAATAACAATACTCCAGCGAATCCTAACGTGTATCCCCGAGTTCTCCACTACCTAACGAGGTTAGAAACTCTAATTAATGGCTAGATTCATTAACTAAATCATATGTTAAACCCTAGTGTATTCCTAAGTGTTTTAAGGACTCAAACAACTTGACAATTCGATAGAAAAAAGAATACTCTCTCTCGGGTTTGAAAAACCATAACAATAACAACTACGATATCACAACATCGATAACCATGATACATGTAAGCCTACTCATGAATCGTAGGCTTGGTTCAGTCGTATGTAGGTCACGTCAAAGCCTCGATGAGCCGACGACGTGACCACGATGTCATAACCAATTCCCAACCTTCAAACGCAAATCTGTAAAAACAACATTACTCAAAATGACTATACACCAACCAGTTTGGGAACCTCGTGGGTGTAGTCTAACATCAGTAGAGTGCCAACACGACATGAAAAGGCCATGTGCATGCCCTACGTCACGTCGATGACTACTCGTCATGATAGAAACAACTCACGCATAACATCACCATTACGACTCATCACCATTTATATGGACGCTCCGGGGCTGTGATACCCAATGACGAACATGGTAAGGTCTCTGGCAGTCCCCCATGTCGTCGCATCGATGACAGTACCGCCACGATGGGTGGTTTCCAACGAGAAAGTTACAACACATATACAACACATAAATGACATAATATAAACAATAATGCCACTGTTTTAGGCCACTCCGAGAATCGTGAGACACAAGCATGGACTTAGCTTGGTACCCGACATCCCTGGTCACAGTGACACAACGGTGGCGTCGCCCACGGCAGCGAATTCTAGCGAGGACTTAAAAACAATCTCACACAACATGACAACAACATCACTTAGGCTCAAGACACTAAAACAGTTCCAACACGACCAAATCGAACACAACAAGGGCAGCAAGGCATCATCGAGGTCATGGAGAGGTTCTCGATAACCCCCACGCTTGGCGATCCGACCAGCAATGCCCCCGGTCGTGGCAGTTCCAGCGAGGGCATAAAATAGTAAACAATTCAATAAAATAGTGCATATGATTAGAAACATCCAACCTACACCAGCGCCGTGAAGTGGGGTGTGCTTTGGGACCATCGGAGCTCCGGCGGTCCACCGAGCATCGACTCCGACCAGCCCTACCATGGCAGAACACCTTATCTATCAGACAGACCTTCATCAACCCAATAGTGACGCAAACACAACAAACTACGCTCCACCATAGCACCGCCGCGTGTTGGGGCTCGAGACTGTTGAGGCTCTGGTGTAAGACCAGGTAGGACCTCTAACTTGTCTCCAGTCATTACCACCACCACAACAGCGACCAACTGCTACCACACTCACACAGTTCAAAGAAAATGAAACAGTGAGATGAGAGAGGGAAAGAGAGAAAATACAAGAAATAAATTGAGAGAGGGAGGAACCGGGAAAGTGAGAGAGAGCAACCTCGACTTCGATGAGGACTCTAGTGACTACCACTGGTCATCTTCGACGACGGCAGTCCCATCCTAGTCCAATAGTCCCAATAGAGAGATAGCCCTCCAGTGAGGGAGTGATCTCCGACCACCATTGATTCGGCCAGGGTCGGTGGTTTGCTCACTAAGAGAGAGCTGAGATGGGGAGAGGGTGCGACCGAGAGAGAGGAAAGAGAAATCGAGAGAGAGAAACTGAGAGAGATCACCTTCACTGCATCGACCGGAGACGTCTTCGGTGAGGTTCGACCGTCTCGAGCTGCTGCTGGTCGGCGATGGTGTACTCAGGGCGGAGAGAGGGACTGTGGAGTGAGAGAGTGAAGACGGCGGTGAAAGTAAAAATGAGAGAGATGTGTTATACATATGTATAGGAGGTGTGTGTGTTTAAATAGTAAAGTAGGTGTGTGTTATCACTTGCATGACCCTTCATCTCAACACACACGCATCTCGAGTTCAATCTGTTGGTGTTTGGGGTTTATGCGCAGCGGAGATTACAAAAACAATTTTGAGAAAAAAACCCCAACAGGATCCAAATCTGATTTCATTAAAATACGTTTAAACTATGAAAAATTAATTATACCTCAATCGTAATGTACCATTCTGAAGGTTAATTGATCTCTAAGGCGCTGCCAACGACGAACGCCCTCTATCAGTAGTCCACACATGAATGGCGGCCGAGATTTGAAGTGCTAGCTTCGAGAGAATACCAAACCTTTTTGTTTCTCTCCAAAACGGTCCAGAGCATACCAAAACCCTAAGTAGTTTCTTAAAACGAAAATAGAGTTTCAGCCCTTTTTTTAATCTTTCGTAAGTGTATTCTAACTCAAAGCGTCTATTTATACAACCCTTGTATATAGACGGTTAAGTAAATTACACATATACCCCTACTTAAAGAGGTATAAGTGTAATACACTACAAGGACATTTTTGTCATGAATTTTATCATATAAAATTCATTCTTCCGAACTATTTTAAAATCTCGCAAAACCATTCTTAGTGTACGACCCAATAGGCTCATACAAAGTTGGCAGTGTACCAAAACACATTTTGGTATACAAGTCATAAGCAGTCTCTAGTAAGACATTATGACTACCCAAGTTGTACAAAGATCAAATCGATACAACCTAATATAACATTCTTTTGTCACACGATATCCTTTTGATCAAATATAAGGCATGGAATTGTCATCCAACATGTTCAATCGTACTAGTCTCGATCTTTAGGTAGACTGAAAATATCCAAGTGACATTGATCAATATCAATTCACTTAGACTAGGCCTTTTAACATTCTAACACATCGAGGGATTCACTGGATATCTCTCTCTATATGAGAGGGACAAATTCTATCTCGATTACACAACTTCATCACATTATTCACACAGTAACCAATCACAGCCTTTATAATTGTCCGGTTAAAGACAACGTTTGATTATGTCAAATCACTGTATTCCTAAAGTTGAAGTCTCTGGTAATCTCAAGTCAGAGGAGTGAATAATATACATATCATGAGAAACAACAATGACTTAATCTATGTGATGTTCTCATAGCGGGTCGGTCCAGTACTTTGTTCCCTAACAAGTACTCATGATATTGATTCATATTCCTATACATATGATCATCGTATAATCATCAATCAAAACTCACACTAGTCTTAATTCATTATAGTTCCCAGTATAATACTAAGGACATTTAGGATATTTCTATAAATACCCATGGATCTTATTATAATGTAAACATGTAAATCAATTATAATAAACAGCAAATAAAATCCTCTATTTTATTAACTAAAATGTCTTCATAAAGACTATTAATGAATTGACCTAGGCACATTTTCCAACACAATCTCATGGCTTCTCATTATTGGGCTGTTTCATTTTAACAATCCTATCATGTAGTTTGTATGTTGCGTAGTTAACTAACTCCGCATTCAAACGACGTTCCTCGGTCCGTCTTTCCTTGTTCTGACTCTCGAAATGCACGTAGTTTCACCTTATCTCGTAACTAATTATTTAAATTATACAAAAATTCATTTAATTGTATTTTTTAATTGTTTTACACCCCCGTTTACCTAAGCGAAGCCTCACTCAGACTAATATTCACCCGAATGGCGCGAGACCCGTATTAGACTAAAATACTAATACACACATCACGTAAACATAATATTACTTCGGTGTTGACTCCAAAAGCTCAAAATACTATCTAGTATCACGTAGCTGGGTTACAGTCCTGACCAGTATAACACTAGTTGAGTTAAAATTGAGGGTAGTTACAAGGACTCTCCAAGCGATTTCTTTCCTATTATACTATAGGTTATGCCTTTTGACTTGTGATTATTGTATATTATGTTTTTTATAATAATGGGATACATTTTGGGATTGAGTGGCTAGGGATATCATGTATTGTCATTTATTTTATTGTTGGTCACCAGATTTACATGTTTATCAGTTATCAGGGTTTCCACACTTTATGTTGTTCTTGATTTCTTATTTATTGAGTTATTTAGTATGATTATAGTTTATTTCCATTGCAAATTATCTGATAAAGATATAATCTCATAACTCAACCTTTAACTTATTAAATTAATGATGAAAAAAGATTTGGGGCTGACTAGGCATGCGTTGACTTCACGAGTATGGTTTCAGGGTCCACGTAGGTCTAGGCCGGGTCGAAACCAATTTTATAGGGATTTGGGGCCGTTACATTGTCTCTGGCATTTTCAAAGTGTCGTGAGCCCCCATGAGGTGAGGATGGTGTCGACGGCTTTGGAGTTGGCCTTGGGATGGAATTTCAGATTTCAGCTTTGCTGGAATTTCTGGGTTTCAATCACCTAGGGCGCTGTTCAGGGGCCCTAGCGCACTGGGTAATCTGGGCAGTTAAGAGGATGAGGATGACCACCCAGCGAGCTGGGCAACCCCTCTAGGGCGATGAGTGCAAGACAAGGGTAGTTTTTAAGGGTTGTTTTGGGGATTTTGACTCTAATGACTATATAAACTAACATAAAATACACCTAATGGAATATAAATCAATGATAAATGATTTTAGGTAATTTGGGTAGTATTTCGATTGTTGGGTGTTTACCAAAGATGGACCAGTTGGTATTCGGGACGAGGAGTGCGGTTTGAGGTGTTTAGTATCCCAATTGAAGTTCTTTGTGCAGTTACTTACTTTTAAGCTTTGAATTCAATTCAGTTTTTCGATTATTCTATTTCCTGTTGTAGTATCGATATGGACGGACGTTGAGGCTCTCTTTTCGTGCCATTCCCATGTGTATGTCCACTAGGCCATAGCACATGTTGTAATGACCCAAATTTATTAAGCCATTAATTATTATTTATTTTCAGACATGGACGCCAGCTCAGGTCCATGGGGATGCCTTGAACAGGCTAGGACACGCCGAATTGGGCGTGAACAATTGTTTCTAACCGATTCGTTGTGTAATTGCAAGAATAATTATTAGTAATGTCTTATTACATCGTAGGTGTAAGTTTATATCGATAAATCATGTGAAACAATGTGACGAGTAGTCATATCGAAAAACATGTTAGTTCGGGTATCGGACTGGCAAAATACAGGCACATTAAGTTTATGAAATGATTTGTATAAATGAACAAAATAATGTGACAAAATAATAAATTGGTAGAAATTTAATGACACGTGGGGCCGTGGTCGGCATGTGTGGGTAGTACAAAATTGTGCACGTCCGAGTTTACTCGTTGGCGACCACGACGAAATTTTAGGCTCAAAAGTATAGGCAAAAAATATATATTTATATATATATGTAATTTAAATATATATATAAATGTATATATATTAAAAATAAATGTGAAATGACCAAAAAGGGCATTGATTTTATAAAGGAAAGAGGATAAGGAAAGAGGAGATATCAAAATCCCCAAGACATCGTGGATTTTCTCGTGGCTCCTCATAAACTTCTCTACTGCCTCGAAATTCGTACCATCGTGAAACTTCTCTTGGTGATGCCTTTATAGCTCACGAAACTGCCTCGACTCAGCTGTCGCCCTGGTACTCGTATCGTTGGGCGTGCTCGATGTATCCTCAAATGGTGTATCAGGTGTAGGTGGTATAATCTCACTCTGAACCTGTACCTCCTCATCTATCACAGGTCCTGCTTGAATTGTAGGAGCCGTAGAAGTGACCTATACCTAGTTGCACTCCCACCTTGAGTGACTGGTGATGCGGACGTAGATGGCGATGATGTAGCATGTGTCTTCAAGAGTCGAAGAATCTCCTGAAGCTGTTGGCCATGCGAGGCAATTAGTTGGGACACCTCATCTAGAATCCCCAAAATGTCTCCCGAACCAATATCGCTGGTTTTGGGCTGATCAACCATCATAATCTGCAAAGAAAGCAATTTCTTGATAAGAATATAACTATCGATAGTAATAGTATACAATACATCAAATAGCTCATATAGTTCAATTTTATTTTCTCCAACTCTCCCTACTTCCTAACTAAGACTCTAAGTTAGGATCATAAGGTTCCACTCTAAGTTCCAACTATTTTCCTAATTTATCCATTGATTTATGTCTTATGCTGGTTGTGGTTATTAAAAAGTTAAAACTTAGCTCTCGACCGAACCTTAGGCTCTTATATAAAACCTAGGAACTGATACCAACTGTGATGGCCTTAGCTCCTAACCGAATTGGACCCCACCTAGCCTAGACCTACGTGGATCTCCGAGTCAACTCTCATGAAATCAACGCAAGCCTAGCTAGCATAAATTACCATAAATTACCAGTTATGCAACAGTTTTAAATAATTTAAGTTGAGTTATTCTAAATCTGTGAGTCCTTTAAGATTATGCGGAAGCGTTTCAACTTCAAACAAACTGAACAACTCTAAATTAATTAGTCAGGACAACCTAGAGTGTAGAAACCCGGAATATATACAACCAACATGTATAATAAGCAAAGGAGTGTGAAATGAATCATATATATGTTCCAGTATATCTCACAAACCTAATGTATCCCATATGACAAAACAAGTATATATATAACTCAAAAGTCAGGAAAACCTACAAAAGTGCGAGAGGGAGAGCCGCTCCAATGTCCTCAAAGTATATCACCAAGTGATGGAGCCTTACCCCTGCTCAATGTGAATCTGCACTCAGTCAAATACAAGAATTACGAGCCCAGGTAAGTAACACTAATAGGATCTAAACAACATTTCGAAATAAATAAAACAATATAAATTCATGCAGATAGAAAGAAAGCTATAAGGGCGCATGAATAATAAAAGACTGTACATAAGTCAAGATCAATTGATACATGAGTTTCTAGAAATAAACAAAAAGAGAAGCAAGTAGTCCCGACCAAAAAATCGTTGAGTCTTGGAAAACCTAACAAGACTCGGGTTATAGGATATGGTATACCCAACAAGCCCTAGACCCACGTGGATATGAGACTTCATGGTAATCCAGCTAAGAACTCACACCCCTTATTGAACTAGTAACCAGTTTAGTGCATCTTGAGGTCATGGCTCTAGTAAGTTACCTCAGACAACCACTCCTACTAGAGATCACTGTTGACTCATTTTCCCTCAGACAACTCAATAAGAATGAAATTCCAAGAATAGATAGCAAAGTAATGAACAATAATATTTAATAGCTTAATATGAAATAACTGTGCATTTCCTAGCTGGTTTACTTGTATCCGATCTAAACGCACTCTCACGACTCCGACTCATCACCAATGGATCTCCGTACACCTGTCACTGAACTACACTCCCTGGTAGTCATTAAAATTCAATTGGTTATATTTGAGTCGTGTTTTCCTATTTAACTCTTAGTTTTCGTTAATTTTCTCAAAATTTCTCAATTTAATAATATCCCTCATTTTTACTATTTTTGGTCGATTTTTCGAGTATTAGGTCACATTTGAATCCATTGGTACACTTGAGAGAAGCCCGAAGTTTCTTGTAAAACTTATAAAATTTGTTAAAAATTAGAGCTCGACGCCGTGAGGTTCATCCTCACACAGCGTCCCCATAAAACATGGGTGCAAGGGTGCCACTGCCTCGACATCATGGGGAACAACCCCTCGCAACATCACTCAAAAAGCCTGACCAGGGCACCCCCTGCCCTGGCGTCATGACTGGCGTCGTAGGGGTTTATTCCCCAGGCACCTCTAGCGGCGCCAGGTCTGAATTTCAAATCTGGGGTTTTCAAAACCATGACTCGCGTCGCCGTGTTCCAAGCCCATCCCAACCTTGTAGGGACCTCGAACACTATCGAAAGCCACCATCAATTCATACTAAACTCGTCTTTCAATTCTAAACCAAAAACCGTAAAATATCCAACAAAAATGGTAAAACCATGAACCTTCTCAACAACCATAACCACCAAATCAAATACCTTGGTTTATCATTCAAACTACTTCAAAAGTCAATACCAAACCCAAAAAATCAGTGTCAAAGGTAGTCTTTACGATTTCAATAAAAATCCATAAAATTAGACTCAAAACGATGAGAATTGACCGAATAGGCGAGTTTTACATTAATTAACATTGTTGCGTGCTCACAAGACTTCAATAACCTCTTGGAAATCACTAAACCTCTCTTTTTCTTCCCCAATTTTTGAAATTAGTGGTGGTGTTAGTGAGAAATTGGTCTTTTGACATTTTTTTGACTATTTACATGATTTGAGACATCACTAGGCTCATCCAAGGGCCGCAACGGAAGCCATCCACCAACTTAACTAACTTAGTTAGGTGACTTAATCCCTTGGTCTTATCCTATCAAACATAAGTTGTTGTTTCACTCGGGCGTTCCCATACCTAGCTTGCAACATGACTCGCACCATCACGTGCAAATCATGATACTATCGATTGGGACATATTCCCATATTTATTAATTATCATATTTAATTCATTAATGTTAGTGTTTTATTAAAATTGCCCCCCTGAGATTCTTTTTACCCATATTTAGTTCGCTTAGTACTTGTTCGTGCACGTTTCTCTAGGCAAACCCGATCCATAACTCAAATGCATAGTCGAACACGTCACACATATTTAGACAATTGGATTCACATTCGGATAATAAATACATAATACAAACACCAAACAAAAATAACATACCTCGGTGTCATAATACAAACACCAAACAAAAATAACATACCTCGGTGTTGATAACCGAGAACTGGACATGAATATCACAACAATTAGGTCCCACGGTACGACTATGAATTGACATGTGGCACGAATAATATTTTAGAGTCATTTCATGAACCTTTGCCTGGTACCTCGTCCTCATACATAAGTGCCATTTATTGCCTCCAAACTCTTATGCACTTATTCATTTCTTCTTTCTTTGACTTGCTACTGCCTTGTGCTCCAACTCAATTAACAAAGCTCCCACCCAAAAAGCACCTCGAATCAATATAAATTCGCAATCTGAATATATATAAAACTACTAGTTAAACTCTATTAAACAAATGCTACGCATTACTCACCAAGGTTGGCCGAGGAGTAGAAGGCTAAGAAGTATGAGCATATATTGTTGTCGGAAGAAATCCTTTGGCGCCAGAAGTCTAAAACCAATTCGATTTTATATGCAGGACCAAAATACGAGGTTCTTTCACACTAGAACTTTGTTGAGAAGAAAGCAAAATCGTATTTAGAGGTTGAATGATGTGAATGGAAATTGGCTAGATGATCAAGGGGAGTTAGAATGGTTAGCTGTTGATTTCTACAAAACCTCTATTCAGCAGAGCTTCCATACCGACAAAGTTTTAGTCGGAACAATGGGTTTCCTCACTTGCTCTATCCCTAATGAGTTAACCCTCCTTGATAGCCCAATCAGTGAAGAGGTCCGTAATACCATTTTCAGTATGCATGTCCTTAAGTCCCCGGGACCGGATCGGCTTAAACCTTTATTCTTTAAATCCTAATGGAAGATAGTTAGGTCCTCAGTATTACGTACTTTGAAAGTATTCTTGCCGCCTTTCCTCAATGAGACGTTGTTGGTTCTTATTCCCAAGACTCAGAACCCTCAAAGTCTCGCTTAGTTCAAACGCATCAGTCTCTGCAACGATGTGTATAAGGCCATCACGAACTTGATTGCTACTAGATGCAAACCATTCATGGGCAGACTAGTGGTAGATACTTATAGTAACTTCGTCCCTGGGAGACAAATAGTTGACAATAAAGACAAAGACTCGTATTTTCTTTTCAAAGAACGTACCTTTATCCCTATAACGGAATATTAGTTCTCTTTTGGGTTCACAGCCACCAAGGACCTGGGGAAATACTTGGTGCCTCCCCTAGTTCGAGAGTAACAAAAAAAGTCTATGAAGATATGGTGAGCAAAATCTGATCACGGCTAGCAGGTTGGAACTCGTCGTAAATCTCTTTCGCAGGACGAGTAACTCTGCAACCTCTTGTCTGCAATCCATTCTAGTTTATTTAATGCAATCATCTCGACTTTCGGTGTCAGTTTGTGATGATATGGATAAACTAGTCCGAGATTTTGTATGGGGGAGTACTAGTGAAAAAAAGAAGACGCACATGTTTATGTGGGAGAAAGTTTGCTAAGGAAAGAATATGGGGGGCCTAGGCCTAAGAAGTCCGAGAGTAATGGTTGACACTTTACTCATTAAATTGGGGTGATGGTTGCTATCAGATAAAGATGCCTTATGGTCGAAGATCTTGAGATGTAAATACCTTAAATCTTGGTTGAAGTCTTTGATGGCAAGGTTAGAGGTCTAGTGTCTTCTACCTGGCTTGCTATAGTATCTGTATGGGACTGGATGAAAGGACTTGGGCCCCTAGAATTCCATACTCTCCACTAGAGTTGGGGGAGAGAGTTGTGGATTTCTGAGCATTGGATGGTAGATGGGATTGGATGTCTAGCAAGGGTTCTTCTTGAAGGGGTGATTGCTCTGTTACTTGCTATTCCCCCTCCATCCCAATCGGCAGACGACAATTCTTGAGTGTTCGAATCATGGAGTAGGGATATTGTCTCTGTGTCCTTATTGTGCTCAGTTAGAGGAAACGATTATCCATCTTTTTAGGGATTGTGAGGTTGCGAAGGGCTTGTGGGACATCATTCTATGTATAAACCCAATTCGCTCTATTCTCTTCACAATCAGAGAGATGAAGTACATATTAGAGAAAAAGAATGTGCTCAAGTTGGGGTCCAGTTAACCAACCAAGGAGCTGGCCTAGGTCGGTGAGGGTTGGTTTAAGCTTAACTCTGATGGTGTTCGAAGCTCGGATGGTAGAGCTTCGACGGGGGAGTATTCAGGGATGAGAAAGGTGAATGAGTGTGAGGTCTTCACTATTCTTTAGGCTCTTGCTCGGCACTTGTTGCTGAATTATGGGGTATCCTCGTGAACTTTGTGTGTCCTGCACATAAAGGTTCGAAAACTAATTGTTGAGGTAGACTGCTTGGAGGCACTGCAGTTGATCCAAGCTTTAGAAGAAAGTACTATGCGGGCTCAAGTTGTCTCACTAACATATAACTCCAATGTCGTAATTAGAGTATAGAACTAGCATGTATTCCAAGGGGTGCAGACTTCAAGGCAAAGATGGAGGGCGTCAGATTAGGAGAAGTTTAAGTTTTTTAGATCCACCGGATGGCCTAGAGCTATTTATATTACACCATCGACGACTGTCGAAAAAAATTTAGTGACTGTCGAAAAAAATTCAGTGCCTAATAAACAGTAGTGAGAGAACGCCTAGAAGGACTCATATTTCCCCAACAGTTTATAATATCATATCAATAAATGAATTAAAAGACTAAGCTTAAGTCATTCTTTTACAACTTACACACTTAGGCCCTGTTTGGTTGGAGTGGTAGCTTATCTAAACCTAGGCTTAACTGTAAACCAGATGTTTGGTTCGAGTGCTAAGTAAGACAAGGTCTTACCAAAGCACTTAAACACTAGCTTACATAAAAACAGGGTCCCCCCTGTCATTAGTTATGCCCAAGGTTTCAAGCTGTCAAAAAGTCGATTTTGCCCCTCGATTCATCATCACAGGACAAAAAAGAAAACACGCCTCTCTTGCCATTATTGCCCAACTCGCCCTCTCCTTCTTCCCATCAACTGCCTCTTGCCTTGCTCAACTTCTTCTCCTTATTCACATCATCAATGCGTGTTCATGTGAGAGGGTTTGTGGAGGAGATTTGGGTTGGAGATTTGGGCCTTCTTCTTTTTCTTCGCTTTCGCGGTTTCTCCATTAGTGAAGCTGTGAAGCTCAGATTTTATTTGTGTTGTCGCTTGGTGGGACAATGTTAACTTTACCCATCATCATCTTCCTTCCTCTCCCACTGCACCCATCATCATCACCACCACCACCACCACCACCACCACCATCTTCCTTCCTCTCCTACTGCCACTAGTTCATAAAACAAAACACCAATTGTAGAATTGAAATATTTTAAGAAGAAAAAGAAAGATACTCACAGAAATGATTATGAAATATAGTCCAGACCATTGAAGAGGGTTTTTTCCCGTATTCACCTCCCTCCAATGAAGAGGGTATTTAAGACATTTCACCCACAATTTGCAGAGCCTATAACCCCCAAAACAACTCATATCTCTCCCTAAAGCCAAGGCTTAGGTAAGTCAATCCCTATACCTTACATATAACTCCAACCAAACAGGGCCTTAAGTCCTAAACTAGTCTTTATTACTTTGTAGAGCCTATAACCCCCAAAACAACTCATAAACAGTCTAGTAATCCTTACATTCTATCTCATAAAGATTTCCAAACAGTTCGCAATCAAATTACGTCCTACTCGCACTCCGAGAACCCAAAAACACAATGATACAAAACAATATAAATACATAAAGGAAATAAATAAATTATCACTTATCCTTAAGTTTCCTTCTTCCTTAGCGATTCTTGTGCATCGCGAAACCAGACAAAGCCATTTTGGCGACGCCGAAACAATACTTTACATAAAATCATTAGTATTAGTTAAGTAAACAACTACATTTCTTTGTACACTTGGTAATAACAAGATATATAAAGGAAATAACACACAACAAGATTCAAGGAAAGAAACAAAGCAACATGAACCCTTCTATTATTGTTAAAGATTCACAATCAGGTTGGCCAGCTTAAATATGAACCTAAAACAATAATAAAAGTCATATGCATGCTCTCCAAAACCACTATTGCCCACTTATAGATTTACTTGCATCTAGTCTATTTGACCTAGATGGGATGCCTGCTCTTGACTTAGATTTACTCGCACCTAATCTATTTCGTCTAGGCGAGATACCTCATTGAGACCGAACCTAACAATGTGACTCGTATGCCATGTATGCATGATCAAGAAATTAAAATCTTACTGTGCAATCTCTACACCATATAAATGTTGAAATCAAGAATAATGTTTACTTACGACCAAACAGATTCAAAATTAATATAGCGAAGCCTCACTCGCGTGTTTCCCAAGTCTTATGAGCCTTCACAAGTCATATTGAATCATAAAAGTTCATAATTTAGAATCTTGGCCAAGTTTGATATCCAAGTCAAGTCGGTACTACTTAAACCGTTTAAGACTCCGACAAAAGTTCATAAAAACATCAAACTACGACTCCAAGTCCAAAAAACCTTTTTCAAATGATAACAAGGTCCTTTTAAGACTCTAATTCTCATTTCAACTCTCATTTCCACAACTAAGTCCTTAATAATGGTCATAACTCATTTAATTGACTTGAAAACCAATTTACAAACCATTTCGAATCCTAAATAGAGATTTCGCACTCAATTGGAATTTTTTTCGCTTTGAAAACCCAAAACCTTATCTTAGAAACTCAAAAAAGTCCCAAACACTTCACTTTATTACTGTAACGACCCAATTTTGATTGACATAGTTATTCGAGTATTTTCAATTGTGGACGCCAGCTCAAGTCCACGAGGACGCCTCGAACATGCTAGAACACACCTGGTTGAGTGAAAAATGTTATTTTTGACTAATTGATTGCGTAACTACGATGATAATTATTATTTTATGTCTTATTGCATTGCATGTGTGAGTTTAAAGGATAAAACTAAGGGTGTAACTACGATGATAATTATTATTTTATGTCTTATTGAAATAATTGTAGACAACGAGCTGAGGTGTCAGGCGCCGAGGGAACTGAAACATTGAGAAACCAATAATTGAGACTTTAAAGGATAAAACTAAGGGTGTAAGTCCCTCACTAGAGTCAAAATAAAGAGTTAGATGGCCTAAATCTTGGCCACTATATGTCCTCGAGATATGTGTATCATATGAGATGATATTGAGGAGATAAGTATTGACTTCGGTGAGTTTTTAGTCATTTTTTTCTCAGGTAAACATAAAATCCAGAAATTGAGGGGTGGAGTAATGGTTTTAGTGTGAAATCTTGGTGTTGTAGTGGAGTTTTATGCAATTAAACAAGAGATCAAGGTGAGTTCCTCCACTTTCTTTCAATTCTCTATTAAAAGAGATAAGTTTTAGATGGTGGTGTTGACGGTGTTGTTGATTTTGGAGAAATTGATGTTTTAATAGTGATTTTAGGTTGTTGATGAAGTTGTTGTGTTTGTGTTATTGTTGAGAATAGAAAAAAAAACTTATTGAAATCAAAACCAGGGACGTGTCCCTAGATCGATTGGTTGTGCGGGATGTGCGTGTGTACCCACTTGATCACGGGATGGGCCTGGGTTTTTCTAAACGGGCTGAGCCAGGCTATCCAAGCACGGGTGAGTCAGGTCGACCCGGCCCCGACTAGAGCAGGTCGGGCCGAGTTGGCCAGACTCGGTCGACTCGGTTAGGCCGAACTGGGCTCGATTCGGGCCCAAACCAATTAAAAAAAATTAAATTACTTAATCAAATTTAAAAAATGAATTAAAAACAATTTTAAATAAAATAAATCATAGAAAAATATGAAAAATAGTTAGAAAATTATGGAAAAACCCAAAAAAGTCTGAGAAAATATGAAAAATTGGAAAATTAGTAGAGAAGTTGGTTTCAAAACTTTTTCTGGCGTTTAGAACCCCGATGTAACTCGAAAAATGTGTAAATACTAAAAATAGGAATAAAATTCTAATTTTTGTATCGCAATATAAAATTAATTAATTTGATACTAAATCACTTAAAATGGTTTATTTGAACACCAGGGACTTAAGAGACTACAGTCGGGTGTCGGGCACCTATCCCGAAACGTGAGGAAGGTCAGATTGAGGTATTTTTGGGATGTTGGAGCACGGTTTAAGGTACGTATGTTGGGAAATATGCCCTAGGTCAATCCATTAACAGTCTTTATGAATACATTTTTGTTAATAAAATAGAGGATTTCATTTGTTGTTTATTATAATTGATTTGCATGTTTACATTATAATAAGATCCATGGGTATTTACAGAAATATCCTAAATGTCCCTAGTCGATTATTATACCTGGGAACTATAATGAATTAAGACTAGTGTGAGTCTTGATTGATGATCATACGATGATCATACGTATAGAATACGAATCAAGATCATGAGTACTTGTTAGGGAACAAAGTATCTTGGACCGACCCGCTATGAGAACATCACATGAATTAAGTCATAGTTGTTTCTCATGATAGGTATATTTTTCAGTCCTCGACTTGAGATTACCAGAGACTTCAACATTAGGAATACAAGTGATTTGACGCAATCAAACGTTGTCTTTAACCGGATGATTATAAAGGTTGTGATTGGTTCTTGTGTGAGTAATGTGGTGAAGTTGTGTAATCGAGATAGAATTTGTCCCTCTCATATAAAGAGAGATATCCAAAGTGGATCCCTCGATGTGTTAGATCTGTTAAAAGGCCTAGTCTAAGTGAATTGATATTGATCAATGTCACTTAGATGTTTTCAAGATATACCTAGAAATCGAGACTAGTACGATTGAACATGTTGGATGACAATTCCATGCCTTATGTTTGATCAAAAGGATATCGTGTGACAAAAGGATGTTATATACACTATTGATTAGGTTATATCGATTTGATATTCGTACAACTTGGGTAGTCATAATGTCTTGCTAGAGGCCACTTATGACTTGTATACCAAAATGTGTTTTGGTACACTGCCAATGTTGTATGAGCCTATTGGGTCGCACACCGAGAATGGCTTTGCGAGATTTTAAGATGGTTCAGAAAAATGAATTTTATATGATAAAATTCATGACAGAAACGTCCTTGTAGTGTATTACACTTATACTTCTTTAAGTAGGGGTATATGTGTAATTTACTTAATCGTCTATATACGAGGGTTGTATAAATAGACGCTTTGAGTCAGAATACAAGTACGAAAGATTTTAAAAGGGCCGAAACTCTATTTTCGTTTTAAGAAACAACTTAGAGTTTTTGGTATCCTCTGGATCGTTTTGGAGAGAAACAAAAGATTTGGAATTCTCTCGAAGCTAGCACTTTGAATCTCGGTCGCCGTTCGTATGTGGACAGCTAGTAGAGGGCGTTCGTCATTGGCCGCGCTTTAGAGATCGATTAACCTTCAGAAAGGTATTGCGACTGAGGTATGATTAAGTTTTCATAATTTAAACATGTTTTAATGGAATCAGATTCGGATCCTGTTTTGGGGTTTTTCTCAAAATTGTTTTGTAATCTCCGCTGCGCATGAACCCCAAAAACCCAACAACGTAAACCCTAAAAAACATATGGAGTATTTAATTGGTTTAATTCGTTCATTTATTATGTTTTCTATGAATTTTCATATTTTATCATTGGTTCATTTGTTCACAGTTCGGTTGGTTTGATTTCATCATTGGAGATTAGTCGAGGTAGTATGGTACGGGTTCCAGCAGGCTAGATTGTAGCGTGTGTGCTTGGGCGCTCGATGGATGGTGACCCGAGTTGTTGAGTGCACGTGTCCGGTAGATTGGGATGTGCCAGAATTCACCATTAGTAATTCTGGTGTGACGCAAGCTTGATGTGCTCTACTGGGGCATCCGGATTGACGAAATATGATCTAGCCTGCTATGCATTACACATCCGTTTGGTTTTATCGGTATTGTTGCACAATTATTTGGTTACATTGTGATTATCTGTTGCTCATCTTGTTATGACTGTTAACTATGCATGTGTTGATTTACAATTGCCTATTATTACCACATGTTTAGTTAACTTGTTGACTGGCTTATATTATTATATGTTTGATGGTTTTCTTTGGGGATTTACTCATCAGGACTCATCATCTATATTTGTTGGGATAGATGAGTGCAGGTCTAGGTACGAGCATAGGCAAGGAGATATTGGGTGGCTACCTCTGATTGTTTACAGTCTAGGGCCTACTCATTCATACTACATCTTGTTATTTTGTTACTTTTGGGTTATTTGGGACTTTTGAGACACTTGTACATGTATATATTTACTTTTATTGCCTTATATACAATGTACATTGTGTATTGTTTACCACATTAGGATGATGCTCTAATGACATGAATTTTACATTTATTTCATGTTGTTAAGTCTTTCACTGAATTCTCGAATATTAATGATAAAATTCAGATGAATGTTAAGCAATTAAATAATTGAATAACTTTAGTATGAGGTGCTGATAGTCACCCAAGAGGGGGGGTGAATTGGGTTACTAAGTACTTATCGCCTTTTTAATTATAATCCAAAAATCAAGATGATATATGCTCACCGAAATGCAAATATGGATGCTATGAAAGTGAATGGGGTAGAAGAGATGGAAATGAGACACGATATATAGTGGTTCGATCCAACCGATCTACATCCACTACCTAACCTCCCTGGTTAGGATTTTTAACCCCCACTTATATTTCCACTAAGTGTTACACCTTAAGCTAACTAGCCTAGTGAATGCCTAGCCTTAACTAGGTCTTTTACAAGATGCCTTATCGCAATAAGGTCTTATACAACCACCTAGCCGCAAATAGGGTTTTCCCCACCTAGACTCACCTAGGATTTTCCCCACCTAGCCGCAACTAGGATTTATGCCCAGCCTCAACTAGGTCTTCCCTTTTGACTTAGATCCCATTAAGTCTTACAATTAAAGTTTGATGAATACAATAAAATACACTTTACAAAGTAAAGCGACACCAAGTTCAAATACAAGCAAGCCTCCTAGAGCCTAACCACTATAATGCATGCAAGTATGAAAACAATTGAGAAATGCAAAAATATTACTGATTTTATGCAAAACTCAAATATGAAATCGTTTCAAACAAATCGATTAGAACAAATCCGATTTCAAATCCAATGAACAAGAAGTTTGATAAAAATCAAGTTTAAGTGCAAACACTTGTCCAAATCAGTCCTAGGGTTTAGTAAATCAAGTTTAAGTGCAAAACTCAAGACAAATGTGTTTAACAATACAATATGTGATTTCCTAAGTCAAGCATACACGAATATATAATTTGAGCATAAGAAAAGCTAAGAAATAAGATTTTCTTACAACCCTAAGATGATGACTTGAAAATCAGTTTTGGAGAGGTTGTAGTACACCTTAGAATGCCTCAAGAGTGCTTCAAAGTATTACTTGAGTTCTTCACAAAACTCCAAGCTCCTCATCTTGAAAAAATTTGAGCACTTGTGTTTTTCTTTCTTTTCAAAACCAAATCTTTGTGCTTAGTTGTTTGTGAGTGTTGTATATTCTTATATAATAGTTTTATGACAGTTCTAGGGATCCAAGGGCTGAGATTTCATCAAAAATTTAAATTAAAGTGAATTTTTCAGCTTTATAAAAAAAGCTATCAGGAATGCAATTAGCGCGCTAATGTTGAGACATAGCGCACTAACTGTAGGGACCTGAAAATAAATATTTTCGTCCCTTTGGTTAGTGACCCTTTATCGTGTCCGAGACCCAACCAACCCTTATATAACATGTTATATAAGATCAATTTGGGTGGTCGGGATATTTTCACAAATCCCAAAAATGGAAAATCTTGGTTTCATGACTTGCGAGGGACTTTTATGCAAATATGCAGTTTTCTTTTTAAAACCTTTCAAAAACTAGTCTTTCTTTTTCGAAAACTTCCACAATGGTTTTCAAAATGCGATGTGAGCATAAACACATGGTTTATCATTGTTTAAACTTATAAGATCTAATCAAGTGTTAAATTTAACTTAAAACTTCAATTTATCACTTAACATTTGAAAATCCATTTTAAAAACACGATGTGCATGAACTAATGCAATAGGCTTACGTAAATGAACTTGTATACCTTACATCAATGTTACAACACATAATTTGATCTTTCGTCTTTATTCCCTTATATATGGCGAATCTTGAACTTGTATGACTTGAATGCTCGAATACTTGTGATGTGATGTTTTGCAACCTTTGACAAAACTGAAATACACTTGATAAACTTATTAGTATATTTTCACCTTGTTTGTTTCCATCAAAATCCCGGTCGGAGTTAGAGAGACTAACCACTTAGTCCAACAGGTGTGAGGTATGTGATGTGTTCATGATTGTCGGTGGCGCGTGAGACCCAATAGAGCGGTGACATGGCAAGGCTAAGGTGCTCGCGGCACATGACATGGTGGGCCTTGAGATTTGAGGCCACCATAGTTGGTATCAGATCCCAAGGTTCAAGGAACTTAAGGAGTTAATAAAAGAGCATAAAACTTAATGAACAAATAAATCATATATGTGGAAACCTGGTGTACTTGCCTTAAAACCCTAGTTGGGAAGTGATAATGAGGCAGGTAGTGTTAGGATTATATACGTGTTATGTTTTAATTGTGTATTACTTATGGTACGTGTATATATACTAAGGCTAATTCAGCACATGTTTTTTGATGCAGATTTTGATGGACGAACAACCCTATACTACTCAACCGGAGGTGGGAGATACTAGTGATTCGACCAAGGATACTTTGACATTGCATTCTCTGGCTCAAATCATTGACGACTGAATCGTGGTACATCATGCTCAATTTGCATAGCTCATAGAGATGATGAGAGATTTGGCAGCTGTAACATCAGGTCATACTACAGTTTCAGATGTACCACATAGGCAGTCGTATCCCTGATCACATCACATATGTCGATTCAGGCGACGGCTTCAGAGACACTGGTCAAGGTGATTGCGCTAGTGGTAGTACATGCGGAGACATCAGCTCCCATTCCGTCGATAACTAAGCAGTCAGTGGTAGCATCCACTTCAGGTCACAGTATGTTTGCAGAGATAAATAGGGTTAAAGAGTTTATCCAATTCCAACCTAAATATTTCTACGGAGCGAGTGACCAGGAGGCAGCCAAGATGTAGCAATTATTGCATCAGTGGCTACATAAGCTGCTAATGGTTGGGCAGAAGGACCAAGCGCGTCTTTTAAGTTTTTGTCCTAGGGGTGTGCAGCGATTTGAAGGACCACTTATTCAGATATTTATCCGTATCCTGCTACATGGGCTGAGTTTCGACAATTATTTTATGAAAAGTACATGGACATTGAGGTTTAGCTGAGATTCAGAGAGGAGTTTCTGGCCTTGAGATAGCGTAACATGTCAGTTCTAAAGTATATGGAGAGATACAGGTACTTGCTGCAGTATTCCAAGGATGTGGCTAGGGCGGAGAGACTTCAGATTTATTATTTTGTTCGAGGTCTCGATGAGATGATAGCCAGTACCATTGTGTCTAGAGGAGCCCGCACTTTACTAGAAATTTATGATAGAGCACTTTCTTTCGAGACTTATCTTCCTAGAGAGACAACCGACATGTGTCTACCATATATCAGGGTTTGTTTGAGCAGACTTCTCGACAAGATTACAGGTCAAAGAGACAAAGAGATCATTCTGACAGACAGGGACAGGAGTAGAGAGTTGACAGGGACGATTGGCGGTCAGATTAAGGTCGGCAAGGCACCAGGCGGTACAAGCGATTGTGTCAGTACTAGCAGAGCAACTAAGACAACAGTACAGACTGGACTGAGATCAAAGAGGCCATGACAGGGGTCAGAGGGACTAGGGTCAGGGTTAAAGATCTAGGGGTTGTCAGTCTAGAGGATAGGATAGGCACATTTGTTACAGGTGCGGATTGAGAGGCTACATCAATGTTGATTGTTGGAGAGCTTCTCTAATACCAAAGCAAACATAAATTGGAGAGAGGACCTACACGATTGCATAGCTAATTCGAGAGATGACCCGACAACACGTATAGGGTACATAGTTGTTACACATTTTGTGAGTTATTTTTACCTTGCATTTTGTGGTATAACTAGTTGATTAGTTCACCAGTGGTTAGTGTGTAACTAGTTGATTAGCTCACCTGTGGTTAGTCGTATAACTGGTTGATTTGTTCACTAGGGGTTAATGCATGACTGGTTGAATTGTTCACCAGGGGCTAGTTATTTGACTGGTTGATTTTTTCACCAGGGGTCAGTGTATTACTGGTTTATTAATTCGTCAGGGATTAATGTATTACTGGTCGATTTGTTCACCAAAAGTTTGTTCAGGTTAATATACCTATTGAGTGGTTTTGTTAGTGTTCGAGGCCCGTGATGAGAGATATCGATTACTTTAAATTTTAGGACGAAATTTTCCCTAGTTGGACAGAATAAAAAAATTAAATAATTAAATAAAAAATCAATTAAAAATTGTTTTAAATAAAATGAATAATAGAAAAATATGGAAAATATTTAGGAAATTATGGAAAAATTCAGAAAAATTCGAGAAAATATGAGAAATTGGAAAATGAGTATAGAATTAGGTTTCAAAATTTCCTCGGCCGTTTGGCACCTCGGTGTAATAAAAAAATGTGCCAATACCAAAAATTGGAATAAAATTCTAATTATCGCAATATAAAATTAATTAATTTGATACTAAATCACTTAAAATGATATATTCGGACACTAGAGACTTAGGATACTATAGTTGGGCATCGAGTGTGCATCCCGATATGTAAGCGAGGTCAAGCCGAGGTATTTTTGGGACGTTGGATCGTGGTTTAAGGTGCGTAGACCCCACAGAAACACATATGGAGTGTTTAATTGGTTTAGTTTGTTCATTTATTATGCTTGTTATGCATTTCCATATTCTATCATTGGTTGATCTGTTCATCGTTTGGTTGGCTTGATTTCCTCATCAGAGATTAGTCGGGGCGGTGTAGTGTGGGTTCTAGTGTGACGGCCCCAGCAACCACAAACTGGGCCCCGCCCGGCCTAAACTTACGTGGACCCCCGAGCCAGTGTTCGACGAGTCAACGCAAGTCTAGTCAGCCTTAATTTTCCAATTATTCAATACATTATTCACTCACTCACCCTGGATCACTCTCTTTAGATTCACTTTAACTCTATTTAATCATTTATCCTCCAAGTTAGTTAGGTGTGCAGCGAATTGTTTTTAACACGAACTTAAAACAGTTTACAACTCAGTAAACCTAGATGTGGAAAATCTTGTCCAAACAACATCACATATATATAACAGATCAACTGAAAACTCAAAATGAACATATACATGTATCAACAGTCAAGTTCAACTCCCTAGAGCCCTAAAATATCAAAACAAATGGATACGTAGCCAAAATATACAATAAAAGGACAAAATACCTACAAAGTGAGAGCAAAGCTAACGGCTCTGAGTATACCTCAGAGGATATCTCCAAGCATCAGCGCCTTGCCCCTACTCGTCTATGGATCTACACTCACCATCATAAAAAGGACGGTGAGTACAAAATATAACAGTAACCAACAACAATAGATATCTCAACAAAAACTACTGAATTCTCAATAATCATAAGTTTATGAATCATGCAGTGTATAACAAGAAACTGAAATATATAGCAAATTGCATGATAAATAGATTCAATAAGCTTAGACAATGATAATCAAGTGACCAGGAAACAAACAGATAGGTGAATAGATAGTCTTAATCAAACCGCAGGTCACAAGACCTCCTCAGCTTGCGATCGACACAGTAGGCCTAAACCTGCCTCCCCTGCTCAATCCACCCCATACGAACTAGTGGGCCTGAAGGTCGCCTCCACTGAACGCACACTCTGTTAGGAAAAGCCACAGACAAAGTCAGCTACTAAATTCCTAACACACTATCGAAAAAAAGCCACATTTACGAGCCGAATACTAAATCATTTCGATAGACTCCAAGCCACAGTCTATGCCGGCTGCTAAACTTGTTGAGACTTCTCATCACAGTCGGACTACCAAAACCTTAGGTCACCTGAACTAAAATGGAATACAAAGGGCTCGCATGTTGATTCTATTGTTGCCTTTACTCACCTCGAATCCCGCTAAAAATGCCCTCACGTAGCTCCACCCGTTCCCCAATTAGTTGCCAACACTCCGCTCGTCACCTGACAACTATTCTGACCAATTTCCGTTAATTTTCCCTAATTATCCTAAGTATTCCTCAATTTTCTCAAGTTTGACCCATTTTCTACAATTTTCTAAATTATTGTTCCTTTGTGTAATTGAGTCGCTTACCTGGTATTAGGTTGCATTAAGACCCATTAGGATAGCAAAGCAAAACCCCATAATTGTCATGCAATTTAAAAATATTTTTCACTATTTTCTGGCTAATTTTGTAGATTTCACGCTTTGCGAAGTAAAAACTCCAACAAAAAATCTCTCCACAATTCCAAAAATTTCACTTTTCATAGAAATTCCCAAATTTCCATTTATTTGGTCAGAATATAATTTTTCTGGATTTTTCCCATTTTTCCTGAATTTTATAATATTTATTTCTAAAAAAACATATTTAATTAATAAATTTATTATAAATAAATAAATAATTATTTTAATAATGGATGGGTCCCTGGGTCAGATCGGGTTCGACTTGGTCCGCCCAACTGGGTCGGACTAGGGCCGACCCTTCTGAGTTGGGCCCGGGTCAGCATGACCTGGCCCACCAATCTCATCTTCTTCATTGGAACGAACAGAATTCTCTATTCATTCCAATTTTTTTTCTTTGTTTCTTTCTTTTTCTCTTTCTCTTCTACATCAAACAACTTCATCAACAACAATACCAACACGAACAATCACTAATTCACCATCAACAACTCAACGAGGACAACAACACCAATCACACCCACACCCATAACCACAACGCCAACATCAACAACACAAATAAACAATAATAAACCCACCTTCACCAACGTCGTCAACTTGTTTCCCTGAACTCTCAACCTCGATCTCTCAATCTCTCGGTCTCTCTTTCTTCTCCTCTCTTTGGCAAGAATGATGATGGCGGTGGGGTGTTGTTGACATTTTGGGGTCAAATGACCATTTTGCCCTTCCAATCTTATCTCTTCCTTAATAAGCCAATGCCCCTCTTGGTCATTTCATTTTTCATTTTTTTTTCTTTTTACTTATATATATATATACATTTTTATATATTCTATATATATATATATAAATATATATATAACTGTATTTTCGTGCCTACGATTTTGTTGTACGCGCCAACGAGCACATTAGGGCATGCACACTACCGTTCGACCTACGCGTGTTGTCATGACCCCGCATATCACTCGACGCCCATAATTTATTATTTAATTTCATTAATTATTTTCATTTGTAAATGTCAATGTTTTTATTCCATTTTCGTCCTCCAGACTCTCAAATACCCGTGCAATTCACTCGATACTCGTTTTACGCGTTCTTTCGTATTGAACTCGTTCTACGGTACCACCGCACACTCACCACATCCTTACACATTTGAGATATTTAATTTAATTTTCAGTAATAAATAAATAATACAAATCACCAAACAAACATAACATACCTCGGTGTCGACTCACGAGAACCGAAACAAGTACACCACGACTAGCTGGGCCCACATTACGACCCTGAAATGTCACGTGTCACTAGTTAGAATTTTATGGTCGTTACAGTCTCCCCCCTCTTTGAGAATTTCGTCTTCAAAATTAAACGAAAATACAGAGTAAAACTTACCGGAATCAAAACGAGTAAGGGAAATGCTCGTGCATATAGGACTCCAGCTCCCAGGTTAGTTCCTCGTCCCCGTGATATTGCCACTTGATGAGAACTGAGGGTATCTCCTTATTCCTCAATATCTTCACCTTCAGGTCCATAATCTGAATAGGTTGTTCATCGTAGGTAATGTCATCCCTTAGATCAATCTAACTCAGGTCCACCATTGGTCGTCTGGCCTCTCTTGACCAATCAAGTTGAAGCATCGATATGTGAAACACTGGGTGAACTCCAATCGACTGAGGTGGTAACTCAAACTCATATGCAACCTTGCCTATTCGTTTCTTCACTCTGAACGAACCTATAAACCTCAGCGCAAGCTTTCCCTTGATTCCAAATCTCTTGTGACCCTTCAATGGAGAAACCTTTAGATATACATAGTCTCCCACCTTATACTCCAGCTCGTCATGGTACTTGTCATAATCTTCTTCTGCCTCTCCTGTACACCCTTCAATCGAAGTCTAATCAGTCGTACCTTCTCTGTGTGATCCACAATAATATCTGGCTGAATCACTGCAACATCCTCTGGCTTTGACCAACAAGATGGAGATCTACACGGCCTGCCGTAGAGTGCCTCAAATGGTGCCATACCAATATTGGCCTGATAATTGTTATTGTAAGCAAACTCACACAGATGAAGACATTCCTCCCAAGAACCACCATACTCTAACACACACATCCTCAACATGTCCTCCAATACCTGAATCAACATCTCTAACTGTCCATCGGTCTGTGGATGATAAGCTGTACTGAGATCCAACCTCATGCCAAACTGTGCCTACATACTTTGCCAAATCTGTTACGTAAATTGCGACCCTCTGTCTGACACAATCGACAATGGTACATCATGCAGTTGCACTATCTCTCTCTCGTACAAGCTTGCCAACCTATCCACTAGATGTGTGGTGGAAATCGGTATGAAGTGCGCAGACTTTGTCAATCTGTCCACAATCACCCAGATACTGTCATGTCCTCGCTGAGACTAAGGTAACCCACTAACGAAATCCATGGCGATATGCTCCCACTTCCAGCGAGGAATGGGAAGCGGCTGCAGTAATCCACCAGGCCTCTTATGCTCAGCCTTAACTCGCTTGCATATCTCACAACCTCTAACATAATCACCAACATCAGTCTTCATCTCTGACCACCAAAACAAATAACGTATAGCACCATACATCTTGGTCCTGCCTCGATGAACAAAAAAACGTGAGCGGTGTGCCTCTTGGAGAATCTCATCACGTATGTCAGCCACTGATGGAATCCACAGTCTCTCTCTAAATCTCAGGCAGAAATCTGTTGACTGACTCTACTCTGGATGATCGAAACTCTGAGCAAACTTACTATACCACTGATATTGCTCATCAGCCTGCTGACCATCAAATACACTCTGGATAGAGACTCTATGGGTTCTCAACTGCCCATAAATCAACACACTTGTGCTAGTCAGGATATCAACAGAATACATCACCTCGACTGCCTCGAGTAATCCATACTCATGTGTCATGCAACACGTCAAAACCTCTGAGTCAACCCCTTTACGGCTCAATGCGTCAGCTACGACATTAGCCTTCCCTGGGTGATACTCCAACGAAAAATCATTATCCTTGAGGAACTCTAGCCACCATCTTTGTCTCATATTCAGCTCTCTCTGAGTGAAGAGGTAATTCAAACTCTTGTGGTCAATAAACAACACAAACTTCTCTCCATAGAGATAATGACGCCAAATCTTCAATGCAAACACCACTGCCGCCAACTCTAAGTCATATGTAGGGTAATTCTTCTCGTGAATGTTCAACCATCGGGATGCGTAAGCTATCACTATACCGTCCTGCATCAAAATGTAGCCCAAATCGACCAAACAAGCATCGGTGTTTACCTCAAAACCTTTCCATGACTCAGGCAGTACTAGCACTGGTGCAGTAGTTAGTCTTTCCTTCAAAGTCTGGAAAGTCTGCTTACGACTGTCATCCCACTGAAATTTGACTTCCTTCTTCGTCAACTGCGTTATCGGTGTCGCAATATTTGAAAAGGCCTGAACAAGTTGTCTATAATAACTATCCAATCCTAGAAAACTCCAAATATCTATCACTAATATCGGTGTAGGCCAATCAATAACTGCTCTGACCTTAGTAGGGTCTATTGACACTCCGCTACCTCCGATATTGTGACCTAGAAATCTAACCTCTGTAAGCCAAAACTCACACTTACTGAACTTGGCGTACAATTTATGCTCCTTAGTGTTTGCAAAATCATCTTGAGGTGCTCCTCGTGCTCCTCACGAGTCCTAGAATAGATCAAAATGTTGTCAATGAAAACTATGACAAATCTATCCAAGTACTATCTCAATACACGATGCATGAGATCCATGAACATTGCTGGGGCATTCGTTAGCCCCAACGGCATGACGATAAATTGATAGTGCCCGTATCTCGTGCGAAAAGCCGTCCTCTCTTTGTCCTCTGCTCTAATCCTCAACTAATGGTAGCCAGATCTCAAATCAGTCTTCGAGAACCACTGCTCTCCAGTCAGCTGATCGAACAAGTCATCAATGCGAGGTAATGGATACTAATTCTTCTTTGTCACTCGGTTTAGCTACCTATTGTCGATATATAATCTCAGGTTGCCGTCTTTCTTCTTCATAAAAAAGACTGGCGCGCCCCAAGGTGACATACTCGGGTGAACAAAATCCAACTCCAACAACTCATCCAGTCGCGATCTTAGTTCCTTTGACTCCTTAGGAGCCATCTGGTACGACATAATCGATATAAGTTTGGTTTCGGGAACCAAATGAATGATGAAATCAATCTCTCTCGTCAGTGGTAATCTGGGAAGCTCTGCTGGAAACACGTCCGGAAACTCGCACACAACTAGTGCTTCCTCGATCTTAATCACAACTCTCCCTGCAGTATTTAGAACACTCCCAAACGTCTCAATCTCACTGCTTGTGGCCACCCTGTCTCTGGTAACTCTCAACTAAGTCGCACTGCCACGAAAAGTAAACTCTGGTTATCTAAGAATCTGAAATGTGGCCGTCTTGCCGAAATAATCAATCTATGCGTGATAAGGACCTAACCAATCCATGCCTAACAACGCATCAAACTCTAGAAACTTTAACACTCTGAGATCTATCGGTAATTCATGTCCCTCTATTTCCACTATACAATGCTCACAAATCATGTTAGGGTAGATCTTGTCCCCAACAGCTGTGCTAAAAACTAAAGGTTTCCTTAAGCTAACTGGTCTCAACCTTAACTTATCAACCATGCACTCAAAAATAAAGGAAAATCGAACCAGAGTCAGTCAATACATACATCAAACAACCATAAATAGAAATCATATCCTCAACCAGGTGTCGAGTCACCTGAGGGTCTGGCTCAATGACAACATGTACTCGCTCTCTAGTCTATTGCTGGTGTGGATATTTTCTTATAAAATGTCCCAATTGCCCGCACTTAAAGAATGTCTTCAAATACCTCTTCCTCTTATTCTCGGAGCAGCCCTGTCGTACCACTGCATTGATCAATGTTGTGGGTACGACACTCGTGGTCTAAACTAATGGAGTGGCTTGAGGTGTAGCCGGACTCACATCACATACAAGAGCTACTGTTAATACGGATGAAAATGATAACTGTTGTGCCTGTCCTCTAAGAATATCCAATATCTCATTCATTTGTCGTCCCTTAGACTCTACTCTTTAAGTTCACAACTGAAACTCACGTGCCCAGGTCGCAAAAATCTCTTGACACATCTTGTGGTGGATATCAAGCTCCGCCCAGGTTACCAGCATCTGGCTGTTCAACGATTGTGGTATGTATTAGCAAATAGCGAACATCAATCTTACGTAACAATATATTATAATACACATTAAAATTTAACATGATCAAAATAATATATCATTCCCCACTTCCCAGCTATACTTGAGTTAAGTTCTTAGGATTTCCAAACTAAATTCATTTGCTTGTGTTTTATACTTATTCAAAGTTTAGGTGATAAACCATTAGGCTCTGTACTAGGTTAGAGAATAACTTACACCTCATCCCTAGGCTTCACAAACCTAGGCTCTGAGACTAACTATGACGACCCCAACAACCAAAAACTGGCCCTGCCCGGCCTAAACCTACGTGGACCCCCGAGCCAGTCTCTGACGAGTCAACACAAGTTTAGTAAGCCTTAATTTGCCAATTATTCAATACATTTTTCGCTTACTCACCCTGGATCACTCTCTTTATATTCACCTTAACTCTATCTAATCATTTATCCTCCAAGTTAGTTAGGTGTGCAACGAAATTGTTTTTAACACCAACTTAAAACAGTTTACAACTCAGTTAACCTAGATGTGGAAACCAAACAACGTCACATGTATATAACAGATCAACTGAAAACCCAAAATAAACATATACATGTATCAACAGTCAGGTTCAACTCCCCGGAGCCCCAAAATATCAAACAAATGGATACATAGCCAAAATATACAACAAAAGGACAAAATACCTACAAAGTGAGAGCAAAGCTAATGGCTCTGGGTGTGCCTCAGAGGATATCGCTAAGCATCAGCATCTTGCCCCTACTACTCTGTGGATCTGCACCCACTATCATAAAAAGGACGGTGAATACAAAATATAACAGTAACCAACAATAATAGATATCTCAACATAAACTACTGAATTCTCAATAATCATAAGTCTATGAATCATGCAGTGTATAACAAGAAACTAAAATAAATAGCAAATCGCATGATAAATAGATTCAATAAGCTCAGACAACGATAATCAAGTGACCAAGAAGCAAACAAATAGGCGAATAGATAGTCCCAATCAAACCGTGGGTCACAAGACCTCCTCAGCTTGCGATCGACACAGTAGGCCCAAAATCGCCTCCCTTGCTCAATCCACCCTGTACGAACCAATGAGCCCGAAGGTCACCTCCATTGAGCCTACACTTTGTTAGGAAAAGCCAAAGACAAAGTTGGCTACTAAATTCCTAACACACAATCGAAAGAAAGCCGCAGTCACAAGCTGCATGCTAAATCATTATGATAGGCTCAAATGAGAAGCCATAGTCTATGTCGGTTGCTAAACTCATTAAGACTTCTCATTATAGTCGGACTACCTAAACCCTAGGTCACCTGAACTAGAATGGAATACAGAGGGCTCTTATTTCAAAAATAATCAGTCAAGAAATAGAAAAACATTCATGTTGATTCTATTATTGCCTTCACTCACCTTGAATCCCGCTAAAAAGGCCCTCGTGTAGCTCCACCCATTCCTCAATTAGTTGCCAACACTCCACTCGTTACCTAACAATTATTCTGACCAATTTCCGTTAATTTTCCCTAATTATCCCAAGTATTCCTCAATTTTCTCAAGTTTGATCAATTTTTCTACAATTTTCTAAATTATTGTTCCTTTGCGCAATTGAGTCGCTTACCCGGTATTGGGTTGCATTCAGACCCATTAGGATACCCGATGGAAACCCCATAATTTTCATGCAATTTAAAATATTTTTCAATATTTTATGGTTATTTTTGTCAATTTTATGTTATATGAGGTAAAAACCCCGACAAAAAGTCTCTCCACAATTCCAAAAATTTCACTTTTAATAGAAATTCCCAAATTTCCATTTATTTGGTCAGAATGTAATTTTTTAGGATTTTTCCCATTTTTTTTTTATGAATTTTTCCTGATTTTTCTAATATTTATTTCTTAAAAAAACATATTTAATTACTTTATTTATTATATATAAATAAATAAATTATTATCTTAATAATGGATGGGTCGCCGAGTTGGATCGGTCTGATCCGGTCCACCCTAATTGGGTCGAACCAGGGCTGACCTACCCGAGTCGGGCCCGGGTCATCATGGCTGGGCCCACCAATCTCATATTCTTCATTAGAACGAACAGAACTCTCTGTTCATTCCAATTTTTTTTTCTTTGTTTCTTTATTTTTCTCTTTCTCTTCTACATCAAACAACTTCATTAACAACAATACCAACACCAACAATCACTAATTCACCATCAATAACTCAACGAGAACAACAACACCAATCACACCCACACCCACAACCACAATGCCAACATCAACAACACAAATAAACAATAACAAACTCACATTTACCAACGTCGCCAACTTGTTTCCCTGAACTCTCAACCTCAATCTCTCGGTCTTTCTTTCTTTTTCTCTCTTTCGGTCTGATTTTTGGCAAGAATTATGGTGGCGGTGGGGTGTTGTTGACATTTTGGGGTGGGGTCAAATAACCATTTTGCACCTCCAATCTTATCTCATCCTTAATAAGCCAATGCCCCTTTTGGTCATTTCATTTTTTATTTTTTTTCTTTTTACTTATATATATATACATTTATATATATATGTTCTATATATAAATATATATATATATAAACTGTATTTTCTCGCCTACGATTTCATTGTGCATGCCAACGAGCACATTTGAGCGTGCACACTACTGTTCGACCTGCGCGTGTCGTCATGACCCCGCATAACACTCGACGCCCATAATTTATTATTCAATTTCATTAATTATTTTCATTTGTAAATGTCAATGTTTTTATTCCATTTTCATCCCCCAGACTCTTAAATACCTGTGCAATTCACTCGATACCTGTTTTACTTGCTCTTTCATACCAAACTTGTTCTACGGTACCAACAAACACTCACCACGTCCTCACACATTTGGGATATTATATTTGATGTTCAGTAATAAATAAATAATACAAATCACCAAACAAGCATAACATACTTTGGTGTCGACTCACGAGGACCGAAACAAGTACACCATGGCTTGCTGGGCCAGCAAAACAACCCTGAAATGTCACGTGGCACTAGTTAGAATTTTAGGGTCGTTACACCTAGCAGGCTAGATTGTAGAAGAAGTGTTTAGGCCCTCGGTGGATGGCAACTCGAGCTGCTGAGTGCACGTGTCCAGTGGGTTGGGATGTGTTAGGATTCAACCTTAGTAGTTCGGGTGTGACCCAGGCTTGATGTGCTCAGCTGGGGCATCCGGATTGATGAAGTATGATCTAGTCTGTTATGCGTCACACATTTGTCTGATTTTATCGATATTATTGCATAGTTACTTGGTTACATTGTGATTATTTGTTACTCATCTTGTTATGGTTGTTAACTATGCATTCATTGGTTTACATGTAACGACCCATTTTCCTTAATGAACCACCACGGGGGCCATGCGAGCCCATAACTAGCCACGTCAAGGCCAATTATGTCCCACAGCTATTATTAACTCCAAATCATCATTTTACTCCTCAATTTATATACAATTTATAGTTTAAATTGCTACTGAACTCAAATTATCTGATAAATATCATTTAAAACCTCAAATCACAATGGAAAACTTAAATCATGACAAATTAATTTGAAAGCATTAAAGTCATGTCATTTGATCATATTCCTAATGTGGAAAACCCATATATCATCATATAACAATAATAAACCTCAAGTGTGTAACAAAATATCAAAATGTATATCCATATGTCTCGTCATCCCAAACCCAAGTAAAAACGATAATACATATATAAACACACGTACAAGTCCAGCTTGTATGTCTTTGAAATCACAGGTAGTCAGCAAGCTTCACCTTGCCACGACTCGTACTAGGATCTACATTCAAACCATCCCAAAAGGCAGATGACGAGTCCAGAGTGAGTATTTCCAAGGAAATTAAATGAGCAATTACAAAAGTAAATACTAAAATTTAAATAAGCTATTAAATAAACATGCGAGAATAAAATAGACAACTGTTCTCATCCCATGATTTAAATAATAGTGAAACTCGAAATGTGTTCCTATAGCCTACGGTCAGACTAGCAACATACTTTTAACTCTTCCACATAGCGCTGCCGGGGAGTGGCCCTCAAGCAAGGTCAGTCTCTGGATCTGACACATTCCCCGACGTGACCCTTGGGTCAAATTATTCACCGAGATCTGTGGCACACGTGCTATGACCTAGTGGACATACACACATGAATGGCATATAGGGAGAGCCTCAACGTCCATCCATATAGACACCACAACAGGATATAGAATAATGAAACAACAATATTGAATTCAAATTGCCAAAAATAAGTAAATGCTCAAGTAATTTCAGTTGGGATACTACACACCTGAAACTGCACTCCCACTAACCAATCTCGTGAAAATCATGCTCTAAGTGTGTGTCTAATCACCAGTCAACCAATCCAAAGCTTGATACCTAAAAATATCAATTAATTCCCCAAATTCGCAATTTCCACAACTCCCATTTACCCATAAATTGCACATTTTTAAATCCCTATTATATTGGTAATAATCTTCAAATAAATCCATAATTAAACCAAATCGAAAAATTCATTTTTTTTAAAAAAATTATTTTATTTTTCTATCTCGGACACCGTGGGTAGCACTGCCGTGATCAATCGCTCACGACGTCCTCGATGTCGTGGCTCACGCCACCACAAATTTCACCCCCATGGCGTGACATAAAGCGTGGGTGTGTGTGAGTTCTCTAGTTTGGAAAACGCGGGTGACACCATGGGGGTTTCCACCTCACGGCGTCCCTGGCGGCGTTTGAACCAAAGACGTTGTGTTGGGGTGTTCAAGCACCCCGACTCGTCACCACAGTCCGAACTCATCTTGTCACCTCATATATCTACATATCCACCTAATACAACCATAAAACCTTGATGAAATTTGTCCTAAAATCCCGATAAAACCCTATTTTCCTTCAAAAATCCATAACAACCTCAACCAATTCCTCAAATTTGTGCTACTAATCAATACAACAACCATAACAACACCCTCAAGACTGGTGTACTCGGTTTACAACCCTGAGAATCCATGTCAAAGCCAACAAAATTACACCCGGTACGTAGATAATGGAGAGGAGAGCAAGGATCTCACCTTGGATCGTCGTATCCTTGTCATTTAGTACTCCAAATGATCTCCTAAACTTCACAAAACCCTTATCACAACCACCAATTTTTGAATTATAAGATAGAAGAGAGAGAAAAGGTGGTGAGTTGTGAGAGTTTGGACTATTTATACCTCTAAAATCATCCCCATGTGTGAGTGTATCTGAAGACATAATCCAAGGGTTTTCATGAGGTTAATAAGTCCACTTTAAGCGACTTAGGTGGGTGACTTCACTCCTTGACCTTATCATTTCTCAACAAACAGACAAACCCTTGGGCGATCCCACACGCAACTCCCGCGCATACACTCGCATCACAATCGAACATACATTGCTAATTATTAATTATTAATTCCATTTTATTCATTTTCCATGTGTGTATTACTACCCGACCTAGTGTACCGTCATTCGCATACCCAGTACCTGTGTTTACATGCTAATCGAGGTAAATACCCGTCATACTGTCTCACAAGGATCAATAACAATATAAATACACATTGAAATGCAATCCAACATAATTACATATAAACATCACAAATAAATGCACAACAACTCACAAAATTACTATGTACCTAGCTTCGGGTGCGTCCTGGCCTATTTGCGGGGACTACGGGGTGCCGAGCTGTCGTTCGCGTATGCACATACATCATAACTAACGACTAATTAAAATTGGCTCGTTACATTATAGTTGTCTGTTATTACTGCGTGTTTGGTTAACTTGTTTATTGGCTTCTATTATTATATGCTCGATGGTTTTCTTAATGCATTTACTCATCTGGACTCGTCATCTTATTTGTTGGGATGACTGAGTGCAGATTCGAGTATGTGTAGAGGCAGGGAAATACCGAGCGACTTCCTCTGATTGTCTATAGTCTAGGACCTACTCACACGTACTAAATCTTATTATTTTGTTATTTTTGGGTTATTGGGGACTTTTTAGACACTTGTACATTTTGTATTTGCATTTGTCGCTTTATATACAGTATACATTATGCCAGGTTTTCCACATTAGGATGATGCTCTAATGACATGAATGTTACATTTATTTCATGATGTTAAGTCTTCCACTGAATTGTTGAATATTTATGATAAAACTATGATTAATGTTGAACAATTGAATAACTTTAGTATGAGATGCGAGGTATGTGATGTGTTCATGATCGTCGGTGGCATGTGGGACCTAACAAGGCGGTGACATGGCAGGGCTGTGGTGCCCATGGCGCATGACATGGCAGGCCTCGAGGTTAGGTTTTTATGAATTATTTGTTAATTTTTCTTCTCCAAGTGCTTTGGCGTCAGTCGAGCTAAAGCTCGGCCTTGCCAGCACTCGATGTGCTACCATGGGGAGTACCCAAGGCAGTCCATGAGTATTCCCAAGGATCTTTTTGGGCAGAACCCAAACTTTTCCTAGGTTTGGCAAGGCCCCTACAAAGCAGGCAGGGACGCCCTGGGCAATGCACTAGCACTGCCTAGGTACATCCTCGGCCACCTCTCTTTTTTTCTTAATTTTTTTCTTCCGCTTTATCTCATCGATTCCACAATCAATAATTCAATAAAAAATCCACACAAAACCACCACTCATTCATCAAAACCCTCCATCTCTTACCTCACATCTCAATCTACAACTGTCGAATCAAAACCACTTGTGACAGCCCTTGTTCCCAGCACAATTGGGTCCCACCAGGCCTAAGCCTTCGTGGAACACCAAGCCATTTTTGCATGGTCAACGCAGCCTAGTTCACCTTCTTTTCACTAATTGAGCTTGTGTCTCATCATAATTAACCACTGAAAGAACAAACTTCTCTGTCTGAGTTTCTTTAAAAGGTATATGCTCAATATTATCCTACCATGAGGGTAAGAGATAAGGATTGGAGATACTAGTATGAGAAAGGATGAGACAGTAAAAAACTATACAGAGAATATAAGGCAGACCATAAGATATAAAACTACAACATTAGAAAGATATGGACAGTATGGAGTAAAATATTGTAGGTTGTAGTTCATAGATTGATGAAATCTATAAGTTTCAAACAAGTATCAGAAAGGAATTGATGAAAATATTGTGTGGTCGACCTTGCCATTCACGATGAGTGAAATGGAAGTAGGAGACACACATATGTTGATGTTGTTGTTCATTGATAGTGAACAAAGATGGGAGATATGATGATTGTCGATCTTGCTGTTTAGTCGTGTGATGGACAGAGGTAAGGACACGATACTATTGATACTTGAATGGATTTGTCAATACTTGACTACAACACTATTGAGAAAGAGAAAAAAAATCAGATAAATATTATAGGTTATTGGAGTTTTCAAAGGATGATTTGAATATTTTAAAAGCCTTACCTATGAACAGGTTGTGTAGATCCGGATTAAGCTAAAATGATGGAGTGATGTTGTTCACATCCATTAAATTGAAAGAGAAGAATGAAATGGTAACTCAATTACGTTTATTCTTGAAGTAAAGTTCAAAAAAGATTTATTCTAGCGATATAGTGGTGTAAGCACATATATTACACAAGCAAAAGAAGATATAACTAAGGAACAAGAGTTATAATGGAAGAGTAATTTCCATTAATCTTTGAAACTATTGGTGACTTGTATGTTAACTTTAATTTTGACGAAATTGTTGCTAAATTGGGGAGACTGTAACGACTCGTAACCTTAAACCGTGATTAGTGTTAATCAAAATCCAAATTAACCCGAGTTAGACTCGTGGTTAAGCCCAATTAGCTACGAGTAGCGTGTATGGATTTGCTTGTTGTGTTGTGTTTGTATGGATTGTATTAGTATTTATGGATGAAAATAAAATGAATAATCGGACAAATGAGGGAACACCTAATACCATGTGTGGGTCAAGGAGGACACACATAAGATACGGGATAGCGTTTACACCCGAGTGTGCTCATTGGCGTGTATTACGTATTTATAGGCGTAACTATAGGCTTATGTATATATTTATATATATATATATTGTGGTATATATAAATATTTATTAAAATGATAAACAACGGGCATTGAGTGATATGCGGGGTCACGAGGGGACACGCGTAGGTCACCAGGATGGGTGCACTTTGAGTGAACTCGATGGCATGCACGAGAACTGAGAAAAACTTGAAAAACTTGGCCAGGTCGGTGATCAGCGCGTTGGGAGTTGGCCCTAGCTCGCTGGCCAATGAAGTAAAAGGATAAGTTAAAGGTCCTCGAGCTGACACGATGTGTATCTTGAGGCAATTATTTTATATCATGACCATGTGGCACCATTGCAATCCGTACTAGAATGAATGTGGTGACCGATGGTTCAGGTACTGCACTAATAGTAGGAACTGATGGAGTGGCCTGAGGTGTAGTCGGACTCGCATCACATATAGGAGCTACAACTAATGTGGATGGAGATGGCAAATGTTGTGCCTGTCCTATAAGGATATCAAGTATCTCATCCATCTATCGTCCCTGAGTCTCTACTCTCTGAGTCCACGACTAGATTTTTCGTGCCCAGGTAACAAAATTTCCTAGCATATCCTTTGGTGGATCTCGAACTCCACCCTAGTCTCCAACATTAGTTGATCTTCCATCATGATTTGCAATAGCAAATGGCGAGTCTCGATCAGTCATAGATAACGATATATTATAATACAAACAAAGATTAATATGTTAAAAATAATATACCATTCACCACTTCCCAATTAGAACTTAAGTTAAGTTCACAGGATTTCCGTACTAGTTCTTTGGATTATGTCTTATGCTTATTCAGAGTCAAGGTGATAAACCTTTATTATTTGATGCCAACTGTGACGGCTCCAATTCCCCATAAAACTAGGCCTCACCCAGCCTAAGCCTATGTAGACCCTCAAATCCTTTTCTTCGAGTCAACGTACGCCTAGTCAACCTTCTATTACCAAATTATTCATCGAAGTTTCTTATTAATTCATTTAGTTATCTCATTTTCTCATTTAACATTGTCAGGTGTGCAGCGAAAATATTCTCAACAATGTCTACAACTTCATCATCAATTTAAAACTCATGACAACCTAGCTGTGGAAAATCCTCCACCAATGAACCATCTCATGCATATATATAATGAAAGACAACCGCAAAAGCATATACATGTATCCTCAAGGTGTTTCAACTCCCCAAAAACCCCAAAAGTAAATAAAATGTATGAATTGTAACAACCCTCAATTTTAACCCGACTTGTGTTGCAGTTGTCAGGACCGTAACCCGGCTGATACTGGACAACATTTCGAACTTTGGGAGTCGACATCGAAGTAATATTATGTTTCTATGATGTGTGTATTAGTATAATAGTCTAATACGAGTTTCGAGTCGTTTGGGTGATGGTTTAGTCAGAGTGAGGCTTCGCCTAGGTGAACGGGGAAAATTTAAACACAGAAAACCTTAATAAATGATTTTTAAATAATAATTATAATATTTTATTTGAGTCAGAACGCGGGCGCGACGACGAGCACGCGATGAGTTGATTTGTAGTAAAATATGTGCCAAGGAGCGCAAGATCGACATGGAAGCTGACTACTTAAGTGCCACGTGAATCACTTGAAGAAGTCAATAAGTGGAGTTAGGAGGGTTGTGGGACAGCTTAAAGGGTAAATGTAGGATCTACCTAGAGATGAGTGAGTGTAGGATGATGAAAAGGGGTCCTATATAAGGGCTTCCCTCACCACTTTTTCCCATTTCTCTCATTCGTTTCTCTTTCATCCCCTCTCTTCCTCTTCCATTTTTCTTTGCTTGGAGGGCAAGCCACCACAAGGGATGGTGATGGATGACTGGAATCCTCGCTAGAGTCTCACCTTCTTGCTGGAATCTAGGTGAGAACCTTACTCTCTTACCTCTTCTCTTTATTTTTGTGTTGTTGCTCTTTTATATTTGGGGTTGTTTATGCAAGTTTTAAATTAATCGCCATGACCAAGAGTGGCTTGCCAGAGACAATCTTAGTGTTCCACCAGTGTCTGGGCAACCGACGGAGCGATCAACATGTGGTATAGACGCCGGTGTTGCTTTTTGATATATTTTGTTAATTTGGTTATATTTTCAGATTTATTGGTATATCTTGGAGTTCCAATGGAATTCGAGAATCCTATGACGATCTGAAGTTGATTTTGGAGGGTTTTGATGCTCGGAAACATGTCGATGAAGATCGACCAAGTGGGGTGTGGGAGTAGAGTTCGGTTGCTTTTCGGTGATTTCTGGAATTTTGATCTTGTTGTTCGACGTCGTGGAGACATGTCGTGAGTGGCGTTGTCTTTGTTGGTTTCTGCGGCGTGTGTGCGACGTGTTTGTATTTGTGATTTGTGTGAAAGTTGTGTGTGCTACAGCGTATAGGAGGAGTGAAAGGTGCTTGATTGAGAAGCAGTGGGAGACGTTATGTGTGTATGTTAACATGCACGGTGTGATGTGAGGCGTGAATCGTGTACGTGTCTTCGTGTGTGTGTGTTTTGTGTGCTTCTTGGGCCACAACAACGTAAAAAAGGAAGAAACTAAACCAAGCCCACGCTAGGCCAAGGCCTGGCCAATGCAGGCCGGGTCTGGTCGGTCCAGACCAAACCCGACCTAGAAAAAAATAAAATAATATAAAAAATAAAATAAAATAAAATAGAATAAATTATGGAAAAATAGAGAAAAAATTCAAAAAAATATGAGCAAATTGTAGAAAATAATATTGATCATAAACCTAACCTACTGGTGTTTAAACCTTTAACAGGTAGTCAGGAACTCATAGGAAACGCGTTAGAGTCGCAGAGTGATACATGGATTGCGTTAGTCAGGTAAGTACATTTCCCACAAGCTTATGTCCGATTTGTAAGCTAGTAAGAAAATGCCATGTGATTTATTATCATTTGTTCTAATTTTTTATGATCTATTGTTGGTATTTCATTCCTTTCCATAGCGCCAATTCCAGTTACAGTGATGCCAGGGACGGTAGTTGCACAGATAGCTCAAACGGAGGTTGTTGCACATCCAGTCTAGGAGGCACCATTGACACTCGTACTGCTGCAGAGATTACTCCGGTCACTATTCCGGAGAAGATTCCCAGGGCCACGGCTGAGGCAAGGTAGTGGAGAGAGTTCAAGTGGCATGACCGAGTCAAGTTCTTTGGTGGCACAGACATAGCCGCGGTAGAGCTTTTCCTAAAGGATCATGAGAAGATTCACACCATTATCGCTATTGAGGACCACATGAGGGTGACGATTTCTTCATTTATGCTATAGGTGGAGGCAGATGACTGGTGGACGACTATCGTCACTACCCGAGGTATTCCTACAGACTGGATCGATTTCAAGACCCAGTTTAACTAGAAGTACTTCCCGCCGACTATTCTTCAGGCGAAGAGGAACAAGTTCATGGCACTGAGGCAGAGCACCAATGAGTCAGTGATGGACTATATGGGCAGGTTTATCTCACTGCTAAATTATGTTAGAGGATCCGCAGATACTGAGGTTGATCGAGTCTACTACTTTACTGAGGGTCTACTACCCATAGTCAGAGGATTTATCGTTACGGCTGAGCCGGAGAGCTTGTAGAGAGCATACAAGCGTAGTTTGGCGAGGGAGAGTTATTTGCTCACCCATCCAAATGAGGTTAGGACAAATAAAGTAAAAAGTCAATTAGATAGTCACTACCAGCAGGACAGGAAGAGAAAGATGAGCAGATGGGTTACTCATGAGCACAGGACGCAAAGTGTAGGATTTGTTGCACAGAAGATATAACCACCCGTTACTTTAAGCAGGTGATTAGTGTTAATCCGAATGGTAATTAATCCGAGTTAGGCTCGTGGTTAAGCTCGATTTGTCATGATCAACGTGTGTGTGGGATTGTGTGATGTATTACGTTTGTTTGGTGTGTATTAGTACATATATGTGAATAATCGGACTAACGAGGAAATGCCTAATACCATGTGTGGGTCATGTGGACACACATGAGAGTGAGATAGCGTTGACGCTCGAGTGTGCTTGGCGGTTGAAATTACGTAATTATAGGCGTAATTATAGGCATAAATATATAGTTATATATATTATGGATATATATAAATATATACTAAATAGAAAATAATAAATGAATAGTGATGAATTGTTAGGATGCGAGTAATACGCGGGGTCACGAGTGACACGCGTAGGACGTACAGTGGTGCGCACGCCCGAGATGTTCTCGTTGGCATGCCAACCGAAATTTGAGGCACAATATGTTGATAAATAAATATATTTATATATATAAATCGGTATATATATAAATATATATATATATATAATAATAAATCAGAGAAGGGTGAAATTACCTTAAAGGGTATTGAGGTTGTTAAAGAGGAGATAATATTGAAAAGGCAATTCGGTCAATTCCCCCACCAAAACTGCCCTCTTCTTCGTTTAAATGTGAAACTGAGAGTAGAGAGAGAGAGAATCGAGACGATGAGGATGAGAGGAAGGAGGCCGAGAGGAGCTCAAGATCTCGAGAGTTCGATGGAGATTGCGTGGCCGAGGTGAGATGATTTAGTTGTGTATGTTGTTGTTGTTGTGTATGGGTGAGTGAGTGATGACGAGCTCGGCCATGGCATGGCCGAGAACCAAACCGAGAACAAGGGAAGGGAGAGTTGTCTCCCTGTTGAGGTTGAGATTTGGAGTTGATTGGGATTGGGTTGGGAGCCAATCCCAATCGATAAAAAAAAATCGAAAACGAACAGAGCGTTTGCTCTGTTCGTGAAGAAGACGATGAACAGTGTCTGAACCGGGCCGGTTCGGCTCGGTTGAGCCGAACCCGGTTCGGCCCAGTTCAGACCTGAAACCAAAAGTAAAAAAAGAAAAGAAAAGAGAGAAAATGGAAAAGAAAATCCAGAAAAATAGGAAAAAATATGGAAAAATAGTATTTTGACAAAACAAATAGAAATTGAGGGATTTCTATGGAAAATGAGGAATTCAAAAGTCGGAGGAGATTTTATATGGGGTTTTACCTCGAAAAGTGTGAAATGGTCAAAATAGGTTAGAAATTAGGTTCCGAGATTCCGAATTCGAATGGGACCAGTTTAGAAATGTTAGTAAATGAGTATGAGACTTAAGTTGATGATAATTGGTCTATTTTAGGTAATGAACCGATGTGGAAAGGTTTGAGGACTCCGAGGAGTTGTACAAGTCGATAAAACATAGAAAACTCATAACAGGTAAGTGGGACTCGTAGCTTTTATCAATTATGCAATATAAAATAGTATTATTAGAGCATGTAGTGTACTGGATTGGGAATGGGGCAATGTACCGTGATTTGACTTTGGTTTTACAAAATGTTTTGAAATGAAAATGGATTCGGAAAGAGGTTTGACGGGACGGATTGGCCTGGGGTTTGGAACCGTGGTAGAGTTGCTAACCATCACCGCGCCCCAGTGACTTGGGAATTATCCCGATCAATGCTTTCCAGTTGAGTTTAGCAGCTCATTAATCATAAGCCAATCAGATGAGCAGTGACTGGTTAAGTGATGATGAATAAGTGCGACTCGATGTTTTATGAGTTGGCAGCACATTGATAAGAACTGGTTAGATGTCCAGTGATTGGTTCTTGAAGAATGTGAGAGGGCAACTCAGTGTAAATACGAATATCAAAAATACAAATCACGAGTACATTGCAATGAACCAAGGAACTTGAATGTGTATATATATATATATATTGTTTATATTGATTCATATGCTCTTGTAGATATGCATTTGATTCATTTTGTTATACATTGCCTTGATATTAATTGGTAGTTGATGGTTGGTATGAGAGTTACTTACTGAGCAAGTAGGAGCTCACCCACCTTAACATCTCCAGGTATGGATGCACGCTAGGACTTGCAACTCAGGAAAAGAGAAGACCTGGGGTTTAGTATCTTCTCTACGGTGCAGTGAGTTTCCTGATATATATATATATATATATATATTGTATTGCGTTATGATTTGTAATAAAATGGGTGGGAATAAGAGCTCAATACCGATGTTCATGCCAGTATTGTATATCTTGTGATTTATCGAAAAAGTTTTAAATTTTCCGCTGCATTTGTTTTATGTTGTTTATTTAAATTAAGATATACAGGTTGTTGTCAGGAAATGTGGTAAGGCTGCTGGCTCTAATTAGGCCCGATCTGGTTTACCGGGGCTTAATTAGGGTTTCAGGCCAAACATTCTCTAATTAAAAATTAGGGGCTGTTAAAGTTGGTATCAGAGCCAAGGCTTTACAAACTTAAGTTTATTATTGGTCTTGAAGTAAGAGACAGTTTTGATATAGATTGATATAAGAGACTATGTTGTAAAGCTTGGTTTGATTATTCCACTGAGAAGTCAATGGAATAACTCTGATATAGATTAGTATCAGAGACTGATGTTATCACTTTCGATCAAGTTTCGAAGTGATGTGATAATACTGATACCATTTGGATTGAAATTTTGAGTTTTACCTGTATATTGAAATTAAAAATTTAGGTTAACTGATTTGAAGATTGATTCTCAAGTCAAGGATAAACCAAGATTAAATGAACGGTTTTATCGATGTTTTAGGGGGTAATGAAAGATAAAAGCTTGAGACATGTATTTGTGAGCTTTATATTATATCTATGCGATAGATATAGCTTACTGTCTTGCCTTGGAATGAATCTGAAAGTCTTATCTCACATCTAGGACTTGGTAAGTCAAATGAAATTGATGGTGAGGGTTCTTGGGAACCTAGACTTTAGGGATATTGTGATAAAGGAAGACAGTGGAACGATAATAAGATGGGTTATATCTGTCTATGTCTCATGAAATGAGAATGTATATATGTTGAGGGTTAGGATTTATGGAACCTTGAACCAAAATGATATAGATATGGAAAGGAGATGAGTTATGAATAACTCTTTTATTGAGTAGTCTCTAAGGGTCTTGATTCTCACTGATATTGTCTGATGAGAAATAGTCAGTGTTGAAGGAATAATGGACTCGAGACTCAGAGACATAGGTCAGATGGAATGACCATACAAGGTAAATAGAATATAAAATGATTGACAACGAAACTCAAAGGTGATGAGTCACTTTGAGTAGAAAATATTCTAGTGTTGAAACTAGTTCAGTGAGATGAAAAGTTATTCAATGGGAAAGATTGGTGGTAAATGGTGATGAGAACCTGGTTGAGGTTAGTTAATCACTATATTATTCATACTTCATGAATGAATATGAAGTATAAAATTTCATATAGGATGTGGATCCATATTGAAATAGTGAGAAAAAATTTGTCTGTATGGTTGTGGGGTAGCCATACATACTGAAAGTCATGTAAGAAAGAAGTTTATTAGTGTTGTGGTGATGTAACTGTAAACACTAATAGTATAATAATAAGGAAGCCTGTCAGTATAGTTGAGATATAGTTGTATATACTGAAGGCAGAATAACAAGGACTTATTAGTGTTGTTGTGGGTAATCACACTTACTAATAGAGCAATAAGAGAAATGAATGATAATATGGTATAACCATACATAAAGAATTGCGACGTGAGTTTACTAAATGGATGGATAGATCAATGTTGGATGTAAGGATACCTAATTGAGGTATAGATCAAAGATGGAATATACATAAACGAGCTGAAGGTAACATTACTCTAAAAGTGAAGAGTTAAAACAAGAAATGAGAGATGAAGGATTTGAGAAAAAATTGTGTTCTTGATCAACTCTATCTTGTTTGATGAAGTAAAATCATTTATAAGGAAATGGTAAATTGGGAATAAAGTGAAGAGTAAGTTGCAAATATATACGCTGAAGGACTGGAAAAGTCAAAGTTAGAGGCTTAACATCAAAATATTTAAGAATCTTTTGAGGCATTAATACATAAAGATTCATAGATATGACACTCTTGTCATCAGAGACAACTGATGTAGATAAGGTGTACTGTTCAGGTAATTGAGAAAAACATAGCAGTGAGCTATGAGGTGTTCTAAATTTGATGTTTAGACTAGTACAGTCTAAATTGGGGAGAATGAGTTGTCAATAAAGTTAAGGATTGAGAATATAGAGAATGATGTACAATACTAGAAATGAATAGGTAAGAAGTATATCAAGAGGTTGGTATTGACTGCGATCTATAATGAAAGATGTTGAAATTTATAAATTTTGTGTGTGTGAATTTGTGGAAATTCAGTAATCATTCGAAATTCAAATGGTTTGGGTTGAACAAATTGATAATAGGGCAGTAAGGGAAAAGCAAGCTTGATGAATGTAAGATTGTGAGATTAAGGTTTCAAGTAATGTGAATATTAGAAAGGCTTGAAATCTTATCACAATGTAGGATAGAAGATTCATCAAATTATTTGGATTGTTGACACCAAACCACTGATTAATTCTGTTGTACTTGAGGTATTATGAAAATTGTATGAGTTTGAGAACTCAAGTGGAGTGACAAATTAACGTGAAGTGAATTCCAAGGAATAGTGATTTCCAGGATTGACAACTCAAGGGTGTAAATCAAATGAAACTAATAGTTCTCAATTGTGATTGAGATTTGATTATCATATAGTAAAGATAAGAATTTAAGAGTATATGATCAAACGATGGCTTGATAAGGTGGAAGATTATGGTGTAAACCATAGAAATTCATTAGAGCTCACGCTATGTTTATGAATGAAGATGTAGAGTTGTTAAACTCTATTGAGATAAGATCATCATTAAGTTGACAATGATGACGAATATGAAAATAGTTGAAACTGTACCAAATGCACAAAGTACTGTTACAGAGTTATGTGAAACTCTGATAATAGGTTGGTATATACCAAAAGTTGTAGGTGCAATGGATAAGTTTCACCTATAAATCTCGAGATATGTGTTGAATTTTAAAGTTATGAGTCAAAGGAATTAACTGAGGTTAAGATAATGTGAGAATTGTCTTATATTCAACACAAAGAATGGAAAAGTGATGGAACATGGAATGATTGAAGCATACAAACAACATATATAGAGTTGTAATATAGTTGTATTGTATGATCAATTAATCTAAGAATGAAATAACTTTATAATGGAATGAGGATGAGTTGTGCATGATACAAAGGATGTCTTGAGGCTTAAGGAAATTTAAATGTAGTTTTACTACAATGGTTGCTTGATTTTACTTGGATTAGAGAAAGGTTAGAGGTGTATTGTAATATTTCATCCAAGTAGTTGTCTATTGATACAATGAAGCAAGGGATGGTAGTGAATACATTGAACATCGTTTAGAGGAACTGATTAGAAACAATGGTATTGGTAAGAATATCAAACTATTGTAAGACATCAACTGATAATGAAGAACCGAGAATATGTATTTCAAATGATGGATGAAATGAATCGCAAGAATAAGTCTTAAAGGAAAGACTTGAAAATGATAAGATAGGGATGATGAATTCAGTATTGTATACATTCAGTTGATTGGATGGAATGTGCAAGTTCATTCATTCATAAAGGAGTTTTGAAGTACAATTGTATCATGTACAAGGGTTTGAAGAGTGCGAATGTTATTTAGTTATTCCTAAGACTGAAAGATCTTAGAGGAATCACTAAGTGTTAGATGGGGAAAACTTTGAAAACCAGTAAAACTGGTGAAATGTGAATTGGGGGAAGTTTCAAAAGACGAAAATAGTGATGATGTGGTGAAGCCGCACGCACTAAAATAAATGGGTGAAAATAAACAGTGTGAGAGTGGTGTACTCACGTGCACTGAAATGCTGGTGTCAAAAAGGAAATAGTGGAGTGGTGGTGTAACCACACTCACTAAATGGAAAAGAATAATGAAATTGTAACTCAGTTATATTTGAGTTAATAGGAAAAGGAGTTCAATAAGGCAGATCGAAACTGAGAAGTAAGGCTAGTAGCCTAAGAAAATGAATTATGTCTTGGTCCTGAGAGCAGGAAAATGTAGCCTGAAAATGGAGTTTGCTATATGTTCTCAGTAACCAGGAATTACTTTAGTTGTCTACTTTTCGATTAAAGCTAGTAGCTATTTTGGGTTTCAATCACTCTGAGAAATTACTCTCACAAAGTGATTGACAGTGGTTAATACTTGAATGAAAGAAAGAGGGTTAATACTTGAATGAAAGAAAGAGGCATAAGGGGTAATTATAATAGGAACTTCTCAATATTATCTCATCAGTGGGATAGATAATAATTGATGAATGAGTGAAGTCCTGCGCAGGCATATCATCAATTGAGAGGTTGGAATTGATAATTACTAGTCCTTTCTTTGGAGTTCAGAATGAGACTGAACTCAGTAAATGTATGAATTAATGAATGATTGGATGATTGGGTTGAGAAATCTAATCGGAACTACTCAATGTGTTATAGATTGACTATGAATAAGTAGTGTCCAGGTTTGATGTTGTAATGAAAATTGTGCTGGACATATTAACCTTTGAAATGAAAATTTGATTCATAAGGATGGTTAGACAAGAATAATTCTGAATATCTCAGGAATCTCTTTATATGATTGATATATGTAATGCTACACTATATTTGGGTATATGAACGAGTTATAAATGGGTTTAGATGAGGATATATAAGGAGATTATGAAGAGATATGAGATATGTTCAGTATGTGATGTTGAGTAATGAAACATGAAAAGTTAGATTCTTGTCTATACCTGATAAGAGAAAAGTATCAAGATTATAGATTTTGTAATGGGAAATAGACGTCAACACAATGAATGATAGTTGATGAGGGAATCTAATCTGCAAGATTCTTGTCAGTGAGGGTGTATGTTATGTTTGAAAGGATTGAGCAAAATAGTTGTATGCGAGATGTCAGATGGTATAAAATTAAAAATGTTCCGGATAGAGATCCGAGACTTGCTTCCACTGAGGGAAGAAGTTATTGATATAAATTGAAAACCAGTCTCAATCTCGATACAATATTTTCCTTCGTGTTGACGAAGAGATTGTGTTACTAATTTTAATTCAATGAATATGATTGAGCTTGTGTCTCATCATAATAGTTACTGAAAGAATCAATTTATCTGTGTGAGTTAGGGGTGGGCAGCGGTTTTCAAAAAACCGCCCAAACCGCCCAAACCGACCAAACCGCACGGTTTGGTTTGGTTTTTGAAGCTCGCGGTTTGGTCGCGGTTTGAAAAACGACCAAACCGCAGATTCGCGGTTTGGTCGCGGTTTTCATTTTGAGAAAACCGCGGTTTAACCAAACCGAGGGCATTTTGGTAAATACAAACCAAAAACCATAAAAATTAAAAAAAAAAAAAAACCACAAATCTCACATCTTGGTAAATACAAACCAAACCGAGGGCATTTTGCTTGCTGTTTTTTCATTTTGGCTTCATTGTTTTTTTTCATTTTTGCTTGTTGTTTTTTTTTTGGCTTGCTTTTTTTTTTTTTTTTTTGGCTTGTTTTTTTTTTTTTTTTTTGCTTGCGTTTTTTTTTTTTCCCGAAAATAAATTGATGAAAACCGCGAAACCAAACCGACCAAACCGCGCAAACCGCGGTTCGGTTTGGTGCGATTTTGGTGATCTGCGGTTTGGTTGCGGTTTGGAAAATCACCAAACCGTAGACCCTCGGTTTGGTCGCGGTTTGGTGGTTTTCCAAACCAAACCGAGGTTTGCCCACCCCTAGTGTGAGTTCTTTAATGATCTTAGTAATCTGAGGGTTTACAGAATGAACTATACTCTTTCTTATCCTACCATGAGGGTGAGAGATAAGAATGAGAGATATTGTACTAGAATGAATGAAGTAATAAAGAACTACACAGATGAAATAAAGCAGACTAGGTAAGATATAACTAGAATATAAAGGAAACAAATAATATAAGGATAAAGTTGTAGTATATAGATTGGCAAAATCTATAAGTTTCAAGCGAGTATCGAAAGAAAATGATGAGAATGTTGGTGTGATTGACCTTGCAATTCACCGATGGGTGGAATGGAGGTAGGAGACACATATATGTTGACCTTGTTGTTCATTTATGGTAGACAGAGGTAGGAGACATGATGCACACATATGTTGACCTTACTGTTCATTTGTAGTGGACAAAGGTAGGAGACATGATGACTGTCGACCTTGCCATTCAGTTATGGGATGGACGGAGGTAGGAGACACGATACTGTTGATCCTTAGTAGATTCGTCAATGCTTGAGCTACAACAATCCTTAAGAAAAAAAGAAAACGCGACAAATATCATAGGTTATTGATGTATCAAAAGAGGATCATTTGGAAATATCACCTATGAATGGGCTATAGAGATTCAGATTAAGTGAAATTAATGGAATAGTTTTATTCACATTTCATTAAACTGAAAAGAGAAGAATAAAACGGTAATTTAGTTTCATTTATTCTTCACAGTAAAGTTGAGATAAGCTTTGTGCTAGTGATATGGTGGTGAAATCACATATACTAGACAAGCGAGGAATTAGAAAGCTAAAGAGTAGGAAATATAACGGAATAGTGAGCTCCATTACTGTTCGAGATCATTGGCAACTTGTACATTGCCCTAATTTCGAGGACGAAATTGTTGCTAAATTGGGGAGACTGTAACGACCCGTTACTTTAAGCAGGTGATTAGTGTTAATCCGAATGGTAATTAATCCGAGTTAGGCTCGTGGTTAAGCCTGATTTGTCATGATCAACGTGTGTGTGCGATTGTGTGATGTATTGCGTTTGTTTGGTGTGTATTAATACATATACGTGAATAATCGGACTAACGAGGAAATGCCTAATACCATGTGTGGGTCATGTGGACACACATGAGACGCGAGATAGCGTTGACGCTCGAGTGTGCTCGGCGGTGGAAATTACGTAATTATAGGCGTAATTATAGACATAAATATATAGTTATATATATATATTATGGATATATAAATATATATTAAATGGAAAATAATAAATAAATAGTGATAAATTGTCGGGATGCCGAGTAATACGCGGGGTCACGAATGACACTCGTAGGACGTACAGTGGTGCGCACGCCCGAGATGTTCTCGTTGGCCTGCCAACCGGAATTTGAGGCACAATATGTTGATAAATAAATATATTTATATATATAAATCGGTATATATATAAATATATATATATATATATATAAAATAAATCAGAAAAGGGTGAAATTACCTTAAAGGGTATTGAGGTTGTTAATGAGAAGATAATATTGGAAGGGTATTTCGGTCAATTACCCGACCAAAACCGCCCTCTTCTTCGTTTAAATGTGAAACCGAGAGCAGAGAGAGAGAGAGAACCGAGACGATGAGGATGAGAGGAAGGAGGCCGAGAGGAGGAGAAAGGAGCTCAAGAGCTCGGGAGTTCGATGGAGATTACGTGGTCGAGGTGAGATGATTTAGTTGTGTATGTTGTTGTTGTTTTGTATGGGTGAGTGAGTAATGAGGAGCTCGGCCATGGCTCCGCCATAGCCGAGAACCGAATCGAGAACAAGGGAAGGGAGAGTTGTCTCCCTGTTGAGGTTGAGATTTGGAGTTGATTGGGATTGGGTTGGGAGCCAATCCCAATCGATAAAAAAAATCGAAAACGAACAGAGCGTCTGCTCTGTTCGTGAAAAAGACGAACTGAAACCAAAAGAAAAAAAAAGAAAAGAGAGAAAATGGAAAAGAAAATGCAGAAAAATAGGAAAAAATATGGAAAAATAGTATTTTAACAAAACAAATAGAAATTGAGGGATTTCTATGGAAAATGAGGAATTCGAAAGTCGGTGGAGATTTTATATAGGGTTTTCCTCGAAAAGCGTGAAATGGTCAAAATAGGTTAGAAATTAGGCCCCGAGATTCCGAATTCGAATGGGACCAGTTTAGAAATGTTAGTAAATGAGTATGAGACTTAAGTTGATGATAATTGGTCTATTTTAGGTAATGAACCGATGTGGAAAAGTTTGAGGACTCCGAGGAGTTGTACAAGTTGGTAAAACATAGAAAGCTCAGAACAGGTAAGTGGGACTCGTAGCTTTTATCAATTATGCAATGTAAAATAGTATTTTTAGAGCATGTAGTGTACTGGACTGGGAATGGGGCAATGTACTGTGATTTCACTTTGGTTTTACAAAATGTTTTGAAATGAAAATGGATTCGGAAAGAGGTTTGACGGGACGGATCGGCCTGGGGTTTGGAACCGAGGTGGAGTTGCTAACCATCACCGCGCCGCAGTGACTTGGGAATTATCCTGATCAATGCTTTCCAGTTGAGTTTAGCAGCTCATTAATCATAAGCCTATTAGATGAGTAGTGACTGGTTTAGTGATGATGAGTAAGTGCGACTCGATGTTTTATGAGTTGGCGGCACATTGATAAGAACTGGTTAGATGTCTAGTGATTGGTTCTTGAAGAATGTGAGAGGGGAACTCAGTGTAAATACGAATATCAAAAATACAAATCACGGGTACATTGCAATGAACCAAGGAACTTGCATGTGTTATATATATTGTTTATATTGATTCATATGCTCCTGTAGATATGTATTTGATTCATGTTGTTATACATTGCCTTGATATTAATTGGTAGTTGATGGTTGGTATGAGAGTCACTTACTGAGCAAGTAGGAGCTCACCCACCTTAACATCTCCAGGTATGGATGCACGCTAGGACATGGAACTCAGGAAAAGAGAAGACCAGGGGTTTAGTATCTTCTCTACGGTGTAGTGAGTTTCTTGATATATATATATATATATATATATTGTATTGCGTTATGATTTGTAATAAAATGGGTAGGAATAAGAGCTCTATACTGATGTTCATGCCGGTATTGTATATTTTGTGATTTATCGAAAAAGTTTTAAATTTTTCACTGCGTTTGTTTTATGTTGTTTATTTCAATTAAGATATACAGGTTGTTGTCAGGAAATGTGGTAAGGCTGCTGGCTCTAATTAGGTCCGATCTGGTTTATCGGGGTTTAATTAGGGTTTTAGGCCGAACATTCTCTAATTAAAAATTAGGGGCTGTGAAAGAAGACCACATGTCTGGTACAGACTATTCCATCCGTGCCGAGTGTTGCCAGTCATCCACCGCAGCCAAGTCGACAGGGCCAGCAGTCGCAGAGGCAGACTACTGAGAGCGGCATACTGACCGAGGAGACAGGCAGAGGAAGAGGCCAGAGCCAGACTCAAGGATCACAGGATACCCGCATGTGTTACCGGTGCGGACAGGTCGGCCACATTCCGAGGGAATGCCCTCAGCCAGTGAGAGCACCACCACAGCACCACCAGTACCAGAGGAAGCGTGTTCAGGCTACCGTTGAACCAGACCAAGAGGCATATAGACACCTTATTGAGGGTACGATTTTGATTTGCAGTAGCTGCATGCATACCACATTCGTTTCAAGTTATGATGTTATGGTTGTTCACTTGATAGACAAGCCAGGGTTAGAGCTTGTTAGACTTGGTAAACCCCAAATTCTTTGCACGTTGGATGGGATAAGATATACCCGAACACGATTTGTCTTGACATTTTGGTAGAAATAGGGGGTTACGAGTCGCTAATATACATGAAAGTACTGGAGTTGTTAGAGTTTGAAGCCTTAGTTGGTACGAACTAGTTATAAGCATTACATGCTTGGATCGGTTGATACGAGAAGACGAATGAGAGACCTTCGCGAGTGTCACACGTGCTGGAGCGAGACAGGAAGGCGACATTGTTGAAGTACCGATCGTGTTTGAGTTTTGCTGTCCGAGGATAGACGTTAGAACATGTAGTTGGAGCTAATGATGTTGTCATTAATCTCGAGAAGATTAAAGCCATGATAGAGTAACCTACTCCGACTATCGTTTCACGATATTTTGAGATTGACAGAGTAGTACCACAGAGTTCGTGAAGGAGTTTTAAGAATGTTGTACCAATGATGAGATTTGCCAAGAAGAATGTGAAGTTTGTGTGGAACGATGAATATGAGAGGACGTTCACCACACTTAAAAGAAGTTGAACCTAAGACCGATGCGTTGTTTTGAGTTCTTGAAGGTTTACGACTTCTTGTTTGAGTACCATCTGGAAAAGGCTAATGTTGTTGCTAATGCTTTGAGCCGTAGAGGATCTAATGCTGAGGTAGTCGTATGTCAAATAATCCACGAGCGTGGTCTACGTGAGGCAGCCGAGTTGATAAGTTCAGTGGACGTGCCGACGACTAGCAGGACACAGTTACGTGGTCAGACGATGTTGCACATTGTCTCATTTGGCATTATGCGCGAGGGACAACAAGAAGATGCGTCATACCAGCGGTGCAGTGAGATGGTGGATAGTTCAAATTGCCCAAATAGGAGTCAGTCGATATACTCATGCTAGAAGTGTCGCGGGCGATTTTGGTTTTCCATTGGTGGCTGATGCGCGTGACGAGACATTCAGGAGACTCACCGCTCTCGTTTTTCTGTGCATCTGGGTCGAACCTAGATATACGCTGATATGCGACATCTCTGTTGGTGGTTAGGGATGATTTCTGAGGTGTCGGAGTTTGTTCAAGCATGTGACATATGCCAGCACATAGAGGCTGAGCATCGACGACTTGGAGGATTACTGTAGCCCCTACCCATTCCTCGGTGGAAATGGGAACGTATTGCTATAGAATTCGTTAGTGGTTTAACCTGATCTCCTTGTGGTCACGATAGCATCTGGGTAATTGTGGACAGATTTGCAGAATCTACAGTACCTTTACTTGTGCGAGGATGCGATAACAACAGTTGTCCAGTAAGTATCGGTATGGCAACGATCGAGGCGCTACGTGATAGGCCTCGTAGATTTCCTTCCTGTTGGACTGATCTAGAGGATGTTGTGGCAGTAAGACCTGAAACTGTTGATGATCATGCTGAGAAGGCCCGATTGATTTGCCTGAGACTTAAGAGTGCCCAGGAGTGGCAGAAGAAATACTTGACGAGTATCACGATGAGCTTCAGTATAATTCGGGGAGATTATGTATACCTGAAGGTCTCTCCATTGAAAGGTCACAAACGGTTCGAAGTCAAGCAAAGACTCGCTCTGTGGTTTATCGATCTCTTCGAAGATTGTGAAGAGGGTCGGTAATGGTCGTTAGTTTATTTTACTTATTAGTTTAATTTCAGGGACGAAATTCTAATAAATGGAGGAGACTGTAACAACCCTCAATTTGAACCCGACTTGTATTGCACTTATCAGGACCGTAACCTGGCTACGTGATATTAAACAGTATTTCAAACTTCGGGAGTTGATATCGAAGTAATATTATGTTTCTGTGATGTGTGTATTAGTATAATACTCTAATACAAGTCTCGAGTCATTTGGGCTATGGTCTAGTCAGAGTGAGGCTTCACTTAGGTGAACAGAGGAAATTTAAACACAAAAAACCTTAATAAATGATTTTTGAATAATAATTATAATATTTTATTTGAGTCGGAATACGAGCGCGAGGACGAGCACGCGACGAGTTGATTTGTAGTAAAATATAGGCCGAGGAGCATAAGATCGACATGGAAGCTGAATAGTTAAATGACACGTGAGTCACTTAAAGAAGTCAACAAGTGGAGTTAGGAGGGTTGTGGGACAGCTTAAAGGGTAGATGTAGGATCTACCTAGAGATAAGTGAGTGTAGGATGATGAAAAAGGGTCCTATATAAGGGCTTCCCTCACCACTTTTCCCCATTTCTCTCTTTCTTTTCTTTTTCCTCCCCTCTCCTCCTCTTCCATTTTTTTTTGCTTGGAGGGGTGGTGTTAGACGGCCGGAATCCTCGCTGGAGTCTCAACTTCTCGCCGCAATCTAGGTTAGAACCTTGCTCTCTTACCTCTTCTCTTTATTCTTGTGTTGTTGCTCTTTTATATTTGGGGTTGTTTATGCAAGTTTTAAATTAATCGTCATGACCAAGGGTGGATTGTCGGAGACGATCTTGGTGTTCCACCGGTGTCTCATCAACCCCTGGAGCGATTAACATGCGGTATAGATGCCGGTGTTGCTTTTTGATGTATTTTGTTAATTTGGTTATATTTTCGGGTTTGTTAGTATATCTTGGAGTTCTAATGCAATTCTGGCATCCCATGACGATCCGGAGTTGATTTCGGAGGGTTTTGATGCTCGAAAACATGTTGATAAAGATCGACTAAGTGGGGTGTGGGAGTAGAGTTCGGTTGGTTTTTGGTGATTTCTGGAATTTTGATCTTGTTATTTGACGTCGTGGGGACGCCGCGTGTTCATTTTGTGGCGGCGTCTCCCACGCACAGGGGTTTAGGACATGTCGTGAGTGGCGTTGTCCTTGTTGGTTTCTGCGTCGTGTTTGTATTTGTGATTTGTGTGAAAGTTATGTGTGCTACGACGTATAGGAGGCGTGAAAAGTGTTTGATTGAGAAGCCGTGGGAGACGTTGTGTGTGTATGTTAACATGCACGACGTTACATAAGGCGTGAATCGTGTTTGTGTCTTCGTGTGTGTGTGTTTTATGTGCTTCTTGGGCCGCAACAAGGGAAATAAGAAAGGGAGAAACTAGACCAGGCCCAGCGCCTGGCCAGGGCCGGGCTAGGCCCACACCGGGCCAGGCCTAGCACCTGGCCAGTGCAGGCTAGGTCGGGCCGGTCCAGACTCAACCCGACCTTGAAAAATATAAAATAATACAAAAAATAAGATAAAATAAAATAAATTATGAAAAAATAGAGGAAAAAATCAAAAAAATATAAGGAAATTCTGGAAAATAATATTGATTATAAACCCAACCTGTTGGGGTTCAAACCTTTGCTAGGTAGTCAAGAACCCGTGGGAACGCGTTAGGATTGCGGGAGTTGATTACTGTGTTGCGATTTATTCGGAAAGTTAATCAAACTATAATAAGGGAAATAACTCAATCAAAGGGAAATTCAGGAATCTATTAATGTGGAAAACCACGAGTATTCATGTACAATCCGATATGCATAGATACATGATACTAATCTCATTAAAATCTCCAAGTTCCATAACTTAAAAACATGTATATAAAATGCCATACAAATAAGCAAATAGTAAACCTACTATAATGATCTCCCAGGTCCAGCCGCTAAGTCCTCAAAGTAAATCACTTAGGTAGGGCCCCTTGCCCTTGCTGCTTTCCAACCTATCTACACCCACTGTCATAAACTAGACAGTGAGTAACAGAAGAAATCAAAAGTAGTGCCAAAAGAATATAACAGTAATTTATGATTCAACAACAAGACAGTCTAAATATCATGCAGTAATTGAAAGGTAGGAGATTAAATAACTCAAAGTGCATGATAAACAGACTGATAGATAGCAATCAAAATTTGCGTGTTCTAAGAATCAAAAGAGGCCTATGAGTGGTCTAATTTCACAACAATACGACAAAGATCTCGTAAGATCTCCCCGAGCAATGTCGCAACACTAGCGCAGCTTGAAATCGAGAGGCATCGCAATACCTCTTGAATCCAATACCCAATACACACAACAATAAGGGTGGTCAGTTACCCTTGCAGGAGGCACCCTCGTTGTCCCAGCTAGTGCGGGACAACATGATACCTTCGAGACACACACTCATGCCTAGAACACACTTCCAACAATATAGAATGGGATATCAAACAAGAGATCAATTCAACAATAACAATAAATAGAGGAATGTATAAATCACATGATATTTCCTTATTGGCCTACTAACGTACACACATACAAAGAACGTGTGTACTTACTTGACTAACGCAATCCTGGTATCACTCTGCGACTCTAACGCGTTTCCCACTGGTTTCTGACTACCTAGCAAAGGTTTGAACCCCAATAGGTTAGGTTTATGATCAATATTATTTTCTAGAATTTCCTCATATTTTTCTAATTTGTTATGATCTATTGTTGATATTCTGTTCCTTTCCTTGTTGTGTGTTCTTGGTGTAAGTGTTTCGTCTCAAGAGTACTAGGACCTGCACTAGAGAGATAAAACGCAGGCACTCTTGTACAGGAGTGTGTGACCACCCTTAGTGACCATATGACACTTATTACTGGGTGGGTGGGCTTGTGTCCCTCCCGTCATGGTTGTGCATTCGCTTGTGTCGATGCCTGGGAAGACCTCATGAGGTCTTTGCCGTTATGCTATGATTCAGACCACTAATAGGCCTCTTCTAAATCCTTGGAACACACTTAAATTTTGATAGATATCTATTAGTCTATTTATCATGCACTTGATCTATTTAAATTCCTTTATTTCTATTACCGCATGATATTTAGACTGTTTTACTTGATACATCATGAATTACGGTTATCTTCTTCTGGCTTTACATTCAATTTCTCAAGTTGCTCACCATCTAGTTTATGACGGTAGGTGCAGATAGGGCGGAGTGCAATAGAGTCAAGGAGCCCTGCCTAGGTGACTTCCTATGAGGACTGAGCGGCTGAACTTGGAGACCTTAGTGTAGGTCCATTACATGTTTTGCTTGATTGTATGACGCATTATATATATGTTTTTGACCATTGGACTAGGGTTCATTTTGATTGGATATTATGTATACGTTACTCTATTTCACATTTGATTGTACATGAATGTTTCGGGGTTTTTCACATTGTAGATTCATAATTTCCCTTTGACTGAGTTATTTCCCTTATGCTTAGTTTATTTACTTTCCGCTGCGTAAAACTTGCAATAACTCTTTCATATATTGTATAATTTATTGATTAGAGGTTGACTAGACTCGCCAGGCTCACCGAGTAAAGACTCGGGGACCTGTACGAGCCTAGGCCTGGCGTACCCAAATGCAAGGGGAATTTGGGGCCATCACATGAATACATAGTCAATATACAACAAAACAACAATATCACGTATTGAGTTAGATTAATACAACTGGCTCTGAGCGTATCTTAAAGAATATCGCCAATCATAGGCGCCTTGTTCTGACTCGTTTGCGGATCTGCACCCACCGTCATAAAAAGGACGGCGAGTACAGTAAAATAACAGTAAAAACACTAGTAATAGGGGTCTCAACATAATTTCTGAATAACAATAAATAAGTGTCTCTAAATCACGTGGTAAATAAAGAAATGGAAATGGACAACAATTTGCATGTTAAACAGACTTAAATAGCACAAACAACGATAATCAAGTGACCAAGAAACAAACAGATAAGTGAATAGGTAATCCCATTCAAACTGCAAGTCACAAGACCACCTCAACTTGCAATTGACAGTGTGGGCCCGAAGGTCACCTCTACTATTCAACTATATGCGAATAGTGGACTCGAAGGTCACCTCCACTGCCCGATAATATATGCTAGGAAAAACTATAAACAAGGCTGGTTGCTAAATTCCTAACATACTACTGAAAGAAAACCACATTCATAGATGAAAGCTAGATTCTCTCGATAGGCTCAACAAGAAGCCAAAGATGGTGCCTGTTGCTAAACTCGTGAGACTCCTCTTTCCTGGTGGAATACCAAAACCTAAAGTCACTCGAACTAGAAGGGAGTACAATATGGCATACATTTCAAGAAATAACTAGTCAAGAAGTAGAAAATAACCCATGTTGATGCTATTGTTGGCTTTACTCACCCCGAACCCCGCTAAAAACAATCTCCCATAGCTCCACACGCTCCCAACATTAATCCCCAATTGTTAGTCAGTAATCCGCTAGTTACCTAATATTTATTTGAATCAATTATGGGTTGTGTTAGCATTTTACTTCAATATTTAATTTATTCTTAAAATACACGAATCCAATCCTATAACCCATTTCACAACGTTTAGGGTGTTTTTTAGGCATTTATTTCTGTTTGGAATAATGATTATACCTGGGTACAAAGTCTCGAAGTTTTCCAAATTGCTAGAAAACTTTGTCTAAAAATAGGGCCTCACGCTGAGAGTGGCGCTGTGGGGAAAAACTCCTTGCAGTGTCACTCAAAACCCGTGTCCAGGGCATTCTACTGCCATGATGCCGTGGGTGGCACCGTGGAGGTCAAAAACCTCAAGGTGTCACATAAAACTTGATCCAGGGCAACCACTACCCTGGACGCCGCGACTGATGGTGTGGTGACCATTTCTCTGCGATGTCACATAAAACACCTTTCATGCATCTCATTGTCTTGGACGCTATGACTGCATCGTGAGGAGTTGCTCATCATGGCGCCAGATCCGAATCTAATTGAAATTTTTTTACGGAATTTCCCCAATTTTTTCATCATTTCCCGAGTTTAATTCACTCCTCATATGGAATTCCAATAACACCAAAACAACATCCAAACATCCATATGAGTCTACAATTCGATTTCCACAATTAAAACCCAAAATTTACGTTTTCTACTAAAATTCTACAACTTTAGTGCTTTCCATCAAAACTAACCACAACCTTATAAACCTTGATAAAAAGAAACCACATTCAAAATTACCCTTCAAACCCATAAATCCAGAAAGTCTTGGTGTTCACCACATTTTTTGTTGAAAAACAAGAAAACTTGGCTCAAAACTACACAAATTGAAAGATCTATTGAGATCTTGCCTCAAACAACGTTGTACGTCGATCCCATGCCTTCAAAATTGCCAAGAAATCCCTCCAAGGTGACCCAGATTTTTGGATTTCTCTTTAAAGAGAGAGAAAAGTTGATAAAAATAAACTTCAACAACCGTTTTATACTCCCATTTGGATCTTGTGTGATGTATTGATCACTAGGACCATCAAGTGGCTGAGATTTGGTCAATTAGTCTCCCATTAGTGACACATTTGGTGACTTGGTCTCTTGGTCTTATCTATTAAACACTCAATTATTTGTTCTCATAAGCGTTTCGGTACTCGGCTCATACCACGAACTCACACTATCACATACAATCACGAAACTAATGACCCAACTACAATTTCATATTTACTATTAGACATATTTTATTGTATTTGTCAGTTTGAAACATTTTCCTAGACTCAGTATACCATTCCCTGTTCGCCTAGTACACGTATTCACACGTTTCCCTAGACAAACGAGTATGTAAATCCAACATGTTGACGCACACGTCCTCACACATTTAGACAATTGGACTTCACATTATGGTATAAAATACATAATAGAAACATCATACAAAAATAAAATACCTTGGTATCGACTTATGAGAGTTGGACAAGTACACTACGACTACTGGGTCCCGCTATATGACCCTAAAATGATATGTGGCACAAGTTGAAATTTTAGGGTTGTTTCACTAGGACTTAACTTCATCATTATCAACAACAACACCAATACCTTCAAAAGATGGCATTAAAGGACGTTCCACTTTTCTATTCTACACAACTTCTGGATCAAACGTATAGTTTGGTGCGTCTAAAAATCTAATGGACCTATCAGTTGGTCTCAAACCTCTACTTCGTAGATATCTCGCTATATCATGTGCAAATAGCATAAGGTTCCTCTATCCAATCAGTCTTTCCTGAATCATTCTCTGTTCATCTTGTCCATATCTTGCCATAGTTGCCCCATACTATGCTCGATCTTCTGTATATTGCCTCCTCATCTTAGCAATCCATACCCTTTGTTGTTATGGTGTCAAATCTTCTAGTGGTTGTGGTGATGGTGGTGGTGGCGAGAAAACTACAAGGCCAGTCAAATTCTACTCTCCTATTAATGGGTCAATAAACTTGTAACCATCAGCAAATCCTTGTTGGTTAGTTTTGCCTCTGAACTTCCTCCTTTGTCTTCTTCCTTGTGAAAAATCCTTCAGCTCTTAGCTTTGTAAATACCTCACTTGATGCCCTATGTATCTCGTCTGCTTGCAATAGTTGCCTCTCTCTCATCCTCTAAGTCAATATACCATTTTGGTATCCTAAAGGTCCTCATGAATTCAATGTCAAATGTATCTTGGGTAGCTAAATCAATATCCTGATCATTCACTCTCACTCCTGTGACGACCCTAGTTCCACAAACCTAAAACTGGACCATGCCTAGCTTAGACTTACGTAGACCCCGAGTCCTCTCGCGCAGTCAACGTAAATCTAGTAAGCCTTAACTTACCTTTTCCATTCAAAAATAATTTAAGATGAGATCATTAATATTAGTGAGTTATTCAAAGATAAGCGAAAGCATTTAAAATCTCCAACTAATATAATCATATCACGACATAAGTTAGGATAACTTAGAAATGTGGAACGTAAAAAATATATACATCATCACCAAAAGTCATACCACAGGAGAGAATATCATCATATACAAGTCCCAAGATCTCTTATTCCCAAAACCCAGTTTCAAAACATATAGCACTATGATACAAAACAAACCTATATCGAGTCCAAAAATAGAACAGCTCCACTATCATCAAAGTAAATCACCAAGCTGAAAAGCTTTCCCTTTGCTCGACTGTGGATCTGCACTCAGTCAACACACAAGAATGACAAGTCCGAGGTAAGTAATGTCAAATAAGATGTTTACAGTATTTCAAAAGTAAATAACAGTCAATATTCATGCTGATAGAAAGAAAAGGATAGGAAATGCATGAATAAATAAAAACTGGAAATAAATCTGAAAGCAATTGATAATATGTGTTCAGGAATAAAAAGGAAGGCGTAAGTAGTCTCGACTTAGTGAACAGTCGTTTGAGCCGAGGAGAAACATCTATAAACTCTTTTAAAGTCAAGGGAATTCACCGTCCCAACTCGGAGTTTAGGACGTGGTATATCATATAGTCCTAAATCCACGCGAATGTAGAATTACTCAGCAATCTAGTGAAGTAATTCTCACTCTGTATATATATATAGGAACCAAAAGATCAGCTTGTGAGTATCAAGTTCCAAAAAAAGTAACGTGCATCCCCCAAAATCTCAAGGATCACGCTAACTCACTTGCCCTTGGACCACTCAATTAGAATAGAAATTCGAAATAGGACAGAGCAATAATAAAAATATATTAAAGCTCAAAGAAATAGCTGTATATTTCTCCATTGGTTTACTTACCCGTGTCCAACACCAACACTCACTTGGTTCCAATAACTACCCTGCATAACCAATTATATTATGGGCATGCTCTAAGTGAAACCAAATCACGAAACATCATGAAAACTGCGACCAAAGTACGCTCGATAGCTAGTTCCAAAAATAATTATTTATAATTTTAACTAACTTCAACTAGCTAACTTGGGGTAACTTTTTAACCTTGAAAACCTCAATATTTGTTATACTGACTAAAAAGAAACTTGCAGACATTTTGTACTTCCATAGACTCCAAGAATATTCAAATCAGATAAAAAATAGAGTTATGATTTTTCCCATATGGCCTGTTTATAAGGCAAACTTTATTTATTTTGAACTATCAAAACTTCTCCAAATCAATATTTTCGCAGTGAAATTCTCAAATCACGCCAACAAACACCACAAAACCATTCGATACTAACTTTCAACTATTTTCACAGCCCGTTGAGTCAATTAAAATCAAAACCAATATTTAATTCATCCAAAATCTCAATATAAATCAACATTAACTGTAAAAATATCTTCAAAATTGTTATCAACTAAGTTGCATCACTTTAAATCACAAAAACCCTACCCACACTGGTAGAATTTATCCCAAATTGACGCAAATCAACTCAATATATCAATTCACAACAATGATACTAATTCCTACGAAAACCCCGTCAAAGAAACCGAAAAATCACGAGATTTCTAATTGACTTGAGTAAAAACACCATGAATTGAGATTTTACTAGATTTCAGGCTGAATCCCTCGTTTCCACCGCGATAACTTAGCTCAAACTGACCGTCTCGCGATGATCTACTATTTTGCAGAGAGAAACCAGATGAAAATCGGACGTTGAAAGCTCCACATGCGAGAAACCAAGTTGAAGGGTTTAGAAACTAACGACTTCAATAACGTTCTGTTGAATGAATCGATTGAAATTATATATATATATATATATATATATATATATATATAAACCCTCAGCTGCTTGTCAACATCTTAATTTCTTTTTATTTATTAATTCCATAAATCTCCATTTCGATGGTTTTTAACTTTTGGTGCTCGTTTTGAATCCGATTTTTCACCAAATTGAGCCAAACTCTCAGCAAAATAGTCCATCTTCATAAAACACCCATAACACTGGTCTTTGTCACACCAAAACCCCCTATGGCTTAACTTTGTCAATGACATACCAACCTCTCATGGACCAATTTCCTTGCCATACTTAACCAAACTTGTCGTGCCACATTTAATTATTATATTTTGTTAATGTTTCTATTCAATTTGTCCCCTGGACAACTAATTACCCGACCACAGTTCACCCCGACTTCCTAAAATCGCATTTCCTCAAGCCGAACTCATTTCTTCGCGTCAATGCTCTCACTCAAACGCCCTCACATGTTTAAAACATTGGAATCTAATTTCAGGTAAATAAATAATAATACAAAACACTAACCAAAAATAACATACCTAGGTGTCGTCTACCGAGAATTGTTCACATGTATCACGACAAGATGTCCACGTATGACCTAAAATGACACATGGCACGAGTTAGATTTTACGGTCGTTACAGTCATCCCAACTTAGAAGAATTTATCCTCAAAATTAAAATGAAATTAAGGGAAAGACTTACCAAACTCAAAAAATGTAAGGAAAATACTTGCGCATATATGACTCAAGTTCTTACGTCAGTTCCTCGTCTCCGTTGTGTTGTCATTTGACAAGAACTGATGCCACGTGTATAGGTTGCTCGCCATAAGCGATGTCCTCCCTCAAATCTATCTAACTTAAGTCCACTATCGGTCGTCTGCCCTCGATCGACTTATCTGGTCAAGCATTGACACATGAAATCCTGGGTGGATCCTTGATAATTGAGGTGGCAACTCCAAATCATAAGCAACTCTACCTATCCGCTTCCCAACTAGAAATGGACCAATAAATCTAGGCGTAAGTTTCCCTCTCATCTCAAACCGCTTATGACCCTTCATCGGAGATACTTTTAGATATACATAATCTCCGACCCAATATTCTAACTCCCCATGATACAGATCATAATGCTTCTTTTGTCTATCCTGTGCACCTTTTAATCTCAATCTAATCAGGTGTATCTTCTATGTGTGATCCACTACAGTCTCAGACCCAATCAGTGCTACATCCTCTAGTTCAACCCAACAAGATGGAGATCTGCACAGCCCCCCGTACAATGTCTCAAATGGTGTCGTACCAATACTAGCCTGATAATTATTATTATAAGCAAGCTCACACAAATGAAGATACTCCTCCCGTGATCTACCATACTCCAACACACACATCCTCAACATATCCTCAAGAATTTGAATCAGTCTCTCCGACTGTCCATCAGTCTGTGGATGATAGACGGTATTGAGATCCAACAACGTACCAAATTGTGGCTGCTGTCGGGTTTTAGGGTTCATACGTAGCGAAAAATTCAAAACAATTTTTGAAAAACCCTAACAAGATCGTAAATAAGTTCCATTAAACTAGATCTACAAAACTAAATCATACCTTGATTTGTGATTTCCTTCTCTCATTGTTCGATCTTCAAGATGTTCAAGCGCACGTCCTCTATCAGAAATCTACACATGAACGGTGACCACAATTTGGAGTGCTATCCCCAAGAGAGATTGAAAACGTTTTTCTTTTTTCCCAAAATCCAGAGAGTTCAAAAATTGAAAAAACGAAATTCTTATGTTACATTTTTTGGGTATCACCCTTTTATTTATATGTGTAGATAAGCTCTCATTTAAAATCCTATTCGTAATACAAATATTGTATTTACGTTATTTAAGCAAATTACATATATACCCCTATTAATAAGTTATCATATAACGAATCATAAAGGGCTTATATATATTATGAATTTTATTTTATAAAATTCAATACTCTAGACCATTTGAAATTGTGCAAAGCCATTCTTTGTGTGCGACTCAATAGATTCATGCTACGTTGGCAGTAAACTAAAACCATTTTGGTACACAAGTCATAAGCGGTCTCTAGCAAGGCATTATGACTCCCAAGTAGCATGAATGTCAAAATCGATACAAGCTAATGAATAACGTATATCATGTCCTTTTGTCGTGCGATATTCTTTAATTAAATATAAGGCATGAAAAGTCACTCTTCATTTTCAATCGTACTAGTCTTGATCTTTAGATAGATTGAAAACATCCAAGTGACATTAATCATATCAATTCACTTTAACTTAGCCATTTAACAATCTAACACATCGAGGGATCCACTGATATCTCTCTCTTTATGAGAGCGACAAATTCTTTCTTGATTCCTCACCTTCACATATTGCTCGCATGATAACCAATCACAATCTTTATAATCGTTTTGTTAAAGACAACGTTTGAATGTGTCAAATTACCATGCTCTTAATATTGAAGTCTATGGTAATCTAAAGTCGAAGGACTAAATGATATACCTATTAAGAGTAACACCTATGCCTTAATCCATGTGGTGTTCTCATAGCGGGTCGGTTTAGTATTTTGTTCCTTAACAAATACTCATGATCTCGATTCGTATCCCTATACATATGATGATCACATGACGATCAGTCAAGACTCACGTTAGTCTTAATTCATTATAGTTCTCAGTATAATGACCGACTAGGGATATTTAGGATATTTCAATAAATACATATGGATCTTATTATAAAGTAAATATGCAATCAATTATAATAAAACAACAAATCATAAACCTCTATTTTATTAACTAAAAACTATAAGATAAACAATGTTTGTAGATTGACCTAGGGCACATGCCCCAACACCTGCATGCTCTGTCAAATATGAGATGTAACGGTGGCCCTCTATCAGATACAATCGATAATGGAACACCATGCAGTCGTACAATCTTTTCTCATACAAAATCGTCTGCCTATCCACTCGATGTATGGTTGAAATTGGTATAAAGTGCACAGATTTCGTCAACCTATCCACAATCACCCAAATGCTATCATGTCTGCACTGAGATCGAGATAACACATTGACGAAATCTATGGCAATATGCTCCAATTCCCATCTAGGAATAGGAAGTGGCTGTAGTAACCCACTGGGTCTACAATGCTCAGCCTTAACTCGCAGAGAAATGTCACAACCTCTAATATTTAGAAACATCGGCCTTCATCCCAGGCCACCAAAAAAGACAACGCACATCTGCATATATTTTAGTTCTGGCCGGATGAATCGTAAAACGTGAGCGGCGTGCCTCATAAAGTATCTCATCGCGTAAATCAGCCACAGATAAAAGCCACAGTTGCCCTCTAAATCTCAGGCATAAGTTTGTCGACTAATTCCAATCTGGATGATCTGGACTCTAAGCAAACTCCAAAAATCTCCCATACTGCTCATCCTCTGCTGATCATCAAGTACACGTTAAATAGAGATAGTTTGAGTCCTCTTCTGCCCACAAATCAACATCCTAGTATCGATTGAATTATCAATAGAATACATCATCTTGAACGCCTCGAGTAACCCATACTGGTGTGTCATATAGCAAATAACAGTCCCCGAGTCCATCCCTCTACGGCTCAATGCATCAACAATAACATTAGCCTTCCACGGGTGATACTCTAGAGAAAAATCATAATAATTAAGGAACTCAAGCCAACGTTGTTGTCTCATATTCAGGTCATTCTGTGTAAACAAATATTTTAAGCTCTTATGGTTAGTAAACAACACAAATCTCTCCCCATAGAGATAATGGCGCCAAATCTTCAGTGAAAACACCATTGCCACCAACTCAGCATAAATTTCAAAACAATTTTAAGAAAAACCCCAATAGGATCCGAATCTAATTCCATTAAAACGTTTAAACAATAAAAACTAAATCATACCTCGGTTGCAATATACCTTTCAGAATGTTGATCGATCTTTAAAGCGCTGGCAATGACGAACGCCCTCTACTAGTTGTCCACACACGAACGGATGCCGAGATTCAAAGTACTAGCTTCGAGAGAATGCCAAACGTTTGGTTTCTCTCCAAAAAAATTCTAAACGTAGCAGTCAACCCTAATTCGTTTCTAAAACAAAAATTAGAGTTTCAGCCCTTAATTTTCATCCATGTATTGTAACTTAAAACGTCTATTTATACAACACTTGTATATAGATGGTTAAGTAAATTACACATATACCCCTATTCAAGAAGTATAAGTGTAATACACTACAGGGACGTTTCTGTTATGAATTTTATCATATAAAATTTATTTTTCTGAACCATTTTAAATCTCACAAAACCATTTTTAGTATGCGAGCCAATAGGCTCATACAACGTTGGCAGTATACCAAAACACATTTTGGTATATAATTCATAAGTGGTCTCTACCAAGACATTATGACTACCGAAGTTGTACAAAGATCAAATCGATACAACCTAATCAATAATGTATATAACATCCTTTTGTCATATGATATCCTTTTGATCAAATATAAGGCATGGAATTGTCATCCAATATGTTCGATCGCACTAGTCTCGATCTCCAAGTAGACTAAAAACATCCAAGTGACATTGATCAATATCAATCCACTTAGACTAGGCCTTTTAACAGTCTAACACATCGAGGGATCCACTGGATATCTCTCTCTATATGAGAAGGACAAATTCTATCTCGATTACATAACTTCACCACATTATTCACACAATAACCAATCACAACCTTTATAATCGTCCGGTCAAAGACAACGTTTGATTGCGTCAAATCACTGCATTCCTAATGTTGAAGTCTCTGGTAATCTCAAGTCAGAGGACTGAATAATATACATATCATGAGAAACAACTATGACTTAATCCATGTGATGTTCTCATAGCTGGTCGGTCCAGTACTTTGTTCCGTAACAAGTACTCATGATCTTGATTCGTATTCCTATACGTATGATCATCAATCAAGAATCACACTAGTCTTAATTCATTATAGTTCCCAGTATAATAATCGACTAGGGACATTTAGGATATTTTTGTAAATACCCATGGATCTTATTATAATGTAAACATGCAAATCAATTATAATAAACAGCAAATGAAATCCTTTATTTTATTAAGTAAAATGAATTCATAAAGACTATTAATGGATTGACCTAGGGCACATTTCCCAACATCTCCCACTTGCTCTAGGGCCAATCATTCATGCATCTAATGCCAAATGATCTAACATGACCATCATGTTTCCCTTGTGGAAGAGCCTTTGTCAATGGATCCATAATGTTGTCTTTAGTAGGTACTCTACAAATCTTCACGTCTCCGCTCTCAATGATTTCTCTGATGAGATGAAAACGCCTGCGTATATGTTTTGATCTATGGTGTGATCTAGGTTCCTTGGCCTGTGCTATTGCCCCGTTATTGTCACAATACAAACAAACAGGGCTAGCAATACTTGGAACCACCCCTAGTTCAAAAATGAACTTTTTGATCCAAACTGCTTCTTTTACTGCATCGGACGCTGCAATATACTCAGCTTCTATTGTAGAATCCGCCATAGTCTCTTGCTTCGAACTTTTTCAGCTTACTGCACCCCCATTCAGAGTAAACACATATCCAGACTGCGATCTGAAATCATCTATATCAGTTTGAAAACTTGCATCTATGTAACCATTTACAACTAGATCATTTTCAAAACTTCCATAGACCAAGAACACTTCTTTAGTCCTTCTTAAGTATTTAAGAATGTTCTTTACTGCTATCCAGTGACTCTCACCTGGATTTGACTGATATCTGCTTGTAGTGCTCAAAGCATATGATACATCAGGCCGAGTGCATAGCATGGCATACATGATAGATCCAATAGCAGATGCATATGGAATCTTATTCATACGGTCTTGCTCATCATTTGTCTTAGGACATTGAGTCTTGCTGAGACTTATGCCATGAGACATTGGCAACAATCCTCTTTTAGAGTTTTGCAAACTCAACCTATTCAGCACCTTGTCTATGTAAGCACTCTGACTTAGACCGATTAGCCTTTTAAATCTATCTGTATAGATCTATATCCCTAGGATATAGGCTGCATCTCCTAAGTATTTCATTGAGAAACACTTCCCTAACCAAGACTTGACATTCTGTAATGTTGGGATGTCGTTTACAATGAGCAATATATCATCAACATATAGTACCAGAAAAACAACTACACTCCCACTGACCTTCTTGTATACACAAGGCTCATCTTCGTTCTTAATAAAACCAAAATGCTTAATTGCTTCATCAAAACGAATATTCCAACTCCGAGAAGCTTGCTTTAATCCATAAATAGATCTTTGAAGCTTGCATACCTTCATAGAATTTTCAGGATGTACAAAACCTTCAGGTTGTGTCATATATACATCCTCAAGTAGTTTTCCATTAAGAAATGTTATTTTTACATCCATTTGTCATATCTCATAGTCATAATATGCAGCAATGGAAATTAAAATTCTTATGGATTTAAGCATGGCTACTGGCGAAAAAGTTTCATCATAATCAACACCTTGCGTCTGCCTGAAACCTTTTGCTACAAGTCTTTCTTTGAAAGTATGCACTTTGCCATCCATGTCAGTTTTCTTCTTGAAAACCCATTTACATCCAATGGTCTTACCACCTTCAGGTAAATCAACCAAGTTCCAAACTTGGATATCATACATGGATTGCATCACAGAGTTCATGGCACTTAGCCATTTATCTGAGTCTGGTCCAGATATAGCCTCCCGATAAGTGGTGGGCTCATTTTGATCCATAAGCAACACATCACGACTATCACCAATGAGAAATCTGAATCTCTCTGGCTCATGTCATACCCTACCAGATCTACATGGAGGTTCAACTGGTTCAGAACTTTGTTGAACTTCCAGTAGCAATTCAGAGTTTATCTGTGATTCTTGAACTTCTTCAAGATTTACTTTTCTTCCACTAGTGTCTTTTGAAATAAACTATTTTTCCGTAAAGGCACCATACCGAGCAACAAACACTTTGTTCTCAACAGGATTATAAAAGTAATATTCTTTTTTTTCCATAGGATACCCCACAAATAGACACTTGTCAGATTTAGGTGCTAGTTTTTCTGAGACTTGTCGTTTTACGTAAGCCTCATAGCCCCAAATCTTAAGGAAAAACAAACTAGGTCTCTTCCCATACCATATTTCATATGGTATTTTATCAACCACTTTGGAAGGAACACGATTTAAAGTAAAAGCAACAGTTTGTAATGCATAACCCCAAAAGAATATAGGAAGATCTGCATGACACATCATAGATTGAACCATATCTAATAAGGTTCGATTTCTCCTTTCAGAAACTCCATTCCATTGTGGAGTTGCTGGTGGAGTTAATTGTGAGACAATCCCACAATTTCTAAGATGATCATCAAATTCTTGGCTCAAATATTCACCACCTTGATCTGATCGAAGCGCTTTGATAGTTTTACCAAGTTGATTCTGCACTTCATTTTGAAATGTTCGAAACATCTCAAATGATTCAGTTTTATGTTTCATAAGATATACATATCCATATCTGCTGAAATCATCAGTAAATGTAATGAAGTACTGATAACCTCCTTTAGCCATTGTGTTTATAGGACCGCATACATCAGTATGTATCAGACCTAATAAATCACTTGCCCTTTCACTATGTCCATTAAAGGAACTTTTAGTCATCTTGCCTAGTAAACAAGATACGCACGTTTCATATGATTCCAAATCAAATGAATCTAGAAGTCCATCTTTACGGAGCTTCGTTATGCGTTTCTCATTTATGTGGCCGAGACAACAATGACAAATATAGGTTTGATTCAAATCATTTGACTTGAATTTTTTTGTATTTATGTTAAAAACTGGAGTATCAGTGAACCTTTTCATGCTTAGAATATAAATACCATCACACAAATCAACATTTGCATAAAAAATGCCTTTACGAGAAATTGAACATTTATTATTCGCAATAATAAAATCAAAACCATCCATATCCAAACATGAAACATAAATGATGTTTCTGCTCAAGGCAGACCCATAATAACAATTATTTAAAGTTAAAATAAGTCCACTAGGTAAGACTAAGTCATATGATCCAATAGCCAGGGCAGCAACTCTTGCTTCATTCCCTACGCACAGGATGACTTCTCCTTTTTTCTGCTTCCTACTTCTGGTGAGTTCCTGCACATTTATACAAATGTGAGATCCACATTCGGTATCCAATACCCAGGAATCACTAGTAAATAAATTAATTTCAATAACATAAATACTTGATGTGGTAGTCGCACTACCCTTTTTTCTTCTTTAGATCTTCCAGATAGAGTTTGTAATTTCTGAACCAATGTCCAGGTGCATGACAAAAATGACAATATCCTTCCTTATCCTTTTGGTGCTTTGAAGCAGGAATAGGTTGGGGCTTGACTTGTTCCATAGGCTTTGCGACAGGTGCAGCAGCAGCCTTGGCAACTTTAGCCTTACCTTTGCCTTTGCTTCTCTTCTTCATTCCCTTTCCCTTTTGAACCATCAACACATTACTAGAGGGTTTCTTGATATTTTGCTCAGCAGTTTTGAGCATCAAATGCAACTCTGAAATTGATTTCTCCATATTATTCATATTGTAGTTCATCACAAATTGTGAGTAACTCTCCGGTAATGAATTTAGGATCAAATCCGTAGCCAACTCTTGGCTTATGGGAAATCTAAGTCTATCAAGTTGGTCAATATAGCCCTTCATCTTCAGAAAATGAGGACTAACTGACGCACACTCAGTCATCTTACAAGAATGCAGGTTCTTGACTGTCTCGAACCTTTCTTGCCTAGCTTGCTGTTGGAACATTTCCTTCAGCGTTATAGCCATGTTGTAGGCTTCCATTAGTTCCATGTCCTTCTGAAGTTTAGGAACCATAGTTGCCAACATAATGCATGCAACATCAGTATAATCATTGACATGCTTATTATGTGCATCCTTCACAGCTTTTGTAGCATTGGCTGGTGGGTCCTCAGGGATCGGAGCATCCAGAACATACAACTTGCGTTCATGCTTGAGAACGATTCTCAAGTTTCTGAACTAGCCAAGAAAGTTAGTCCCAGAATGCTTATCCTTCTCAAGGATAGATCACAGTGAAAGGGGATTATTGTTACTTGAAGAGGCCATTGATCTACAATAAAGATTATGCAGAGTTTATTTTAGTATAGAGGAATAGACTCCCACTAAATTAACAACCCTCCTAAAATATACTGTTTATTTAGGGGACTTAAATCCATATTTCACATAATTCTATGACAGCTATGGCATGAAACACAGAACTAGATTATTTAGGTAGGTAACAGTTGCCAATTACATCTTATGTAATTTTAGATACTTTTATGAGATACAGGATATCTTATGTCTTAGCATGTTTTGATCTCATCATATGCCTAAAGCCCAAAACTATTTTGATAGCTTTATTAAGTCGGACAAATTTAAACATTTAGGTAACTCTTATCCAACTTATCTCACCAAGATAACACAATACACCCAGCTATGGCTGAAACTATATTAGTGCGATCGAGGCATTGATAAGTGTTAAAAATTGGATGGCACAAGACTTAAGATTTAATAGAGAGATATTAATCAGTTTTAGTGATTTTTAAGTAAACAATGAAATATCATATATTTTATTGATTTGTCGAACCACTAAACAATTTAGGAAATTTTTATGAAATATCATATATTTTATTAGGACTTAAGATATTTGAATCCTAGCATATCACCAATAACAAAATTCTCGACATTTATCTCCTATCCAATAGGGATAACGAATTCAATTTTGCTAGTATCTTCTAATCTAATTTGTTATCTATCTCCTATCAAATAGAAATTTTATAACAGAATAGATATAACGAGATAAATAAATAATTTTAAAAATAATTATTTGCAATTTCGGTCCTCATCCAAATAATCACAAATATGTAGTTGAATCATGAACTACTATCTCAATCGAACCTAATCATATTAGTTTCGAATTAACATTCAGACTTATACAATTAAAGAAACTTAAATTAATGTAACCTAAATATGCATACTGAATTACAGATACTTCATCCATGCATCAATACACGAAAATAAAGATTATACCTAATGGTGTCATGGATCACAGAATACGAAATTCAATTCATTAAAATTATTCGAATTAACCTAACATGGTTACTTGCATGTACGAAACTGATTTCAATTAAATCACGAATATATGTATCATATACATAAACCATGATAATAAATCTCACAGAAAACTTATGTATATATATATATATATCAACTATTAACATGTTTTCAATCATATATCATGTATATATCAGAAGAAAACATGCAATGAATTTAATGGAATCGAACTCGAAGGCTCTGATACCACTGATGGTGTTTGAGGTTCATACGCAGCGAAAATTTCAAAACAATTTTGAGAAAAACCCTAACAGGATCCGAATCTGATTCCATTAAAACGTTTAAACTATGAAAACTAACTCATACCTCGGTTGCAATATACCTTTCAAAATGTTGATCGATCTTTAAAGCGCTGCCAATGACGAACGCTTTCTACTAGCTGTCCACACACGAACGACGACCGAGATTCAAAGTGCTAGCTTCGAGAGAATACCAAACGTTTGGTTTCTCTCCAAAACAATTCTGAACATACCAGTCAACCTTAATTCGTTTCTAAAATGAAAATTAGAGTTTCGGCCCTTAATTTTCATCCATGTATTGTAACTTAAAAGGTCTATTTATACAACGCTTGTATATAGCGGGTCGGTCCAGTACTTTGTTCCCTAACAAGTACTCATGATCTTGATTCATATTCCTATACGTATGATCATCGTATAATCATCAATCAAGACTCACACTAGTCTTAATTCATTATAGTTCCTAGTATAATAATCGACTAGGGACATTTAGAATATTTTTGTAAATACCCATGGATCTTATTATAATGTAAACATGTAAATCAATTATAATAAACAATAAATGAAATCCTCTATTTTATTAACTAAAATGTATTCATAAAGACTATTAATGGATTGACCTAGGGCACATTTCCCAACAATATGTACATAATTACCAAAAGTCATACCACAAGAGAGAATATCATCATATACAAGTCCTGAGATCTCTCATTCCCAAAACTCAGTTTCAAAACATATAGCACTATAATACAAAACAAACATATATCGAGTCCAAAGATAGAACAGCTCCGCTATCCTCAAAGTAAATCACCAAGTTGAGGAGCATTCCTTTTACTCGATTGTGGATCTGCACTCAGTCAAGTAAGTAATGCTAAGCAGGATGTTTACAGTATTTCGAAAGTAAATAACAATCAATATTCATGCTGATAGAAAAAAAAGGGCAGGGAATGCATGAATAAATAAAAACTAGATATAAATCTAAAAGCAATCGATAATGAGTGTTCATGAATCAAAAGGAAAGGCGTAAGTAGTCTCGACTTAGTCAAACAGTAGTTTGAGCCGAGGAGAAACATCTATAAACTCTTTTACAGTCAAGAGAATTCACCATCCCAATTCGGAATTTAGGACGTGATATATCGCATAGTCCTAAATCCACGCAAATATAGAATTCCTCAGCAATATTGTGAAGTAATTCTCACCCCATATATACATAGGAACCAAAAGATCAGCTCGTGAATATCAAGTTCTAAAAAAAGTAACGTGCATCCCCCCAAATCCCAAGGATCATACTGACTCACTTACCCTTGAACCACTCAATTAGAATAGAGTTCCGAAACAGGACAGAGTAGTAACAAAAATAAATTAAAGCTTAAAGAAATAACTGTAAATTTTTCTACTGGTTTACTTACCCGTGTCCAACGCTAACACGCAGTCACACGCTTCCAATAACTACCCTGCATATCCAATTATATTATGGTCAAGCTATAAGTGAAACCAAATCACTAAACATTGTGAAACTGCGACCAAAATACGCTCAAGAGCTAGTTCTAAAAATAAGTATTTATAATTTCAACTAACTTCAACTAGCTAACTTGGGGTAATTTGTTAACCTTGAAAACCTTAATATTTATCATACTGACAAAAAAGAAACCTGTAATACACAATTCGTACTTTCCATAGACTCCAAGAACATTCAAATCAGATAAAAAATAGAGGAGTTATGATTTTTCCCATTTGGCCTGTTGACAAGGAAACTTTATTTATTTTGAACTATCAAAACTTCTCTAAATCAATATTTTCTCAATGAAATCCTCAAATCACGCCAACAAACACCACAAAACCATTCGATACCAACTTCCAACTAGGTTACATCACTTCAAATCACAAAAACCCTATCTCACACAGGAGGAATTTATCCTAAATTAACTCAAATCAACTCAATATATCAATTCACAACAATTGATACCAATTCCTACAAAAACCTAGTGAAAGAAACTGAAAAATCATGAGATTTCTAATTGACTTGAGGAAAAATACCATGAATTGAGATTTTACTAGATTTTGGGCTGAATCCCTTGTTTCCACTGCTATAACTTGGCTCAAACTGACCGTTACGCGATGATCTACTGTTTTGCGGAGAGAAACCGGATGAAAATCAGATGTCGAAAGCTCTGCATGCGAGAAACCGAGTTGAAGGGTTTAGAAACTAATGACTTTAATATCGTTCGGCTGAATGAATCGATTGAAATTATATATATAAACCATCAGCTTCTCGTCAGCAACTTAATTTCTTTTTATTTGTTAATTCCCATAAATCCCTATTTTGATTTTTAACTTTTGGTACCCATTTTGAATCCAATTTTTTACCAAATTAAGCCAAACTCTCAGCAAAACACTCCATTTTCATAAAACGCCCATAACACTGGTCTTTGTTACACCAAAACCCCACATGTCTTAACTTTGTCCATGACATACCAACCTCTGATGAACCAATTTTCTTGCCATACTTAACCAAACTTGTCGTACCACATTTAATTATTATATTTTGTCAGTGTTTCTATTCAATTTGTCCCACGCACAACTAATTACCCGACCACAGTTCACCTCGACTTCTGAAAATCGCATTTCCTCGAGCCGAACCCATTTCTCCGCATTAATGCTCTCACTCAAATGCCCTCACACATTTGGAACATTGGAATCTAATTTCAGTTAAATAAGTAATAATACAAAACACCAACAAAAAATAACATCTCTCGTTGTTGACTACCGAGAATTGTTCACATGTATCACGACAAGAGGTCCACGTATGACCCAAAATGACACGTGGCATGAGTTAGATTTTATGGTCGTTACAATTCCTGCCCCAATACACAATCTCATATTCAAAAATGGAAATATTAACAGGTTATCTCTACCGGTCATAATCGCATCTGTCAGCACATCGTGTATCAACTCCCATATATTAATTTTTATTGTATTTTCATATAACCATATTGGGAACTCGGGTAAAGGGATGCAGTCATGAAGAATTGCCACAATCTATAAACTTTCCTTACAATCCCCTTACAAATAAAAATAGGCATATTGCATGCTCATGTCTTCGATCCTCTACAACCTTCAACTATCAAGGCTCTGTCAATCTCAATTGCATGGTAAGCTAGGTAAGGGTGATCATACCTAGTCAAAGGGTATGTCTAGTTCTCACAATCAACCATATTCAAGAACAACATCTTATATAACTCATTTATCGTTCTCCTATCGTATGGCGCATTAACTCCCCTAACCCTAATGAGTTACCCTTCACCAGTTAATTGTTTGTCAACGTCGATCCCTCTCTCACATATAATGATGGTTTGCAATAGCTCCTTAGCTTTGGCACTAATGTAGTATTTGGATTTAAAGTTAAATTGGGGTTGGGATGTGGAATCTTCATGATCATTAGCTCTTGGTTCCACTGCCTTCTTGTTTTGTCGCTTTGTTCTCCTTATATTCTTAATTCCAAAAATAACCACCAAAATAATACTCAATCTTCACTTCATCTATATATTGCAAAATTTTCATTAATGTGTCATCACACACCATATGCATTTAACAATTCATATCATAGCCTAAAATATTGCATTCCATCCATTGATAATCCACATAGCACTGTCTATCCTCAACAATCCACAAAATTCTCTAAAACTTCAAATTTCATCCAAATATCTCAATGGAAAATGATAAAATGAACCACTTTCAACCACACTTTAGGTGCACACTCTTGTCTTCTAGCCATTTATGGCTCTTTAGGGAGACAAAAAAGAGCCATAAATGGCTGAAAGACAAAGGTGTGTGCGCAAAGTGTGTGTTGAAAGTGGGTCATTTTATCATTTTTCTATATCAATTTAGCTAAAATCAAATGGAATTTAAACAACTCAAATCAAAGGCTTAGATTAATTCATTTTTTATCTCAATTAACATTGGCCACATTAAAAAATAGGGTAGTCTACTTAGGTCATTGGTATGCTTTCATATTCCATTATAGCCCCCAACTACCTGGCACCCGATGCCCTACGCCTACGCACGTATCTCGAGACACGCCACAGCTTATTGTTGATATATTTAGACTATGGTTTCTTATACACTTATGTCATATTACTTGGATTCATTTTTTTATTTGAGTTAGTGTTGTTTAGTTTTGTGTACCTGTATACCACCGACCCTATACCCGATTTGACACACTTCTTAAGGCGATAACCTGTAGCGGCCCCAAGTCCTCATGAAACCTCGGACACCGCCAGGTCGCCGGACATGCCACCACCCTCCGCCACATCAGACACTCCTATAGATAACGACCCGCAAACTTGTTCGGTTGCTTACACGTTTTTTTATAAAACCTAACTTAACTAATTATTCAATTGTGGATACTTTAAATAATTAATTTAGTTAAGTTAGCAACTTAGAAGTTATATATTATAGCAGAAGCATTTAAATGAGAGTAATTTATTCAGATTATAGCAATCTTAAGTAGTGGAAAGCTCGACAAAAGATACCATGCATATACCGAGGCGGATAATGTATTTAAGGTTCTACACCCCCCAAAACCCAACAAAAATGTAAATATATACATACTGTAGACAAACACGAGCTGGAGTCCCAACTATCTCAGAGGTAGTCGCCCAAGACCTCCTTACCCTTGCTCTTGCTTGTCGAAGGACCTGCACTCAATCACCCAACAAATGCTGTGACGAGTCTAGTGAGTAAGTTTTTAAAAGAATTTCACACACTATTTATAAATAAAACAGATAAACTACGAGACATGCAAGTTTGACCACTAGTAACAAAAAGACATACTCCCATAAATGTAGGCATCATATAAATAAGCAGGAAACCAACAACAATATAAACTTAAAAGTAAAAGCATTTACTAACATGCTCGGATATAAGGCAGTTAAATAATTAAACATTCCAGACAGATGAATAAACCCCGACCTAAACAGTCGATACGATAAAACAAAGACAAGAATACTACAATGCAATGCGCAAATGATGTCAGGCTTACAATGACTAAATCCTAATTTCAATAACTAGGTGAACCCCTCTATACGCTATTTTAAGTCAAGGGAACCAGTAATCCTTCCCAATAATAGTAGATATATTCTACTGCCATTGACACGGGCACTAAAACAAGCTAACCCACATAAGAGATCTAGCCATTACGAAGAGTGAAAACCTATGCGTGACCACCAACAATCACACATGAAACAATAATCGATTAAAACCAGGCCATGAATTTTTGCGAAGCTTTCTTAAGGGTTTTATGCACCTCAATACGCACTCCGACTTCCTCGAACCACTAAATCTGACCATGTCTAGCTCTCGGTACCTGACCTACTATCCATTAAAGTTCAAATGTATCATTTAAATTGATTTAAAGCCACTTGACACGCACCGAACGCGTTAATTTTTGGTGTCGTTGCCAAGGATTGGTTTTTCTTTCTTTGGTTTTCTTTATTCATTGATTTTTATTATTTGTAATTTCTTTATACCCTTGTCTCTAGCTGTTGGGAAATGTGCCCTAGGTCAATCCATTAACAGTCTTTATGAATACATTTTAGTTAATAAAATAAAGGATTTCATTTGGTGTTTATTATAATAAGATCCATGGGTATTTACAAAAACATCCTAAATGTCCCTAGTCGATTATTATACTAGGAACTATAATGAATTAAGACTAGTGTGAGTCTTGATTAATGATCATACGATGATCATACGTATAGGTATACGAATCAAGATCATGAGTACTTGTTAGGGAACAAAGTACTGGACCGACCCGCTATGAGAACATCACATGGATTAAGTCATAATTGTTTCTCATGATAGGTATATTTTTCAGTCCTCTGACTTGAGATTACCAGAGACTTCAACATTAGGAATACAGTGATTTTACACAATCAAACGTTGTCTTTAACCGGTTGATTATAAAGGTTGTGATTGGTTACTGTGTGAATAATGTGGTGAAGTTGTGTAATCGAGATAGAATTTGTCCCTCTCATATAAAGAGAGATATCCAGTGGATCCCTCGATGTGTTAGACTGTTAAAAGGCCTAGTCTAAGTGAATTGATATTGATTAATGTCACTTAGATGTTTTCAGTCTACTTAGAAATCGAGACTAGTACGATTGAACATGTTGGATGATAATTCCATGCCTTATGTTTGATCAAAAGGATATCGTGTGACAAAAGGATGTTATATACACTATTGATTAGGTTATATCGATTTGATATTCGTACAACTTGGGTAGTCATAATGTCTTGCTAGAGGCCGCTTATGACTTGTATACCAAAATGTGTTTTGGTACACTGCCAACGTTGTATGAGCCTATTGGGTCGCACACTGAGAATGGTTTTGCAAAATTTTAAGATAGTTCAGAAAAATGAATTTTATATGATAAAATTCATGATAGAAACGTCCTTGTAGTGTATTACACTTATACTTCTTTAAGTATGGGCATATGTGTAATTTACTTAACTGTCTATATACAAGGGTTGTATAAATAGACGCTTTGAATAAGAATACAAGTACGAAAGATTTAAAAAAGGGCTGAAACTCTATTTTCGTTTTAAGAAATGACTTAGGGTTTTTTGGTATGCTATGGATTGTCTTGGAGAGAAACAAAAAGGTTTGGTATTCTCTCGAAGCTAGCACTTCAAATCTCCGCCGCCGTTCATGTGTGGACTGCTGATAGAGGGCGTTCGTTGTTGGCAGCGCCTTAGACATCGATTAACCTTCAGAAATGGTACATTGCAAGTGAGGTATGATTAAGTTTTCATAGTATAAACATGTTTTAATGGAATCAGATTCGGATCCTGTTGGGGTTTTTCTCAAAATAGTTTTGAAATCTCCGCTGTGCATGAACCCCAAAACCCAACACTAGCATGTTTGCAGGTAACTCCGCGATGGCCCCCTATTCCGACAGTTATAGTCAATTCGAAGACTCATACTATGAAAGTATGAATGGCGTAGGTATGTCAAATTATGGACATAAATTTTCTAATTGGCCTTCTTATGTGCAACAGGTCGAGGTTTGTGGACTTTACAGAGATTATGTTCATTCTACCGATGCTTGTCCTTACAATTATGAGTATGGGAGTTATACATATTGGAGTAATGCATCGCCACAACCCGACTTGAGTTATCTCCTTTCCAGCCCACCAACTCCTCAACAAGATGAGCGATCTCTTGAAAATATGTTCAAAGAATACTCCTCTGTCACTCAAAGGTTCCATCAAGACACCTTACAACATCAAGAAAGCATGGAACAACACTTTAAAGACATAAATTTGAACCTTCGAAATATAAAAACTCTTGCTAGTAAAATGATTGATAACTTGATAGATTGCTTGAAGAAGAAGAGTTTCCCCTGTTATTAAGTTGTGATAAAAAGGAGACTTTGAATGATGTCACATTGATGAGTGTTGAGGCGAATGAACATGCCATGAATGAACACTTTGCTATTGATGGACTTACACCTTGTATGTGTGAGTATTGGAGTGATCACGAAAAGTTGGAGGGGAAACTTGAAGTCTCTCAATCGGAGCCGAAGATCGTTATGGCACAAACTTACTAAGAAGCTGAAAAAGAAATTGAAGTCACTTTAACAAGGTCGGAGGAACTACAACAAGAGAGCAAGGAAGTCTAATCCTTTGTATTGGTGAACCCACCCATCCTCCTGTATATATTTGATTATTTTGACATGGAGGTGAACGAAATTGTGCGTTCAAAGACTTTTTGCACCACTGACACCCTTGAGTTGGACGATTCAAAAATTATACATTCACATGTGTTAGAAGTCCTGGATAAGCTCCCATTTTTGAATAAGGGCATGTCTGTTTCATTGCCCAATGCTAGAGGAGAGAGTATCATTCTTGGATACTCTTTATTGGAAGGCATTACGTGAAGACAACATATGCCAAGTCGAGCTATAGACTTTAAACAAAAGCACTATTGGGAGGCAGCCCAAATTTTGATAAGTATTATTTAGTTTTTTTTATGCATGAACTTGTATCATTTCCTTCTTATCATTATCATGTTCTTATCACAATCATGTTCTTATCAATATCATGTTCTTTCACCATTTTCATTTGTTTTTTGTGTATAGACCACTTGACTTGTTTTGAACCTTGAGGACAAGGTTCAGAATAAGTTTGGGGGTATTTTAGAGATTGTGGATAGTGTTGGATGGATTTTCTTGCTAAAGATCGCAGGTATGATTTTTATTTTTTTTAAAATTATGCGATCGAATGATGGTAATGGTGGTGTTATTCTAATTCTTTTATCTTTCCATCTCTTTTTCTTCTGTCATTGATACTTTCATCTTCTATTTCACTAGGATATGATACATTTTCATGCGTGCATTTAGTGTAGTTTTATTAAAAGTAGACATGTGTCTATCTACGTTTGTTCTTGCATTTAGACCTTACATAGTGTCATATGTTGCATATGTTGCATTTAGAGTCAGCCGAAACTTTGTTTCATGCCTTTGGTTGTGGATGAATACATTATAGTTGCTTTTTGACTTGAAACTCGAAAAAAATTAGGAGAAACATTCAATCATGCTGTAGCTCAACATTTTTATGATTTCATGATTTGGGACTTGGTATGTTGGTTAAACTTTGTGCTAGATACCAAAATGGGCAGACATTCAGAATTGTGCAAGTAATAGTGCTTTAATTCATATTTGATAATCTGCTTAATCATAGTGAAAGTGAGAAGGACTAACAGGAGTTTTCTTAACATAGAGAGTATCACAGGATTCCATAAGAAATGGAGCAAGAAATCATGTGGTGGGAAAAAGTGAGAAAAACGGTCCATAGAAAATGGAGCAGGGATTGTATTACTTGAAAAAATAATATGGAGAAAAAAAATAGAGAGTATATGTTGAATAAAAAAAGGCAAAAATCTATGAAACTCCTCAAATAAAAAAGATTTAGCTCGAGTGCCTTCACTAGATTAAGTGAGATTTTAAGATTGCATGCTTGAATGTATAAACCAAGAAAACTCATGAGTAGTTGATAGCCTTTGTTTTGACCAAATCTATGTCTTTAAAGTGTGATCTTAATTGTGTTTGGGTTGCGAGTCATGACATATCATAACTCTAAAATTTCTTCAGTGGCTTGCTACTTGGCGACTATGTGAATTAAAGGAACTCCATGAATTTTGAATCGGGTATAGGTATGAGTATAGGTATAGGTATAGGTTTAGGATTAGTTTAGTTAGTGCATATATACATTAGGAGTCTAGTTTAGTTGTGTTGTCATTTATACATTAGGAGTCTAGTTTAGTCTCAAATTCGCTCTCCAACCCAAATTTCTTATGTTTTGCACGTAAGAAATGTTGGATTTGTAGAAATATCCCACTAACTTTGATATTTATACCTTGGTTTCTAATCTACTGTGACACATCAAGCCTTGTTTCTCCTAATTTAGGATCATCTAGATGAGAATCTAAGGGTTGTTGATTAATTGACCAAACTATTGGCCTTTCAATTGATTTAAGTAATTAAAATCATGTACATACCTCAAAATTGTCACATTGGGTCTATAAATTATTATTATTCAAGGTTACACTAATCCCCCCGACTACCTGGCACCCAGTGCCTCGTGCCCCGACATGCATCTCGAGGCGCATTGTATTTTACATTTAATTTCCTAATTTGGCTATGGTTCAAATATCCGCCATATACCATTTCCTAGCCTAGTCTAACATTCTTAGGTAACTCATACCCGATAAACGCTTTGACACGCACTTCGAAGTAAACACATGTCACACAACTCGCCCGGTGCGAAAATGTGCAGATATGCGATGCAATATAAATAAATAGTGATTTTCAACATTTCAAAATAAACAAACATCATCCATAAATAACATATACTCTCAGTTTTCGTATTTGAGTCAACCAAGTTGTCCCCGTAACGCCCAAATTATGGCTAGTAATTTTGAGATTATCTCTAATTCTATTTTAATTGATTTGGGTTGTTACAACTCTTCCCCTCTAAGGGAAATTTCGTCCTCAAAATTTAGATCTCGAGAAATTTCAGTTCACCAAACTGATCCTTGTGTGAACGACTCACACCCTGGTAGTACCATTACCGACACTGAACTTCTCTACAGTCTCATGGATAGTCTCACTACTCCCGTACCCATCATACCGGACATATTGTTGCTCTAAGATACAGGTGTGTACCAATAATGAAACCAAAATTGTCACTCTCCCGGACACCTACGCAACCTACATCTCAACCTAATCTCGTGCCCAAGACACCCAAAATCAATTACCTATCAATCGGTCAACTGAAAACCTCTCCTATCGTTTGTCACAACACAATAAACCTAGATCATAACATACCACAATAGACCATAATACACCATGCATGCATAAAACTTGACTTAATTTGTAATTTATTTAAACTACTTACCCTAAACTTACTGTTGGGACGTCTCCCGGCCTATCTCAGTCACCACGTACATTAACTCTCGAGTTTGCACCGACGACAATGCTACTAGAGTTTCCAATCTCCGTGGACAGTCTCTCCTTGTATGACCCTTCTGTCCACATCGCCAACTTGTAGTACCTTGTCCTGGTCGCCAATTCCCTAACCTTAAGCCTTGACCCTATAATCCTCGATTCTTGCCACCTTAGTCTGGAGTATACATCTGTGGTGGCGCTGGTAATGATGGACAACGTACGCTCTAACGGTCTGGTCTTCGTCACTGCGATCTGGACCATACTATTTTTCATCCCCGTCATACCGCTTTCTCTATCTCTTCAGCCTGTGGTCCGATTTGGAACCCTATCCGGTCTCTCTCTCCATCCCTGCGAATCCGCGTCAACTGTCCCTCTGTAGTAGAAATGTCTCATGTTAAATAGCTTTGTCGTACATGTCATGTAGTGTTTGCGAACTGCTAGAAACAATGGCACTAGTAATGTCCTTCTCTAATCATTGGGCGAAGTAACATATCTGCAGTTTCTCCGTGTCTGCGACGTTCCTGGCGTACCGCAACAGGTATAGATACCGCTCGATGTATCACAAGACTGAATGATTGCCCTATCTCAGAGCTAAAACCTCTTCCTTAGCCTCAGCTGAACCACTATAAGAATGTACTTATCGCGAAAAATCTGTCAAGACTCAGCCTATGTGGTCAAATCTAGATGAGTGTTCTGGCTTAAACTTAAGTGAACCCCCAAGCCAATTTCGTCGAGTCACACAAGCCTAGTCAACCCTCCTTTACCATTTACCATTTTAAATCATTTACAAGTTAAAACATCAATTAGTGAGTTAACATTATTAAAGTGGAAGTAATCAATCCTCAAACTAATTGAAATAATCACAGCCATTCAAAATAAGACATTTTTAAGGTGGGGAAACCATGCATATGTATATCATCATCAATGATCAATTAGAGGAGAAAAACATATAGATATACATGCCCAAAATCTAACAAAACCTTAAGTCCCAAATATTTGAAAACAATATATATAATAATACAAGAAAAGTCACCTAAACAGACAAGCGGAAAGTCCTACTCCGGTATCCTCAAATCAAATATCCAAGTTGTGGAGCCTTTCCCTTGTTGAACTGTAGATCTGCACTTCGTCAAACACAACAATGACGAGCCTAGGTAAGTAACACCAAGCAGGACATAAATAGAGCATTTTGAAATAAATAAATCAATCTAATTCATGCAGATAGAAGAAATGAATAGGAAGCGCATGAATACACAAGACTGTAAGTAAATCAATCGAATATAGAGTGTCAGGAATATGAAAATTGAATAGTAAGGAGTCCCGACCAAACGATCATTGAGTCACGACAAAAGCCCTGCAGACTTGGGTTTCTGACGAGAACACGGCCTACCAGCTCTAACCCTTGCGACTATAGGATATCCATAGACCCGGATAAGAGCCCCTAAAATACACTCAATTGGGAGATATCAACAGCATCCAGATAAAAGCTCATATCACAGATAAACGTAACCATGACTCACTTGCCAATGGGACACTCAACCAAAGGAATTTTCAAAAGAAATACGAAACAGAGCAATAACAACAAATTAAAGCTCAAGAAATGATTGCAAAATTCCTCACTGGTTTACTTACCTGTATCCAATCTAATTCGCACTCACACGACCTTCGACTTGCCTCCTACGAATCCCATGTGACCCGTAAAAAACTAAAACCCTTGATAATTCAATTAAATAAAAAAATCCTATTAATTACTTTATTAGTGTAATTGAGTTGATTTTTGGGGTATTGGGTCGTATTCAAACCCATTTGAGTCCCCGAGAGATCCCCGAAATTTTCCAAAATTTTTATAATAATGCCCCCTGTGAACAGTGTCACGTCATCGGGGCGCCATGGTGTTTAACTCATGGCGACGTCCCCACGGCGTGGATTCGGGGCTCATTGCCCCATCCGGCGTGGGCAATAAATGCCCACAGCGTCCCTCGCGGCGTGGGCTCTGCACCCACTTTTCAGGGTTTTTGAAACCACGATTCGCATCGCCGCATTCCGAGCCTATCCCAAACTCTTAGAGACGCCTGTGACCACCCCAAACCACCTTTGGTTCGCGTCAAAACCTCAACAAACCCTCAATTTCAAAAAATCATTCAAAAATTCCCAAAAATTTCTACCTCTCCGATCAACAAAACAACTTACAATTCACCAATAAAACCTCCATTTGATCTATAATCCATCACATAAATTTGTTTTCAACGTTTTTCGAAAATCTCGCCCAACATCGTCGTGGCGAAAACCCACAAAATCGACACCAAAACTTAGAAAAACATGTATAGAAACGAGATCTCACCTTAAAATTCGTGATTGGTCGATCCCTTGGTGTCAAATCTCATCGAAAACCCCGGAACCCTCCCACGTTTCGTTATGTGTTTTGTTGAGATAGGAGAGAAATGAGATATGAGAGAGAAAAGGTGATGAGTGGCCTTTATACTCCTTCCCATATCTACACCCACACACAAATCTCGAGGCACATCCCTTGGCTCTCTTTCACTCCATCCAACCACCGTAACACAAACTTGGTGACTTTAAAGGGTAACGCTCACTCCTAACTTAGCCATTTCTAGCACAATACTCACGTTTTTAGACCCGTTCCGTGCCACGACTCGCTTGTCGCGCAATCTTGGATGTATCAACGTATCGAATGCAATTTACATCTTTTAATTATTATTTATTTTGTATTTAGTCAGTGTTTTTAATTCATTAAATCCCCCTGAGAACTTGCTCGAAACCTGTTATTCACGTTCCTATTGAGCCGAACCTGTTTCCCAACATCAATGCACATACTCAAACGACCTCGCACGTTTGGGACATTGGAATTTACATTCGGGTAATACAATATAATACAAACACTGAACAAAAATAACATACCTCGACGTCGACAATCCAGAATTGGACAACTGTATCACGACAAGGGTCTACGTACGACCTAGAATTGACACGTGGCACGAGTTAGATTTTAGGGTCATTACAAGCATCCACTCTAGGTATATACCCTGATATCCTGACCTGAATGCTCTCGTGTATACGTAGTAGCTTGTGCAGCCTTTGATGCGCTGTCAATCACTTCCCGACCGTCTCTGGGTTTATGCCTCCATAAAAATGTTCAAGATCAAATTTGATGAACTCCCTCATCAACTTGACCTCTGTTGTCAATAAAGTCTCGAATACGTCTGTCCATGTCGAAGTAACTATCAGTATCTCAGTCGCATCAGTCGTTGTCTTCAGTTGTGCCACCATCGGTGCGGCAACCACTGTCGGAGTCTCCTATACCATTGTTTGAGTCGGTACACCCTGCATAATCAACACAATTGCTGTCTCTACAAGGCTGGACAATCGTGTTGTAAGAGATGCAAGTACGCTATTTGAGTGCGCATCATTTCCATCAGCAGCTCGAACTATCCATCGTGTGTTGCAAGTCGCGTGGCTACTTTCAGATCCAAGCCCTCATCTCGAGTCTGATCACTTGTCTGGCCAACATCTGTAACTGGTGGAGTCGATTGCTTGTCCATCATTAACTACATAAAAAACATGCCCTGAATCACCTTCTGTATACGCGTATATCAAATATACCAATAAAAACCATAACACGTATATAAACCCTATCGCGACTCACGATTCTTCCCAACATGGATTCTAAGTTGGGATATTCGAGTTTCTTTATCTAAGGTTTGGTTATTAAGTTTTATTCTCTTTCATTGAACCTTTCTCTAACTCCCTAGGTTCATTAAATCATTGCTCTGATACCATCTATAGCGCCCCCATGCAAATCCCGATGAAACCCCCAAGCACTACTAGGTTGCTGGACACATCACCACCATCCGCCACGTCAGGCACTCCTGACGAACCATGAACTTGTCTCGTTGCTTACTTGTTTTTCAATAAAACTTAACGTAACTAAGTATTCGATTTTCAACAGGTTAGATCATTAATTTAGTTAAGTTAACAACTTAGTAGTTATATAGTATAGTGAAAGCATTTAAATGTGAGTAATTTATTCAGATTATAACAATCCTAATAGTGGAATACTCGATAAAAGATACCATGCATATACTAAGGCGGATAATAAAACAACAGTCCATATACATGTATTCAAGGTTTTACAATCCCCAAATCCCATCAAAAACGTAAATATATACGTACTATAGACAAACATAAGCTAGAGTCGCAACGATCTTAGAGGTTGTCGCCCAAGACCTCTTTACCCTTGCCCTTGCTTGTCGAAGGATCTGCACTCAGTCACCCAACAAATACGATGACGAGTCCAGTAAGTAAAAACCCAAGAGAAGTCCACACAACATTCATGAATAAAACAGATAAACTACGAGACATACGAGTATGACCTCTGGTAATAGAAAGACATACTTTTATGAATGTAGGCAGCATAGGAATAAACAGGAAACTAACAGCAATATAAACTTACAAGTAAAAGCATTTATTAACAGACTCAGATATAAGGCAGTCAAGTAATTAAACGATCCAGCAGTGACACGAATGAACCCCAACCTAAACTAATCGATACGATAAACAAAAATAAGAATCATGTGCTGCACCGCGCAGATGATGTCAAACTTACAGTGACTAAATCCCAACTTCAGTAACCAGGCGAACCCCTCTAAACGCTATTTCAAGTAAAGGGAACCCTTAATCCCTCCCGACAGTTGTAGATTTGTTCTATTATCATCGACACGGACACTAAAACAAGCTAACCCGCGCATAAGAACTAGCCACAACAAATAGGGAAAACCAAAGCATAACTCTGGCACCCCCAACAACCACAAAATGGGCCTTGCCCGGCCCAAACCTACATGGATCCCCAAACCAATCTCCGACGAGTCAACGCAAGTCTAGTTAGCCTTAACTTACCAAATTATTCATTTCATTATTCATACAGTCATTGTGGTTAACTCTTTAATTTGCCTTAGTTTTAACTAATCATCATTCATCCTCAAATTTAAACAGGTGTGCAGCAGAAACATTTAAACACACACTCAAATATAATTAAAACTAGTTTACAACTTAAGCAACCTAGATGTGAAAAATCTTGTCCAAATTACATTTCCTGTATATATAAGACAAAAATGTAGAATTACATATCCAAATATACAACAAAATAAACAAAAACACCTACAGAGTGAGAGCAAATCAACTGGCTCTGAGCGTGCCTTAGAGGATATCGTTAAGCATAGACGCCTTGCCCCAACTCATCTGTGGATCTACACCCACCGTCATAAAAAATACGGTGAGTATAATAAGTAACAGTAAACAACAACAATAGAGATCTCAACTTAAATTATAAATTAATAATAAGCAACAAGTCTATATATCATGGGGTATATATAAAGAAATTTAAACAGATAACAATTTGCATGATACACAGATTCAACCAGCTTTAACAACGATAATCAAGTGACCGGGAAGCAAAATGAATAGGCGAATAGATTGTCCCAATCAAACCACGGGTCACAAGACCTCCTCAGCTTATGATCGACACAGTAGCCCCGAATATCACCTCCCCTGTTTGATCCACTACGTACGAACCAGTGGACTCGAGGGTTACCTATACTAAACGTACACTATCCTAGAAAAAGCCATAGACAAATCCGACTGCTAAATCACTAACACACTTCTAAAGGAAAGCTACAGTCACATGATGGATGCTAAATCCTTCCAATAGGCTCCAACGAGAAACCAAAGATTATGACGTTTGCTAAACTCATTGACACTTCTCTCCACATGTGAACTTCCTAAACCCTAGGTTGCCTAAGCTAGAATGGAGTACAAATGGCTCACATTTCAAGAAATAACCAGTCATGAAAAAGAAAAGCATCCATGTTGATTCTATTGTTGCCTTCAATCTCCTCGAATCCCACTAATATCGCTCTCCCATAGCTTAACACGTTTCCCAATGCAAATCCCTAATTGATTGATCGGTACTCTGTTGGTTACCTGACATCCATTTATGATCAATTTTCGTTAATTTCCAAATTTTCTATAATTTTTTGGCTATTTTTCAATAATTTCACGCTTTACGAGGCAAAAACCCTGACAAAAAAGTCTCGTCACTATTCCGAATACTTCCCTTTCATAAAAATTCATAAATTTCTACTTGTTGGGCCAAAATATAATTTTTCAGGATTTTTCCTATTTTTTCCAGATTTATTTATTAATGTTATATGTTTTTAAAGAAACTATTTTTATGTTTGTTGGGTCGAGTCGACACTGATAGGTCTGACTAGCCCAGGCCCGACCCAAGTAGGGGGTGCACTATGCGAATCGCACGTGTACATCCCCTTCCTCAATTCGAAACCAGGGAGCTCAACTCCTTGGTTTCAATTCTTTTTTTTATTTCGATTTGGGTTTAACCTATCATCGATTTCCAACAGGGGAGTCTCCCCTTGTCTTGCTCCTCGAATCCGAGACTCCCCATTAACCCAATTGAAACAACACAACAACATCAACGACAAAACAACACCATAATGACAACAATGCCAACACTCACCTTCAACGCCTCTTCCGAGCTCCATGTCTCGACCCTTGATATCTCGGTCTCTCTTCTTCTCTTTCGGCGTCTTGATCACCAATTTTACTTCACCCATTTTCTCTCCATTTTTTTCCTCTCTCTTTTTCTCGATTTTGTGAGAAAATGGGGTGTCGTTGGTGATTGTTTGGATTTATAACAAAAGGGTAGCCAAATTACCAAAATACCACTTCATTCTTATCCACTTCCTTAACAAAGTCCATGCCCATCTTGGTCATTTCACATTTCTTTTTAATTTCTGACTTTAATATATATATATATTTAAATTACATATATATAAATATATATATATGTATATATATTCGCCTATACTTTCGCGCCTACAATTTTGTTGTGAGCGCCAACGAGTTCACTCAGGCGTGCATACTACCATTCGACTCACGCGTGTCGCCCATAACCCTGGGTATCACTCGGCACCCACTAATTTATTTTTTATTGTATTTTGTCAGTGTTTTGATCTATTTAGTCCCCCTGACTCCTACTTACCAGTCACAGTTCGCCCGACACCCATAACACACGTTTTTCGGAGTCAAACTCGTTCCTTAACACTAACGTGCCCTCACAGACGTCCTCACATATTTGGAACATTGTAATTAATATTCGAGTAATAAATAAATAGTACAAACCCCTAGACAAATATAATATACATCAGTGTCGACCCTTGAGGACCGAAACAAGTACACCATGGCTAGCTGGGCCCACAATACGACCCTAAAATAACACGTGGCATGAGTTTAAATTTACATTACAGTTCCCCCCCTCCCATGTTGGGAATTTCATCCCCAAAATTAAACAAAAATATTGGGTAAGACTTAGCGGAATTAAAACAAATACGCGACGTGCTCGTGCATATAGGACTCAAGCTCCCAAGTCGGTTCTTCGTCCCCGTGATGCTGTCATTTGACGAAAACTGACGGAATCTCTTTGTTCCTTAATGTCTTCACCTTCAGGTCCATAATTTGAATAGGTTGCTCACTGTAGGTAATGTCCTCCTTCAAGTCAATCAGACTTAGGTCCACTGTAGGTCATCTTCCCTCTCTTTACCTCCAGTTGAAGCATCGATATGTGAAACACAAGGTGAACTCCAGCCAATTGAGGTGGTAACTCAAGCTCATACGAAACCTTGCCTATTCATTTCTTCACTCTGAATTGACCTATAAACCTTGGCGCAAGCTTACCCTTAATCCCAAATCCCTTGTGACCCTTCAGTGGAGAGACCTTCAAATAGATATAGGCTCCTATATCATACTCAGACTCACCATGGTACTTGTCATAGTACCTTTTTATGCATCTCCTGCACACCCTTCAACCGAAGTCTGATTAGGCGTACCTTCTCTGTGTTATTTAATACAATCTCTAGCTCAATTACTGCCACATCCTCGGGCTCTGCCCAACAAGATGGAGATCTGCAAGGCCTACCATAGAGTGCCTCAAACGGTGCCATACCAATACTGGCATGATAACTGTTATTGTAAGAAAACTCACACAAATGAAGATACTCCTCCCAAGAAACACCATACTCTAACACACACATCCTCAACATTTACTCCAGTACCTGGATTAGCCCCTCTGAATGTCCATTAGTCTGTGGATGATACGCTGTATTGAGATCCAACCGCATGTCAAACTGTGTCTGCACACTCTACCATTCTGCATGAAATCACATCCCAAATCGAACAAACAAGTATCGATGTTCACCTCAAAATTCCCTGACTCAGGTAGTACTAGCACTGGTGCAGTAGTCAGTCTCTCCTTCAACGTCTGGAAAGCTTGCTCATAACTGTCATCCCATTGAAATCTGACTTCCTTCTTCGTCAACTGCATCATCAGTACCGTAATCTTCTAGAATTCCTGGACAAATCGTCTATAATTACCAACGAATCCCTGAAAACGGTGGATAACTATCATTGATCTCGGTGTAGGCTAGTCAATAACTGATCTAACCTTAGCATAGTCTACAGATACTCTGCTAGCTCCGACGATGTGCCCTAAAAATCCAACCTCTGTAAGCCAAAACTCACACTTACTGAAATTGGCGTACAGTCTATGATCCCTTAATATCTATAAAATCGTCCTAAGGTGCTCGTCGTGCTCCTCACGAGTGTTGGAATAGATCAAGATGTCGTCAATGAACACTATGAAAAATCTATCCAAGTACTATTTCAGCGCACGATGCATGAGATCCATGTACATCGTTGGGGCATTCGTCAGCCCAAAAGGCGTGACGGTGAACCGATAGTGCCCGTATCTCGTGCAAAAAGTCATCCTCTCTCTGATCCTCAACTGATGGTAGCCCGATCTCAAATCAATATTCGAGAACCACTGCGTTCTAGTCAACTGATCGAACAAATCATTAATGCGAGGTAATGGGTACTTGTTCTTCATTGTCATGTGGTTCAACTTCCTATAGTTAATGCACAATCTCACGCTGTCGTCTTTCTTTATCACAAACAAAATTGACGTGCCCCAAGATGACATGTTTGGGTGAATAAAACCAATCTCCAACAACTCATCTAGCTGGCATCACAACTCTTCCAACTCCTTAGGAGTAATCCGGTACGGTGGAATCGATATAGGCTTGGTTATAGGGTCCAAATCAATGATGAAATCGATCTCTCTCGTCGGTGGTAATCCAGGAAGCTCTACAGGAAACACATCCAAAAACTTGCACATGACTGGTACATCCTCAATTCTAACCTCAACTCTACCTGCTGTACTCAGAACTCGCAACTGAGTCGCACCGCCACAAAAAGTAAACTCTGGCTGTTTGACTATCTGAAATGTGGCCGTCTTCCAGAAGTAATCAATCTGTGCGAAATAAGGATCTAACCAATCCATACCTAGTAACGCATCAAACTCCAGAAACTATAATACTCTAAGATCTACTGGTAACTCGTGTCCCTCTATCTCCACTATACATCATTCACATATCATGTTAGGGTAGACCTTCTCCCCAGCAGCTGTGCTAATGACTAAAGGTAACTAACTGGTCACAACCCAAATTCATCAACCATGTGCCCAAAAATAAAGGAAACAGTAGAACTAGGTCAATCATAACATATATCAAATGACCACAAATACAAATCATACCCTTAACGAGATGTCAAGTCGCCTGAAGGTCTCGCTCAGCAACAACATGCACATACTCCCTGGTTTGCTGCTAACATGGTGTTACTCTTTGTTGAAAATCGACAAACTGTGGACACTCTCTAATGTAATGTCCCGACTGTCCACATCGATGGCAAACACCCGCAAGTCTCTACTGGAAGTCAGCTAGTCGTGGGCACTCTCTGACAAGGTGACCCACTTGTCCACACCTATAACATGCTACAGTAGGTCTCTGTGGTTAGTAGTCTCGCCTACTCGATCCCTCACCATCTTCGGACTGCTACACATGTTGTGGTATCGGTGGTGGTTGACTAGGGTAACTCTGATCTTGCGTAGGTGCGGTGACATATGTCTGAACTAGCTAAGAGGACCGAGCCACTGAAGCTACACTCTGAGCTCTGCCAGATTGATGTATATGTCATTGGTTCCTCTTCCTCTTGCCTTCTGAGCGGCCCTAACCCCACTCACTCTGTGCCTCTCGAGGCTGATCATATCCCTCATTGGCATGTGTACTTAGATATGCCTCCCTCGTCAAACTGCAGTCATAATCATCTTGTAATATGGTAGGTAAAGTAGTGACCATGGTCCCTCCGACAGTTGGTAACAGGCCCTCAGTAAAAATAATAGACCTGATCTCTATCTCAGTCAGCTACTCCATCAGCAAATAGAATTAAATGTTGATATCTACCCATATACGCCATCACCAACTCTTCAGATGCCTGTCAGATATGCATGAACTCGTCTATCTTGGCTATCATAACCAAAGGTGGATAAAACTTCTGACTGAAATTCTTCTTGAAGTCTAGCCGAATGGTCGACTCTCCATGCGTGGCTACTAAATTGTCCCAGCACATCTCTGCATCTCCAGTCAAAGAAAATACTACCAAACCAGGTTTCCTGCTATCATCAAGCTTGAGAAGTCTTTGTACCTTTTCATGACTGCGAATATACAAATTTGCATCATCTACACTTGGACGGCCACTGAACTTCTTCAGTTTATGCTTATCATATTCCAGAGTCCATCTCACCTCCAATGTCAAGCGTATATCTATATTATCATGAGCCTGAGGTACCACGACAATCTGTACCGAAATAATTGCGATGATACGTGGTGCAAGTACTGCACTAGTAGTGGGAACTGATGGAGTAGCCTGAGGTGTAGCCGGACTCACATCATTTCTAGGAGCTACCCCTGAAGTGGATGGAGATGACAATTGCAGTGCTTGTCCTCTAAGAATATCCACTATCACGTTCATCCTCCATCCTTGAGACTCTACTCTCTGAGTCTAGGTCTATAATTCACGTGCTAGAGTCGCAACGTCACTTAGCGCATCCGATGGAGGATCTCGAACTCCACTTTGATCACCAACATCAGGCTGATCAGCCATCGTGATCTACAATAGCAAATGGCGAGCCTCGATCAGTTTTAAGTAACGATATATTATAATACACATTCAAATTAACATCCTAAAAATAATATACCATCCACGTTTCCCAACTAATGTTTAAGTTAAGCTCTTAGGATTTCCACACTAAGTTCATTTGATTATGTCTTATGCTTATTCAGAGTCAAGGCGATAAGCCTTTATCTCTGATACCAACTGTGACGGCCCCAACAACCACAAACTGGGGCCTGCCTGGCCTAAAACTACATGGACCCCCAAGCTAGTCTCCAACGAGTCAACGCAAGTTTAGTCAGCCTTAACTTACCAAATTATTCATTTGATTATTCATTCACTTATCGTGGTTAACTTTTTGATTTGCCTTAACTCTAACCAATCATCATTCATCCTTAAATTTAGACAAGTGTGTAGCGGAAACATTTAAACACCAACTCAAATATAATTAAAACCAATTTACAACTCAGATAACCCAGATGTGGAAAATCCTATCCAAACAACATCTCATGTATATATACGATCAACCGAAACCAAAACAGATATATACATGTTTATCAAGTTTTCCAATTCCCCAAAAGACAAAAATGTAGGAATACATAGCCAAATATATAATAGAATAAAAAAAAACACCTACAAAGTGGGAGCAAATCAACTGACTCTGATTGTGCCTCAGAGGATATTGCAAGCATATGCGCCTTTGAAGGTCACCCAAGAGGGGGTTGAATTGTGTGTACCGAGAGGTTATCGCCTTTTTAAAACTTTATGCTAAATAATAACAATTGCACACACACATCAAAACAAATATCTATGCAATGCAATTAAGAAGGGGGTAGAAGATATGGAAATGAGACACACGATATTTAGTGGTTTGATCCAACAAATCTACATCCACTACCTAACCTCCCTGGTTAGGATTTTTAACCTCCCACTTATATTACCAACAAATGAATGTCCCTAAGCACGCAAGCTTAGTAAATGCCAGTTTTAACTAGGCCTTTTACAATATGTCTTACCACAATAAAGTCTTATACAACCACCTAAACCCAGCTAGAATTTTCCCCACCTAACCGCAACTAGGATTTTCCTTCGACCTAGCCTCAACTAGGTATTCACTTTCGACTTAGATCCCACTAAGTCTTACAACTAAAATCCTTTTCAAATATAATGAAAATTTTGTTTTACAAAGTAAAGCGATAATAAGTCCAATTATTACAAGCTACCTAGAGTTAAACCACTCATATGAATGCAAGTATGAAATCTGACTAAGATGTAAATAAAATCAGTGAGTATGCGCAATGCTTAGTCAAGAAACTCGCAAAATAATATCGATGAAAAATTATGCGGTTTCAAATCAAATGAATAAGTGGTTTTGACAAAAATCAAGATTAAGAGCAACAACTTGTTCAAATATGTCTTAGGCTTAAAGAGACTAAGTTTAAGTGCAAAATCCAAGATAAAAGTGTTCAAAAACAAAACGAATGATTTCCAAACAATACTCTAAACGAAAAGTGTATATTAAGCTTAAAAAGAGTAACAAATCAAGAAATCTTACAACTCCAAGTGTGAAACTCGAAAATCATTTTTGGAGTTGTGGTTGTAAGCCTTAGAAAACCTCTATAATGTTGCCTTGACCGGTGAATCAAAACCTTCGAGAATGACCAAGTGTATGTAATAAAAAATCTAGCATAAATGTGTATAAAACTAAGGTTTTTGAAAGTTTAGGAGCTTGAGTTGTAGCTATGGTGTTCTTGGGTGTTTGGGTATATGATCAAGCCCTTTTTGTACTTATATGACCGTTACATATGATCCAAGGGCCCAAAATGATCCACAAATTCAAAGTAAATGTGTTGATCAACACTTTAAAAAGCTGTGAAATTATTGTAAAGCGCGCTAGGTAAATTGTCAAGCGTACAAGGTAATTTTAAAAAAATTACCAGCTTACTGCACAATGCGCTAGGTAGACTGGCCAGCGCGCTGCTCTAACTATCAAGCGTGCTGGGTGCAGGGGTCTGAAAAAAAATATTTTTCTGGTTTTGTAAAATGACCCCCTAACAATCCTACAACTCTACTAAACCTCTAAAATCACTTTATATATATTTAGTAGGGTCCGTAAAACATGTCTAAACATCTCGGTTGTTTTCACAACTATCGAAAATCAAAAATCCTGATTTCATGAAAACTATAGGGACTTTTCTACTAATATTTTTAATGTCAATTCAAAAGCTACTTAAACACATGCCGGTGCATTCAAAAATAATTTTGATACTTTGTGCAGCTCAAATACATGATGTAAGACTTGTTTGCATGATTTAAATTGTTTTGAAACTCATGAAATCGAAAAACACAAAAATCATGAATTTAAGTTCTTTAATACTTGAAATTTATGAAATGTATGGTTCTAATGCATTTGGCTTGTAGGAATGAAACTTATATATCTTACAAATTATGTACATATGATTACCTTGTTTTCTGGTCCTTGTTTCCATGTATGAGCCGAATCTTGAACTTTTCCAGTTTTATGTTATCACTTTGACTTGTTCTTGTACAAACTTCAACTTTCCATTTGAACTTGTGATTCTAACAAAGTTTGATGTTCTGAAACACTTGACAAACTTATTAGTATCATTCCACATTATTTGCTGACATCAAAATCCCGAGTGGAGTTGTAAATGATGAAACACTTAGTCCAACAATCTCCCCCTTGTTGATGATAACAAACAATGTGAACTTGACAAACAAAATATAGACTTTTAGCACATTATCAAGTCATAATTGCAAGTTCAAATCAATATTGTTCCTCCGTTTGACAACATAAAAAAGTAGCTAAAAACCTCCCCTATCAACATGTATACATGAACAAGTTCAATGAAAAACAACGAAAAATAAGCTCCCCCTATCAACATACATGTTCAAAGTCATGATATCTATATATTTTCTATTTTGGGTACATGTCTCTCCCATATGATAAAAAACAGTTATATACCAACAAAAATGTGCATAAAGTCTCTCCCTATCAATATGCATCAATATCATTCACACTATCTATAATTCTCCCCCGATGTAAAACAATGCATACATAAGACTTCTTCTTTAATAAAAAATCAATCAAGACTAGATTCATTCATTCATATGCATCGAGGAAATGAAACAACACAAAGGTAGATATAATTCGGGTCATTGCATAAGTACTACAAATAAAACAAATGACATGGTATTGCGCATGTGGAAATGGAGTCGCTTAGCATATACATGGAGACAATTAGTGAAAGCATAAACATACATGAACTCTCCCTTTTGGATGTAAGTGTGATTCACACATAATGCACATAAAATCCAAGCATACATAAAAAATAACAATATATGCATGTTATGATGTATATTTCTAATGCTAGGCATATCGTGTTTAATTTTTATACATTGATCTATCATTTAAGCACATTCATGTTCCAAAGTGAATCTAATTCACTCTATGAATCATGAACTTTGGTACCTATACTCCTTTGTGTTCCATAAAATGTTTATCATAGACATTTTTTCTACCCATGCTAGTTTGCCTCTATTGGTCTTATTTAAGACACATTTGCCAATATTATGAGATTTATTGCATGTAAGGCATCTCTTAGATTCGACCAATAGCTTTCCATAGCTCAATAGGCTAGCATCATAGCCTATGCCTCTCTTGTTAAGTGCACGTCCTTCTGCTCCCAATGTCAAACATCTTAGTACCAATTGGAGGTTGGTCACCGTGGTAGTCAAATCCTCTACATATTTTGTTAAGGCATTTATATCATTAATGACTAATTCTAAATCATGTTGGAGATTATCAATAATCTTATTTTGAGAGTCAATCTCACTAACGGCTTTGATCAAGCTCTTTTTGAGTTACTTGGTCTTTTTGACATCTTTTTTCAACTCTTTCTTAAGGTCATGAACATTAGGCATATCATCCAATGCATTAAAATCATCACAATTAAAAGAAATAGAATCATTTACCTTACTCCTTGCCATAAGACAAATGATAGTCTTCTCATTTTTCGATTTGTATCACTTGTTTCTCTTCATGTACTTGCATTTCGTCACTGTGTCTCGATTTGCGACACTTGTAGCAAATCATCTCACATGATTTGTTTGCTTTGTTTTCACCTTTGTACTTCTTCTTGTACTTGTCTTTTTGTATGTAGCCTTTTTTAGCTTTCTTCACAACATAGCCACTTCTTATTCAATGTCATTGTCCCCATAAGAACTCACATCATCTTTAGCTGGTGGACTAGAAGCTTTCAAGACATGCTCCTCCGTGACTCTTTCTTAGTCATTCCACCAAGTGCTTCCAATCTAGCACGGTCCTTTAGCTCGAATTCATAAACTGTCAACTCTCCACATAATGCATTAAAAGTGTAGTCTCCAAGGTTTTGCTCCAATTGAATAGCATACTTCTTTGCATGCCACTCCTTAGGCAAGCCTATAAGGAACTTGTACACCGAGTTCTCTTTATCATAATGTTTGTCAAGGTTTTTTATCACATTCAAAAGCTTTGTGAACGTTGTGATGGTCGTGGCTATGTCTTCAGGGGCTCAACTCGAAAAGTCTCATAATGTTCTTCAAGAATCCTCAATTTAGTGTTCTTGACATGCACTAATCCGGTTGAACCTTGTGTCCCTTCATAATGTACTTCAAGTTTTTTCTATAACTCTTTAACCATCTCACATGCACTAATTCAGTTGAACTCATTTTCACTTAGTGCACAAAACAAGTAATTCATTGCTTGATCATTAGATAGTTTAAGTCTTGTCTCGGCAGGAGTGTTGTCTTTTACAGCCTTGTTTGGTGGAGTATAGCCATCCATGATAGAATCCGACAAATGTCTACCTTGTGCTATTACGTAACTTCATTCAAACTTTTCAATGAGCATAGTTGGTCCCATCAAAGTACGGAGGCCTAATGGATGAGTTGTCTTCCCTAAAGCGAGCGAAATATAATGTTTGCATCCTTGCAAGAAAACACTCAAAGATATGTTAGTAACACTTTGAACAATGACCCGCTCTAATACCAATTGAAGGTCACCCAAGAAGGGATGAATTAAGTGTACCGAGATGTTATCACCTTTTCAAAACTTTATGCTAAATAATAACAATAGTACATACACACACACACCAACAACAACAAATATCAATGTAAATGCAATCAAAAAGGAAGTAGAAGATATGGAAATGAGATAAAAGATATATAGTGGTTAGATCCAACCGATATACATCTACTACCTAACCTTCTCAGTTAGGATTTTTAACCCCCACTTATATTACCAATAAGTGAATGTCCCTAAGCATGCAAGCTTAGTGAATGCCTAGCGTTAACTTGATTTTTTACAATATGTCTTACCGCAATAAGGTCTTATGCAACCATTTAGACCCAACTAGGATTTTTTCACCTACCCGCAACTAGGATTTTCCCTCGACCTAGCTTTTGCCTAGCCTCAACTAGGTCTTCACTTTCGACTTAAATCTCACTAAATCTTATCATCAAAATCCTTTTCAAATACAATGAAAGTTTTGCTTTACAAAGTAAAGTGACAGTAAGTCCAATTCTTACAAACCACCTAGAGCTAAACCACTCCTACGCATGCAAGTATGAACTCGGACTAGGATGTAAATAAAATCAAAGAGTATGCATAATGCTTAGTCCAAAAATCGGCAAAATAATATCGACGAAAAATTATGCAGTTTCAAATCAAATGAACAAGTGGTTGTGTCAAAAATCAAGATTAAGAGCAACAACTTCTTCAAATATGTCTTAGGCTCAAAGAGATCAAGTTTAAATGCAAAATCCAAGACAAAATTGTTCAAGAACACAGCAAATAATTTTCAAACAATACTTCAAATAAAAAGTATATATTAAGCCTAAAAAGAGTAAGAAATCAAAAAATCTTACAACCCCAAGTATGAAATCTAAAAATCAATTTTGGAGTAGTGGTTGTAAACCTTAAAATACCTCTCTAATGTCGTATTGACCGTCAAATTGAAGGCTCCGAGAATCACCAAGTGTATGTGATCAAAACTCTAGCACAAATGTGTATACAACTTGGATTTTTAAAAGTTTAGGAGCTTGAGTTGTAGCTATGGTCTTCTTGGGTGTTTGGGTTTGTTGTTAAATCTGTTTTGTACCCATATGACCATTACATATGATCCAAGGCCCAAAATGATCCCCAAATTCAAATTAAATATGTAGATCAATACTTTTAAAAAGTTGTCAGATTACTACACAACGCGCTGGGTAAATTGTCCAACACGCTGCTCAAACTGCCTAACGAGCTAGGTGTAGGGGCCTAAAAATAATTATTTTTCTAGTTTTGTAAGACTGCCCCCTAGCAACACTAAAATTCTACTAAACCTCTAAAATCACTTTTTACATGATTAGAAAGGTCCATAAAACATGTCTAGACATCCCAATTGTTTTCACAAACCCCGAAAATAAAAAATCTCAATTTTATGAAAAACATTGGGGCTTTTCTACAAATATTTTTAATGTAAATCTAAAGCTGTCTAAACATATGTTGGTGCATTCAAAAACAATTCCGACACTTTATGCACCTCAAATACGTTATGTAAAACTCGTTTGCATGATTTAAATTGTTTTAAAACTCATGAAATCAAAAAACACAAAAATCATGACTTTAAGTTGTTTAAAACTTAAAATTTATGGAATGCATGATTCTAATGCATTTTGCTTGTAGGAATTGAACTTTTATACGTTACAAATGATGTACATATGATTGCCTTGTCTTTTTTGTCCTTATATGAGCCGAGTCTCTAACTTTTCTGGCTTCATGTTGTCACTTTGACTTGTTCTTATATAAACTTCAACTTTTCCTTTGAACTTTTGATTCTAACAAAGTTTGATGTTTTGAAACACTTGACAAACTCATTAGTACCATTCAACATTATTTGTTGACATCAAAATTCGGAGTGGAGTTTTAAGTGATGAAACACTTAGTCCAACAGTCTTGCCCCAACTCAACTGTGGATCTGCACCCACCGTCATAAAAAAGACGGTGAGTACAATAAATAACAGTAAACAACAACAATAAAGATCTCAACATAAATTTTGTAACGGTCCAATTCTAATTTGCCGCTATTTGACACGTGGTTACAGATGTGGACGCCAGACATGACGCACGTGGACCCCAACATTAGGTTAGAGCACGCATGTGACGACCTCAATTTCCCATGCAATTGGGTACGCTCGGCCTAGACCCGTGTAGGTCCCCGAGTCGGTACTCGACGATCCTGACGAGCCTAGTCATCCTCCGTTCAATTTATTATGCGATTTATGAGAGAGTTATTGCAATTTTAACGTAGCGAAAAGTAAATAAACTAACAATATGAGAAATAACTCAGTCAAAGGGAAATCAAGAATTTATTAATGAGGAAAACCCCGTAAATGGGAAATATTCATGTCCAATCAATGCAAAATCAAGCAGAGCCAAGTACATAATATTCAACAACTTGATCCCAAGTTCAACAACAAAACATGATAATAAGAAATAATATACAAGCAAAAACAATATAAACCTACTCTAAGGTTTGCAAATCCAGTCGCTAATCTTCATAAGAAGTCACCTAGGCAGGGCCCCTTGCCCTTGATGCACTCCACTCTATCTGCATCGACCGTCACTATTGGGGCATATGCCCTAAGTCAATCTACAAACATTGTTTATCTTACAATTTTTAGTTAATAGAATAGAGGTTTTTCATTTGTTGTTTTATTATAAGTGATTGCATGTTTATCTTATAATAAGATCCATGGGTATTTGTTGAAATGTCCTAAATGTCCCTAGTCGGTCATTATACTAGGAACTATGAATTAAGACTAGTGTGAGTCTTAATTGATGTTCATGTGATGATCATACGTATAAAGATACGAATCGAGATCATGAGTACTTGTTAAGGAGCAAGGTATTGGACTGACCCGCTATGAGAACACCACATGGATTAAGTCATAGGTATTACTCTTGATAGGTATATCATTTAGTCCTTCGACTTGAGATTATCATACACTTCAATATTAGAAGCATGGTAATTTGACACAATCAAACGTTGTCTTTAACCGGACGATTATAAAGATTGTGATTTGTTATCATGTGAGCAATATGTGAAGATGTGTAATCAAGAAAGAATTTGTCGCTCTCGTAAAAAGAGAAATATCAGTGGATCCCTCGATGTGTTAGATTATCAAATAGCCAAGTCCAAGTGAATTGATATGATCAATGTCACTTGGATGTTTTCAATCTATCTAAAGATTGAGACTAGTACAATTGAAAATTAAGGGTGACTTTCCATGCTTTATATTTAATCAAAGGATTGTTTGGTTTTTGGGTTCATACGCAGCAGAAAATTCAAAGCAATTTCTGAAAAACCCCAACAGGATCGCAAATAATTTCCATTAAACAAGATTTATAAAATTAAACCATATCTTGATTCATGATTTCCTTCTCTGATTGTTCAATCTTAAAGACATTAAAGCGCGCGTCCTCTATCAGAAATTCACACACGAACGGTGACCACAATTTGGAGTGCTAGCCCCAAGAGAGATTAAAAACCTTTTTCTTTCTCTCCCAAAATCCAAAGAGTTCGAAAATTGAAAAACGAAATTATTATATTACGTTTTTTGGTATCACCCTTTATTTATGTGTAGATAAGTTCTCACTTAAAATCCTATTCGTAATACAACTATTGTATTTAAGATGTTTAAGTAAATTCGAAATACAACTATTGTATTTAAGTTGTTTAAGCAAATTACACATATACACATATTAATAAGTTATCATATAACGAATCATAAGGGCTTATATATTATGAATTTTAAAAATTCAATACTCTGGACCATTTGAAATTGCGCAAAGTCATTCTTTGTGTGTGACCCAATAGGTTTATGCGACGTTAGTAGTGAACCAAAACCATTTTGGTATACAAGTCATAAGCAGTCTCTAACAAAGCATTATGACTACCCAAGTAGCATGAATATCAAAATCGATACAACCTAATGAATAACGTATATCATATCCTTTTGTCGTGCGATATCCTTTGATTAAATATAAGGCATGGAAAGTCACCCTTAATATTCAATCGTACTAGTCTCGATCTTTAGATAGATTGAGAAGATCTAAGTGACATTGATCATATCAATTCACTTGAACTTGGTCATTTATCATATCAGTGGATCCCTCGATGTGTTAAATTGTTAAATGGCCAAGTTCAAGTGAATTGATATGATCAATGTCACTTGGATGTTTTTAATCTATCTAAAGATCAAGACTAGTACAATTGAACATTAAGGGTGACTTTCCATGCCTTATATTTAATCAAAGGATATTGCACGACAAAAGGATATGATATACGTTATTCATTAGGATGTATCGATTTTGATATTCATGCTACCTAGGTAGTCATAATGTCTTGCTAGAGACCGCTTATGACTTATGTACCAAAATAGTTTTGGTTCACTACTAATGTCACATGAACCTATTAGGACACACATAAAGAATGGCTTTGCGCAATTTCAAATGGTCCAGAGTATTGAATTTTATAAGATAAAATTCATAATATATACGCCCCTATGATTCATTTTATGATAACTTATTAATAGGTGTATGTGTAATTTGTTTAAACAACGTGAATACAATAGTTATATTTCGAATTTACTTAAACAGCGTAAATACAATAGTTGTATTACGAATAGGATTTTAAGTGAGTTTATCTACACATATAAATAAAAGGGTGATACCCAAAAACGTAAGATAAGAATTTTGTTTTTCCAATTTTTTGTATTCTCTGGATTTTTAGGAGAGAAAGAAAAACGTTTTCAATCTCTCTTGGGGCTAGCACTCCAAATTACAGTCACCGTTCATGTGTGGTTTTTGATAAAGGATGCGTGCTTGAATGACTTGAAGATCAAACAATCAGAGAAGGAAATCACGAATCAAGGTATGGTTTACTTTTGTAGATCTAGTTTTATGGAACTTATTTGCGATCCTGTTGGGGTTTTTCAAAATTGTTTTGAATTTTTCGTTGCGTATGAACCATAAAACCCAACAGTTACAAACTAGACGGTGAGTAACTGAGAGAAATTGAATGTAATGCCAGAAGAATATAACAGTAATTCATGAATTATCAAGCATGACAGTCTAGATATCATGCGGTAAATAAAAGAGAGGAATTTAAATAGATCAAGAGAGCATGATAAACAGACTGAAACAATAGCAATGAAACATACGTGTTCTATGAGTCAAAAGAGGTCATAAGTGGTCTAAAATCCACAACAAATCCACAACATTGATGTCGTAACATCGATAACCACAACAATATCCACAAAAAATCCAATACTTGGTATCACACAATCACTAGGGTGGTCAAACACGTCTGCAGAAGTGCCCACGTTTTATCCCGACTAGTGCAGGTCACAAGTACCTTTGAGACACACACTTATGCCAAGAACACACATACACAGAGTATAGAATGGAATGCCAACAAGTAGAGCATAGCAAAATATAAATAGAAAGATAATGAATCACATGGTATTTTTACTGGCTTACTAATCATACACAAACTTGTGGGCTAGTGTACTTACCTGACTGTTAGCAACATGGCACAACTCCTACGACTTTAACACGTATTTTTGGGTTTCCAACTACCTGACAAAGGTTAGAACACCAAATATTGGGTTTATGGTCATTAATTTATCCTAAAATAAACCCCAAAGTTATTCCAAAGTTTTAGTAAAAATTCAGTAAAAACTTACTCGAGGAACTCGGTTAAATCGATAGAAAAACCCGTAAAGCACTTGGGTTTTAGAACAGTTTGAAATAGGCCCAAAACAGGGGTAAAAAGGCTTACTGGTCAAACCATGTGTAGGTCACGTCGTGGGCCCATGTGACTAAGGTGTGACCACGGTGCTGCAAAGAGAACACGGACACATGTTGTACACACACGAAATCACAAAATACACAACACACATACAACGCCTAAACAAGAAAAATGCAACACACACAACTGAAACACCTTAACCCACCGAATTACACACATACACCGTGGGTTTTGTTGCTCAAAAATGGCTTGTTGGGCCCTTATTGGGCCTAACGACCTCGACCACTAAACACAAACACACACTTAGAAATGCACACACCCAAAACAGGGAGACGCACACACCCACATAACTTTCACGCCACACACACCACATTCACGAAACGTTCACACTACATAAAATCTAGACAACAATCCTCCAAATGTTTTACTCACGTCGTGAAAAACAAAGTATGCAAAACTTGTACACGGCGTTGAACTCTATACATTCCGCATACATGCCATGAGAGAGAGAACTTGCTCGCGGCATCACTGGATAGCTTACACTGCCAACAAGTCATGAATCTCAACAAAAGGAAAACGCCCCCATGGCGTGTACTTACTTGTCTCTATCTCGCATGTTCGTGGGAGACGCCGCCACGCAATGAACGCGCGGCGTCACCACGGCGCTTAGTGAAAACCAGATTTCTCGAAAAGAACACCAATAAGAATTTGACACTACACATCACGCCACCCTTAACGATCAATGCAGCCTATTTTCAGGCATCAAGACCACCTAAAATTAACTCCAGATTGTCGTGGGATACCCGAATTTCACCAATTCATCAAAGGGAACAAAATCTGATCAAAACACCCAACTCAAACAAAATTGAAATCAAAACAACAACACCGATTAGATGTCGCGTGTTGATCGCTCTAGGGGTTGCCGAAACACCGGCAGAACACCAAGATCTTCTCTGGCAAGCCACCCTTGGTCATGGCGATGTTACAACAGTGAATTAATCAACCAAAACCCAAAAACAGGGAGAGAAATAATAATAGACATCTTACCCAAGAACTCTGGTGATATAATGGACATCCGGTGAGCTTCCTGCGTCGAAAACGACCTCTGTTGGCTAGCTTGCTCACCAAGCAAGGGAGGGAAGAAAGAGAAAGGAGAAGAGAAAAGAATAAATAGTGAAAACGGGATCAAGTGGTGGAGTGGTCCTTATATAGGCCCAATCATCATCCACTTGTACGCGCGCATCTCAAGGCGAATCCATCAACTCCCACATTTAAAGTGTCCTCCAAGTCTAGCTCTCCATGTTGACTATACTAAGTGACTCAGGTGTCACTTAGTTATCCAGCTCCCATGTTGATCCTGCGCTCCTCGACCCGTACAACACCACAACTCGACCGTTGTGTGCTCGCGTCGCGTCCACTTTTCGACTCAAACAAATTCTTATATTTATTATTCAAAAATACATTTATTTTAGGTTTTTTTCTGTGTTTTAACTCCCCCGTTTTCCTAGGCGAAACCTCACTCAACTAATGGTCGCTCAAACGGCTCGAGACACGTATTAGACTATCATACTAATACAAAACAACACATAATCATAAAATTATCTCAGTGTCGACTCCCAAAGTCTGAAATACCGCGAAGTATCACATAATCAAGTCATGGTCCTGACAAGTTAAACAAAAATCAGGTTAAATTTTGAGGGTTGTTACAATCTCCCCCACTTATTAGAATTTTGTCCTCGAAATTAAACTAATAAGTATGCTAAACTAAAGACTTATCGGAATCAAACAGGTAGGGAAAGTGCTCGCGCATATAGGACTCTAACTCCCAGGTTAGCTCCTCATCTTCGTGAAATTACCATTTCACGAGAACCAAAGGAATCTCTTTGTTCCTCAGCATCTTGACCTTCAGGTCAACAATCTGGATCGGTTGCTCTTCATATGTAGCATCATCACGTAAGTCGATCTCGCTCAAGTCTACCATCATTCGCCGCCCTCCGCTTAACTTGACTAGTCGAAGCATCGAAATGTCGAATACTGGATGAACACCAGCGAGCCCTGGCGGTAATTCCAACTGATAAGCAACCTTACCGACCCTCTTCACAATCTTGAAGGGACCTATAAATCTAGGAGCGAGCTTTCCCTTTATTCTGAATTATTTGTGACCATTCAGTGGAGAAACTTTCAGGTATACATAGTCTCCCAAGTCATACTGAAGCTCATCGTGATACTTGTCATAGTATTTCCTTTGCCGCTCCAAGGCACCCTTAAGTCTCAAACAAATCTGTCATACCTTCTCAATATGATCAACAACAGACTCAGGTCCAACTGTCACAACATCCTTTGGCTCAGCCAAGCAAAAAGGTGATCTACAAGGCCTATCATATAGTGCCTTAAATGGTGCCATATCGATAATTGTTGTTGTACACAAACTCGCACAAATGAAGGTACTCTTCCCAAGACCCACTGTTCTTCAAAACACACATCCTGAGCATGTCTTCCAACACCTAGATCAACCTCTCAGACTATCCGTCTATCTGCGGATGGAACGTTGTACTCAACTCCAATCTGGTGCCGAACTGAGCCTGCATACTTTGCCATATCAATGAAGTGAAATATGCCCCTCGATCTAACATAATCGACAACAGAACTCAGTGCAATTTGACAATCTCACGCTCATAGAGAATGCTCAGCCTGTCAACCTTATGTGTAGTAGATACCGTTATGAAATGAGCAAACTTTGTCAACCTATCCATAATTACCCAAATGTTATGGTGACCACAAGGAGATCAGAGCAAGCCACTGACAAAATACATAGCTATGTGCTCCCACTTCCATTGAGGAATGGGTAGGGGCTAAAGTAATCCTCCAGGCAATCGATGCTCAGCCTTCACGCTCTAGCATATCTCACACGCTCTAATGAACTTCGACACATCAGATTTCATCCCTGGCCACCAAAAGAGACGTCGCATATCAACGTACATCTTAATTTGACCCGGATGCATAGAAAAATGAGAATGGTGAGCCTCTTGAAGTATCTCGGTGTGCAAGTCAACCACCAATGGAATCCCCAATTGCCCACGATACCTCAAGTAAGAGTCTGTTGACTAACTCCAATCTAGATACTCTGAACTGTCCGCCATCTCACTGTAACGCTGGTACGACTCACACCTTGTTGTCCTTCAAGAACAGTCTACAGTGAAACGGTCTACAATCTCATCTGACCACACATCTATGTCCTGGTAGGCATCGACACGTCCGTTGAACTCATCATCTTGTCTGCCTCAAGTAGCGCATACTCGTGAGTCATACGACATACAACTACCTCAGCATCAGATCTTCTGCGACTCAAAGCATCAACAACAACATTGACTTTCCCCAGATGATACTCGAATGCAAAATTGTAGTTCTTCGAGAACTCTAGCCAACGCCTTTATCTTAGATTCAGCTCCTTCTGAGAGAATAGCTACTCAAGCTCTAGTGGTCTATGAATAACTCAAACCATACACCATACAGGTGGTGTCTCCAGATCTTTAATGCGAACACGATCACAGCCAATTCTAAGTCGTGTGTTGAATAGTTCCTCTCATGAACCTTCGGCTATCAGGATGCATAAGTGATAACTCTGGCCTCCTACATCAGCACACACCCAAACCAATCTTCGACGCATCGTACACACAACTAGGTCCTTCCCTATCTCGGCAACACTAAGACGGGCGTAGTAGTCAGTTTCTCCTTTAAAATGTTGAACGCCTGCTCACACTCCACATTCCAATCAAACTTTACATTCTTCTGAGTTAGTTTCGTCATCGATGCAGCGATCTTGGAGAAGTCCTGCATAAATTGGTGATAATATTCTGCCAACCCCAAAAAACTGTGAATCTACATCACAGTAGCCAGAACAGGCTATTCAATCACGGCTCTAATCTTCTCTAGTTCAACCGCAACACCGTTAGCTCCAACTACATGCCCTAAAAATCTAACCTCTGACAGCCAAAACTTGCACTTGTTGAACTTAGCATAGAGTTAGTGGTCCCTCAGAGTCTGCAACACTGCTCGAAGATGTCCCTCGTGCTCCTCACGAGTCCTGAAAAAGATAAGGATGTCATCGATGAACATAATTACAAATCTATCTAAGTACTCTCTCATCACTCTGTGCATGAGATCCATGAATATGGTCGGTGCATTAGTCAAACCAAACGGCATGACTGTGAACTAGAATTGACCATATCTCGTGCTGAATGTTGTCTTCTCTCGATCCTCAACCCTGATCTTGAGCTGATGATAGCCTGACCTCAGATCTATCTTCGAGAACCACTGTGCTCTATCTAACTGATCAAACAAATCGTCAATGCGAGGCAACGGGTACTTGTTCTTCACTGTGGCCCGGTTAAGCTGGCGGTAGTCTATACATAGCCTTAAACTACCATCCTTCTTCTTCACAAACAACACTAGCGTTCCCCATGATGACATAGTATAACTGATGAAACCCAGCTCTAACAACTTATCTAGCTGACTCCTCAACTCCTCCAACTCTCGAGGTGCCATCCTATACGGTGGTATCGAAATCGGTCTAGTCCCAGGGACTAAGTCAACGATGAAGTCAATCACCCTCTACGGTGGTAATCCTGGCAAATCCTCCAAAAATACATCAGTGAACTCGCACACTAATGGTACTTTTGAAATGTTTTTCTCTTGTCTCACACTAGTGCTCACAATGCTCACAACCATCTCGATCTCGCCACTCATGACTTCTCTACCTCTGGTGATAGGAAGTAACAATTTTGTACCCTGAATGGTGATCGTCTTCTCGTAGCAACCAATTTGAGCATGATACGTTCCCAACCAATCCATGCCTAACAATGCATTGAACTCAAGAAACTATAACACTCTCATGTCAACATGCAGCTAGTAGCCTCCTATCTCTACCGGATAATCAATGCACATAAGGTTTGGGTATATCTTGTCCCCAGCAGTCGTGCTAAGGATCAAAGTTTTACTAAGTTTAATGGGTCTCAACCCTAACATATCTACCATGTGTCCAGAAATAAATGAAATGGTAGAACCTGAATCGAACATGGTAAACATGAAAGTACCGTAAATAGAAACCATACCCTCAACAAATTTTTGGGACGACCCCTGGTCTGGCTCAATAGTAGCCTGAACACGCTCCCTCTGGTGCTAGTGATGTTGTGGTTGTGCTTTCACTGTTGAGAATACTCCCTCTGAATGTGGCCAACCTTTCCGCACCTGAAACATGTTCGGGTATCCTGTAATCCCTGAGTCTGGCTCTGGCCTCGACCCTACCCTGAGTCTGAGTCTCGCCAGACCTCTCTGTCTTCCTCTGCTTGTCTCCTTGATCAGTACCCCTGCTCTTAGTAGTCTGCCTCTACGACTATTGTGCTGGTCGACTAGGCTCTGGTGGATAACTAGCAAAACTCGGTACTGGCGAAATGGTCTGTGTCGGATGAGTAGTTTGTTGTACCACCGACCCTACACTCTGAGCCCTGTGGTCACAGTAATTCCACCTGCCCTTCTTCCTCTTCTTGTCCTGATGATGTTCCTCCGATCGAGACTCTGGTTTGACCGGTCTAGCCTCCTTCAGATGAGTAAGCAGGTAACTCTCCCTCGCTAGACTCCGATCGTATGCTCACTGTAAAGTCTCCGACTCGGTCATGACAACGGAACCTCCAATCGTAGGTACCAAACACTTAGTGAAATAGTAAATCTTATCAGTCTCTAAATCGGCTGATCCTCCTACATAAGGCAATAACTGGATGAATCTGCCCATGTAGTCCATCACCGGCTCGCTTGTAAATTGCCTCAAAGACATGAACTCGTTCCTCTTCGCCCGTAACACCATCGGCGGAAAGTACTTCTAGTTAAACTGGGTCTTGAAGTCGAACCAGTCTCATGAAATGCCTCGGGTAGTGACAACGGTCGTCTACCAATCATCTGTCTCCCCCTGTAAGACAGACAAAGAAATTGTTGCTTGCATATTGTCCTCCATGGCAATGATGGTATGAATCTTTTCATGATTCTTCAAGAATAGCTTTGCCGCTGCTACATCTGTACCACCAAAGAACTTGATGGGGTTGTGCCTCTTGAACTCTCTCCACTACCTCGCCTCAGCAGTGGCTCCCGAACTATTCTCTGGAGTAGTAACGGTCGTAGGCACCGTCTTAGTCATCTCAGCCGGTACTATCTCAGTCTACATTAGAGGTGTCTCAACCTCAGTCTGCATAATTGGCACAATAACGCCTCCCTCAAGTATCTTCGTCAACAGGATCGAAGCTGTGGAAGCTGTAGCAACAAGAGTATCTGCTCCCTGAATAGTTGTAGTGAGCGGGAAAGGTGTATTCGGGGTGTCGTGGTAGCCAGTGCGGGTGTCCTCAATGACCACACTAACGATATCGTGGTAGCCAGTGTAGGTGTCCTCAATGACCGCACTAACTCCTCAAATCTCTGGTCATGCGTAGGGGCTCTCTGAGTTAACGTTCGTATCTCCTCATAGCATCGTGACATAATCATGCCGATATCATCGCTCGAACCTGTCTGATCTGCCATTGCTATCTGAACTAAGAGAACGAATGCTTTGAATCATTTTATAGCTACTGCATACCATATAATACACACAACAAGCATAGCATGTACAGACTTAAACATGACTTATCCTAATCTTCCGCTATCTTAATGGATTGTGTTTTAAATCAAGAGTCATGTCTTTATATCCTGGGCTCTTATACCAATTATGATGGCCCTAATTTCCCCATGCAATTGGGTACGCCCGGCCTAAACCCATGCAGGTCCCCGAGCAGGTACTCAACGATCTTGACGAGCCTAGTCAACCTCCATTCGATTTATTATGCGATTTATGAAAAAGTTATTGCAAGTTTAATGCTACGGAAAGTAAATACACTAACAATATGGGAAATAACTCAGTCAAAGGGAAATCATGAATCTATTAATGTGGAAACCCCCGGTAAATGGAAAATATTCATGTACAATCAATGCAAATTCAATTAGAGCCTAGTACATGATATCCAACAACTTGATCCAAAGTTCAACGACAAAACATGATAATAAGAAACAGCATACAAGCAAAACAACATAATCTTACTCTAAGGTCTGCAAATCCAGCCGCTAATCCTCACAATAAGTCACCTAGGCAGGGCCCCTTGCCCTTGTTACACTCCACTCTATTTGCACCCACCGTCACAAACTAAACAGTGAGTAACTGAGAGAAATCAAATGTAATGCCAGAAGAATACAATAGTAATTCATGAATTATCAAGCATGGCAATCTAGATATCATACGGTAAATAAAAGATAGGAATTTAAATAGATCAAGAGAGCATGATAAGCAGACTGAAACGATAGTAATGAAACATGCATGTTCTACGAGTTAAGAGAGGCCATATGGGGGTCTAAAATCCACAACAAATCCACAACAGCGATGTCGTAACATTGATAACCACAACAATATCCACAAGAAATTCAGTACTATGTATCACACAATCACAAAAGTTGTCAAACACTTCTACAGAAGTGCCCGTGTTTTATCCCAACTAGTGCAGACCGCAAGTACCTTCGAGACACATTTATGCCAAGAACACACATACAAGAAGTATAGAATGGAATGCCAATAAGTAGAGCATAGCAAAATATAAATAGAAAGATAATGAATCACATGGTATTTTCATACTTGCTTACTAATCATACACAAGCTTATGGGCTAGTGTACTTACCTGACTATTTGCAACACGGTACAACTCCCGTGACTCTAACGCTTATTTTGGGTTCCCGACTACCTGACAAAGGTTGGAACCCCAAATATTCGGTTTATTGTCATTAATTTATCCTAAAATAAACACCAAAGTTATCCCAAAGTTTTGGTAAAAAAATCAGTCAAAACTGACTCAAGGAACTCAGTTAAATCAATAGAAAAACGCGAAAAGCACTTGGGTTTTAGAATAGTTTGAAATAGCCCCAAAATAGTGGCAAAAGGCTCACTGGTCAAGCCATGTGTGGGTCACGCCGTGGGCCCATGGGCCTAAGACTTGACCATGGCGCTGCAAAGAGAATGCGCACACATGTTGTACACACACGAAATCACAAAATACACAACACACATACAATGCCTAAACTGGAAAAAAAATGCAACACACAATTGAAACAACTTAACCCACCAAATTACACACACACACACACCTTGGGCTTTGTTGCTCAAAAATGGCTTATTAGATCCTTGTTGGGCCTAACCACATAGTCTACTAAACACAAACACACACTTAGAAACGCACACACCCAAAACACAGAGACACACTCAACGACATAACCTTCACACTGCACACACCACATTCACAAAATGTTCACATAACCTAAAACCGAAACAACAATCCTCCAAATGTTTTACTCACATCGTGAAAAACAAAGTATGCAAAACTTATACACGGCGTCAAACTCTATACATGCCGCATGCACGCTATGAGAGAGAGAGAACTTGGTCGCGATGCCACCAGATAGCTTACGCCACCAACAAGTCATGAATCTCAACAAAAGGAAAATGCCTCCACGACATGTACTTTCTTGTCTTTGTCTTAGACGTTCGTAGGAGACGTCGCCATGCAATGAATGCGCAGCATCTCGACAACGCTTAGTGAAAACCAGATTTCTCAAAAAGAACACCAACAAGAATTTTACACTACACATCACGCTACCCTTGGCAATCAACGCAGACTGTTTTTGGGCATCAAGACCATCCGAAATTAACTCTGAATCATCGTAGGATACCCGGATTTCACCAAGTCATCAAAGGGAACAAAATCCAATCAAAACACCTAACTCAAACAAAATTGAAATCAAAACAGTAACAATGACTAGAGGTCACGTGTTGATCGCTCGAGGGATTGTTGAAACACCGGTGGAACACCAAGATTGTCTCCGGTGAGCCACCCTTGGTCATGGCTATGTTACAATAATGAATTAATTAACCAAAACCTAAAAATAGGGAGAGAAATAAGAATAGACATCTCACCCAAGAACTCTGGTGATAGATTTGACATCTGACTAGCTTCTGGCGTCTAAAACTGCCTCTGGTGGCTAGCTTGCTCACCAAGCAAGGGAGGGAAGAGAGAGAGAGAGGAGAAAAGAAGAGAATGAATAGCGAAAAAAGGATCAAGTGGTGGAATGGTCCTTATATAGGGCCACTCATCATCCACTTGTATGCGCGCATCTCGAGGCAAATCCATCAGCTCTCCCCTTTAGAGTGTCCCCAAGTCTAACTCTACATGTTGACTCTACTAAGTGACTCGGGTGTCACTTACTTATCCAGCTCCCATGTTGATCCTGTGCTCCTCGACCCGTACCGCACCATAACTCGACTGTTGTGTGCTCGTCGTCGCGGCCATGTTCCGACTCAAATAAAATATTATATTTATTATTCAAAAATCCATTTATTTAGGCTTTTTCTGTGTTTTAACTCCCCCATTTTCCTAGGCGAAACCTCACTCAACTAATGGTCGCCTAAACGGCTCAAGACACGTATTAAACTATCATACTAATACAAAACAACAAATATTCATAAAATTACCTCGGTGTCGACTCCTAAAGTTCGAAATACCGTGAAGTATCACGCAGTCGGGTCACGGTCCTGACAAGTGGAACACAAGTCACGTTAAATTTTAAGAGTTGTTACAATGCAATTATCAGTATACAGTCAATTTTTTATGTTGTTTGTTTTTTTTTGCGATGTAACTGTTTAAATTAGATTATTGGCATCACAATGTTCTGTGTTTGATTATATATGATGAGTGAGACAGTGTGACGGGAAGTCGCCTCGAGTAGCATGTAGACGTGGGAATCGAAAAGGCGAATGGTTAGTACACTAGGCTGAGGGTAAATATATACTCAATAAATGGTAATATATGCTAAATAATTAATATAATATGTCGTATATATGTGAGTGACGCGAGTGTACATGTTGGATAGTTGGAACAGTTCGGGACTGATTGTCGGAACGCTCGAGAGTAGGTTTAGTGATTGTGAGCAAGGATGAGGAGGTGAGTAAAAGGTTAGATCTTCGATTTCCAACTCTTTCTCTATGTTTCAGACCTATTTTCTCGGGTTTTGACGAGGTTTTCGGGGTTGTGAGTGAAGCACACCAGCTATGGATGTGTTGCTATGATGTTAATTGTTGGTTTTAAGGCAACAAGGTGGTTTGTGTTGAGTGTTATTATTGTTGCTATGAGTTTTTAATGGATTTTCTAGTTTTGGAGATTAAACCTGGGGTTTGCGTCTTGGACGATTTTCACCGAGGGGTTTTGTTAAATTATGGTATGTCGAAGGTTTTGTGAGTTGTTTGGATAAGCGCGGACCGCCACGACGAGGCGAGGGGGTCCGAGAACCCTGGAAAGTGTTCTCTAGCTCGAACGCCGCTAAACGCGCCATGGCCATTTGAAGTCCACGAAGCCACCTATGACGTCCAAACCAGAGGCGAAAACTAAACCCACGCCTTATATGACACTGTGGGTGGGGTGTACGTGACGGCATCTGACACGACGCCCTGGACGCCATGAAGGCATTACAGACGGCAGCGCCTCTAGCGATGACCAGAATAGTAATAAACCATAAATTTTAAATAAAATTGGAAAAAATTGTGGGTATATCTAGGGGTTTATATAACCCATTTAAATGGTTTAATGGGTATTTTCATCGAGGATTTGATTAATGATTTCCGAGGTTTTGGGAATTGATTGAAATTTTTGGGAATTCAGGTTTTAGGTGTTATTGACGGGTAGTAACACGCAGTTTGAGCGTGTATTTGGGCATTGGCATTAGTGGAGGGCAGATTTTAGGTGTGTAGTATCCCAATTGAAATTCATTTGAGTATTTATTGTTTAGATTAATTGAATTCTTGTCCCGTTGTTTCATTTAATCTACTTTCAGGCATTTATTTTCAATCAGTTGAGTTTACTCCCGCGGGTTTATTCTATTGTGTTGGCATTGTGGCACACTAGGCCATAGCATGTATTATAGGGGTATGTTGATGAATTGTCAACCAGACTGCCGATTTCTTCTATTTACATGTCGATGCATCGTGGTCTACACCAGCTACTGAGCGAACAACAGGTATTTCAGTTAGTTTGAGTTTACTCACTGGCGGCGCCGAGGTTATGGTCCGAAGTATGGTGTTAGTCTGACCTAGATCGTGCACGCACTTTGTTTATCACTACTATTAGATATGCATGCGATGGTCTTTCCTAGTTGCCTGAATCTTTTCTTTCGCATGTTTATTTAATAGTCTTTTGATTCCAGCATTTATTTATATTATTTACTCTTTGGATTTCCTTGGAATTACTCACTCTGGGCTCGTCATCTGTTTTGTTGTAATGGCTGAGTGCAGACCCAATACAAGAATATGGAAGGGCAAGCTTGAGGATTTCTTTTGATTGATTAGTTATTCCCTACTCGTATGTGTGTTTACTTTATTCATTTTATGTTGGGTTTTGGGATTTAAGAGATATTGGATATTTATATTGACCTACTGAGGTCCTTTTGATGTTTTGACTGGACATGACTGTTGTATATATATATATATATATATTATGATGGGTTTTCCACATTAGGATTGATGTTCTTACATAATTTACAGCTTTTTGATATAATGATTTGTTAATTTAAGTCTTCCACTGAAAAATATTAGGTTTAACAGATGATTTGAAGTCCATAAGCTAATTGACCTAATATAATTTGAAAATAGTTAGTGATATAGTAATTACCAGATGGGTTGGTACGCATGGAACATAACTAAGTCGGTATAGGTAGGATTGTGGGTCCATGGTGTACGACGTGGGGGGCTTTGGATTTTGGGGCCACTACATTTGGTATCAGAGCCTAGGTTTATGGAACCTAGGGCTTGGTTTGGAGTTAAACAAGTGCATAAACTTTAATAAACTTTAGATGTGGAAACCCAAAGAGATAATTAAAATCCTAGTTGGGAAGTGAAGTGAGGCGAGTAGTTTCAGGACTATTATATACGTGATATGTTTTTATTGTATAATACATATATATGTGTATATACTTAAGCTGATCCGATGCACATTTTGCGGTGCGAATTGAGATGGATGGACAGTCTCCGGAGGCATTCATGGCAACAGTTGAGCTAGAGTGGAGGACAATGACACGTGTTGAGGATGTCCCAGTCGTTTGTGAGTTTTCTGAGGTTTTCCCCGATGATTTTCCAAGTTTACCACCATCTATAGCAGTTAAGTTCATCATCGAGCTTATACCAGGGATATAGCCGATTTACAATCGACCATACAGGATGTCAGCATCCAAGCACGAGGTGTTGAGGACCCAGTTAGAGGAGTTGTTGTATAACAGTTTTATTCATCCCAGTATGTCTCCTTGGGGCACTCCAGTCCTTTTTATGAAGAAGAAGGACGGTAGTATGCGAATGTGTGTGGACTACAGGAAGTTGAATCAGTGACAATTCGGAATCGTTACCCACTTCCTAAGATTGATGACTTGTTCGACCAGTTGGCGAAGCCAAGTTTTTCTTGAAGATTGATCTACACTCAAGCTATCATCAGCTAAGGATTCAAGAGAGTGACATCGAGAAAACGGCCTTTAGCACGCGCTATGGATTGTTTGAGTTTACAGTCATATTGTTTGGGCTAACTAATACGCCATCTATCTTTATGGACTTTATGCACAGAGTTTTGAGGCCATTTCTGGATTAATATGTGATAGTGTTTATCGATGACATCTTGATATACAACAAGACTTATGTGGAGCACGAGAGACATCTCAGGGAGGTTTTGTTGACACTAAGAGAGCATAGGTTGTATGCTAAGTTCAGCAAGTGTGATTTTTGGCTGAGTGAGATGAAGTTTCTCGGACACGTCATCAGTGGTCAAGGTATATCAATTAACAGTGACAAGATTCGAGCGATCATTGATTGGAGGACACCTGAGTTCATTACTGACATTCGTAGTTTTTTGGGACTGGAATGTTACTATCAACGGTTTATGCAAGATTTCTCTACGATTGCAGCACTGATGACGAGGTTGAACAAGAAGGATGTCAGGTTTGAGTGGTCTGAGGAATGTGATGACGCATTTTGGGAACTGAAGAGGAAACTAACTTCCACGCCAGTTTTAGCATTACCAAAGTTGGGGAGAGGATTCTCAATCTACACTGATGCTTCCTGGTACTGGTTTGGGATACATTTTAACGCAAGAAGGACACCCAGTTGTGTATTTATCTAGGTGACTGAGACCCCATGAGGGGAATTATCCGGTGCACGACTTGGAGCTTGTAACAGTCTTATTTACAATGAAGGCCTAGAGACACTATCTCTACGGAGAATATTTCGTACTATTCACAGATCACCAAAGCTTGAGATATTTATTCACTCAGAGGGATCAGAACATGCGACAAAGGCGATAGCTCGAGTTACTAAAAGACTATGACTTCGCGATTGAGTACCATCTTGGGAAGGTGAACGTTGTAGCTGATGCGTTGAGTCGAAGTGGCACTGAGAGTCAAACTGTTTTATAGCAGATGACGCATGAGCATGGATTACTGGAGGCAGCGTCGGTGATGTGTTTGACTGAGGCTGTTGTAGAGGTAGAGATTTGTTGTCAGACATGGGTTCTTACTGTGTCTTTAGAACGGGTTGTTGAGTGTCAAAGGGTTGACGAACATTTTGCTCGCTTTAATTGTCTTGCTCAGGAACCAGATTACACAGATTGGTCTGGTTCATCAAATGGGTGCTTAAGACACAGGGTCAGGTTGTGGATACCTGAGACACAAGAGCTATGGGACAGCATTATGGAGGACGCACACCGTTCGCGATATACAGTTCATCTTGGCATAACCATAATGTACCATGATTTGCGACGTTTGTTATGGTGGCCAGGGATGAAGGCAAGTGTGGGTTCTTACTTCAGAGCATTTCATATATGCCAGTAGGTTAAGGCCGAGCACAGGAGACCAGCCGGGTTACTACAACCTCTGCCTATTCAACAGTGGAAATAGGAGCACATCATGATGGATTTCGGCAGTGGTTTTCCATAAACTACGAGGCATCATGATGCAGTTTGGGTGGTGATTGATAGGTTGACGAAGTTTGCACACTTCATTCCTATTTTTATGAAGTATTCATTTCCCCAATTGAGCATTATCTTTTAGCAAGAGATCGTCATGCTACACGGAGTGCCAGTATCGATTGTTTCTAATAGGGATCCCAGGTTGACGTCGAAGCTTCGGGAGATTATGCAGGAGCAGTTTGGTACCATACTTTAGTTCAGTACAGCATATCATCCTCAGACAAACGGTCAGTCATAGAGGTTTATTCAATTCTTAGAGGATATGCTCAGGGCTTGTATTTTACAGTTTTTGGGTTCTTGGAAAAAGTATTTGTCGTACGTGTTTGCACAACAGTTATCAGTCGAGCATTGGTATGCCACCGTTCGAGACATTGTATGGTAGACCCTGCAGATCACCTGCTTGTTGGGTTGCACCAGAGGATGCGACGGTTATTGGGCCTGAGGTTGTTTTTGACCACACAAAAAAGGTGAGGAAGATTCAACTGAGACTACAGACGGCTCAGGATAGACAAAAGAAATACGTGAACAGGTACCACAAGGGTCTGAGCTATTAGATTGCTGACTTGGTGCATTTAAAGGTTTTTCCATAGAAAGGTCATCAGACATTTTGCATCAAGGAGAAACAGGCACCAAGGTTTATTAGACCATTCAGGGTCGAGTCACAAGTCAGCACTGTGGCTTACAGGTTGGAGTTACCATCACAGTTAGTGGGGGATCATCCAATTTTTTATGTATCTATGTTGAGGCTAGCTAGGTCAAGGAGATCCCGAAGGTATTAGTATAATGGCAGCATCACGGGACTGAGGGGCTTACCTAGGAGCTCGAGTCTATTGTGTGGTATCAATACCCTCAGCTATATGCCGGTAAGAATTTCGTTTGATTTAAATTTTGGAACAAAATTTCCACTAGTTGAGAAGATTTGTAACGACCCAAATCTAATTTGTCATTATTTGACACGTGGTTGCAAACATGGATGCTAGATAGGACACGTGTGGACCCCAACATTAGGTTAGAGCACCCCATTATAGGTATACAGTCCGTTTTTGTATTCTATTTGTTATATTTGTGATGTAATTGTTTAAATTATATTATTGGCATCGCAATGTTGTGTATTAGATTGTATATGCCAAACGAGACAGTGTGACGAGAATTCGCCTTGCGTAGCGTGTAGATGTGGGAATCGTGGAGGCGAATGGTTAGTACACTAGGTTGAGAGTAAATATATACTCCATCTTGACCATAAATTGCACCTTGAGATTTGATCAACACATTATACGACATTTTTTGTATAAAAGCCAAGAAATTTACATTTCCATCACCCTTTTCTCTCTCCTCTCTAAGCTTGGACGAAAATCAAAAAAGGAAACTAGGGTTTTGTGGTGGTTTGAGCTCATTTGGAGGTGTTGGATCAAGTTTGAATCAATTAAAACGTTAGATCTTCGATCTCCATTTCTTTCTCTACGTTTCAGACCTATTTTCTCGAGTTTTGACGAGGATTCCATGGTTGTAAGTGGAGCACACCAGCAGTGGAGGTGTTGCTATGATGTTAATTGTTTGTTTTAAGGCAACAAGGTGGTTTGTGTTGAGTGTTATTGTTGTTGCTATAAGTTTTTAATGGATTTTTCAGTTTTGGCGATTAAACCCAGGGTTTTCGTCAAGGGGTTTTGTTAGATTATGGTATGTCGGAGGTTTTGTGAGTGGTTTGGACGAGCGCAGACTGTGGCGAAGAGCCGAGGGGGGTTCGAGAACCCCATAAAGTGTTTTCTGGCTTAGATGCCTCCAGTCGTGCTGTTGCCATTTGAAGTCCACAGCACCACTTGCAGTGTCCAGACTAGAGGTGAAAACTAAACCCACGTTTTACATGGTGCTGTGGGTGGGGTGTACGTGACGACGTCTGTCACGGCGCCATGGACTTCGTGAGGCACGTCGTGAAGGCATTTCATACGGCGACGCCTCTGGCGGCGTCCAAAACAATAACAGACCATAAATTTTAAATAAAATTGGGAAAAATTGTGAGTATATCTAGGGGTTTACATAACTCATTTAAATGGTTTAATGGGTGTTTTCATCAAGGATTTAACATTGATTAATGATTTTCGAGGTTTAGGGAATTGATTGGAATTTTCGAGAATTCAGGTTTTATGTGATATTGACAAGTAGTGACACGCAGTTTGAGCGTATATTTGGACATTGGCGTTAATGGAGCGCGAATTTGAGGTGTGTAGTATCCCAATTGAAATTCATTTGAGTATTTATTACTTGGATTATTTGAATTCTTGTCCAGTTGTTTCATTTCTGGCATTTATTTACGGTTGATTAAATTTACAACCGTCGGGTTTATTCTATTGCGTTGGCATTGTGGCATACTAGACCATAGCATGTGTTATAAGGGTATGTCGGGGATTGTCAACCCGACTACTGATTTTTCCTATTCACATGTCGGTGCGTCATGGTCTCACCGGCTACCGAGCGGACAACAGGGATTTCTTTCAGTTTGAGGTTACTCACTGGCAGTGTCTGGGTTATGGTCCGAAGTATGGTGCTAGTCTGAATAGATCGTGCACACACTTTGTTTATCACTGCTATTAGATATACATGCGAGGTCCTTCCTAGTTGCCTGAATCTTTTCTTCCGCATGTTTATTTAATAGTCTTTTGATTCCAGCATTTATTTATATTATTTACTCTTTGAATTTCCTTGGGATTACTCACTCTGGATTTGTTATCTGTTTTGTTGTGATGGCTGAGCGCAGACCCCAGTACAAGCAAAAGGAAGGGCAAGCTTGAGGATTTCTTCTGACTGATCAGTTATTCCCTACTCGTATGTATGTTTACTTTATTCATTTTATGATGGGTTTTGAGATTTGGGAGATATTGGACATGTATATTGACATGTTGAGGTCCTTTTGATGTTTTGACTGGACATGATTGTTATATATATAATTATGGGTTTTCCACATTAAGATTGATGCTCTCACATAATTTACAGTTCTTTGACATAATGAATTGTTGATTTAAGTCTTTTGCTGAAAAATATAAGGTTTAACAGATGATTTGAAGTCCATAAGCTAATTGACTTGATATAATTTGAAAATAGTTAGTGATATAGTAATTGATAGATGAGTTGGTACACGTGGAACATGACTACGCCGGTATAGGTAGGATTGTGGGTCCATGGTGTACGACATGGCGGGCTTCAAATTTTGGGGCCGCTACAAATTCTGAATATATAATAAGCAACAAGTTTATATATCATGAGGTATATATAAAGAAATTGAAACAGATAACAATTTGCATGATACACAGATTCAACCAGCTTTAATAAAGGACAATCAAGTGACCGGGAAGCAAAATAGATAGGAGAATAAATAGTCCTAATCAAACCGCAGGTCACAATGCCTCCTAAGCTTGTGATCGACACAGTAGGCCCGAAGATCACCTCCCCTGTTCAATCCACTACGTACGAACCAGTTGACCCGAGGGTCACCTCCACTGAACATACAATATGCTAGGAAAAGCCACAGACAAAGCTAGCTGCTAAATCCCTAACTACCGAGGAAAGCCATAGTTACATGTCGTATGTTAAATCCTTTTGATAGGCTCCAACGAGAAGCCACAAACTATGCCGACTACTAAACTTGCTAAGATTTCTCTTCACAGGTGAACTACCTAAACCCTAGGTCACCTAAGCTAGAATGGAGTGCAAATGGCTCGCATTTCAAGAAATAACCAGTCAAGAAATAGAAAATCATTCATGATGATTCTATTGTTGCCTTTACTCACCTTGAATCCCAGTAATATAGCTCTCCCGTAGCGTCACACGTTTCCCAATGCAAATCCCCAATTAACTAATTAGTGCTCCGCTAGTTACCTGACATCCATTTAGGTTCAATTTCCATTAATTTCCCAATTTTCCATAATTTTCTAGCTATTTTTCACCAATTTCACGTTTTACGAGGTAAAAACCCAGACAAAAAGGTCTCTTCACAATTCTGAATACTTCCCTTTTCATAGAAATTCATAAATTTCTACTTGTTTGGTCAAAATATAATTTTTCAGGATTTTTCCTATTTTTTCCATATTTATTTATTAATATTATACTTTTTTTAGAAAACATTTTTTATGTTTGTTGGGTCGAGTTCACCCTGATAGGTATGACCCGACCTTGGCCAGGGCACTAGGCCTGGCTCGCCTCATGGGCCGAGCCTAGCCAAGGCAAGGGGTGCACATGTGCGAATCGCAAGAGTGCATCCCCTACCTCAATTTGAAACTACAGAGCTCGGTTCCCTAGTTTTGATTCCAATTTTTTATTATTTCGATTTGGGCTTAGCCCATCATCGATTTCCAACAAGGGAGTCTCCCCTTGTCTTCCTCCTCCAATCCGAGACTCCCCATTAACCCAATTGAAACAACACAACAACATCAACTACACTACAACACCACAGCAACAACAACGCCAACACTCACCTTCAATGCCTCTTCCGAGCTCCATTTCTCGATCTCTCATTCTCTCTTCTTCTCTCTTGGTGTTTTGAACACCAATTTTTCTTCACCTTCTTTCTCTCAATTTTTTTCCTCTATCTTTCTCTCAATTATGTGAGGAAAATTGAGTGTCTGTGGTGATTGTTTGGATTTATAACAAAAGGCTAGCCAAATTACCAAAATACCCCTTCATTCTTATCCACTTAACAAAATCCATGCCCATCTTGGTCATTTCACGTTTCTTTTTAATTTCTGACTTGAATATATTTTATATATATATATATTAAATTATATATATATATATATATATTCGCTTATACATTCACGCCTACAATTTCGTTGTATGCGCCGATGAGTTCACTCGAGCATGCACACTATCGTTTGACTCACGCGTGTTGCCCATAATCCCGCATATCACTCGGTGCCCACTAATTTGTTGTTTTATTGTATTTTGTCAGTGTTTTAGTCTATTTAGTCCCTTGAACTCCAAATTACCCATCACAGTTTGCTCGGCTCCCGTAACGCATGTTTTTTCGAGTCGAACTCGTTCCTCAACACTAACGCGCCCTCATAGACGTCCTTACACCTTTGGAACATTGTAATTAACACTCGGGTAATAAATAAATCGTACATACCACCAAACAAATATAACAAACCTCGGTGTCGACTCCCGAGGATCGAAACAAGCACACCACGGCTAGTTGGGCCTTCAATACGACCCTGAAATGACACGTGGCACGAGTTAAAATTTTATGGTCGTTACAATGACCATCAACAGTCACATATGAAATAATAATCGATTAAAACCATTTCATGAATTCTTGTAAAGTTTTCTCAAGGATTTTACGCACCTCAATACGAGCTCTGAATTCCCGAACTCCCGCATCTGACCCAGCAAAGCTCCCGGTGCTCAAGCTACGATCCCCTTAAATCCAAATGTATCATTTTAATTGATTTATAGCCACATTAAGTTAATTATCAATATTAAACTAAACATTAGAATTTTATTTCAATTCTTAGTTGTGGCACATTTTTCGAGTTACATTGGGTGTCAAACACCTGAAAAATTCTCAAAACCCAATTTTCTACCTTTTTCAATTTACTATATTTTTAATGATTTTTCAAAAAAAATTCATAATTTTCTATCTATTTTTCAAATTTTTTGTAATTTATTTGATTTACAATTATATTTGATTAAATTTTAATAAATAAAAATATTATTTTATTGGGGGTGGGCCCTTGAACCGAGTCCGGTTCGACCCAACCAAGTTAGGCCCGGTTCGACCCAGGGGGTTCGCACCCATGTACATGGCGTGCGAAACACCATCCCCCATTTTTGTTTCTTTTTTTTTTCTTCCTACTTTTACAACATCAACAACTAAAACACAACAATAAGATCAACCACTACAACCATTAAAGCCCTTATTTTTCTTCAAAAATTAACAACACCATCAACACCACCATTAAAGCCCCACTTTGAACTTCATTTTGTCAATTTAGATGAAGTTTGTAGACTTGCCTAACTTGTTGATCTCTTAATTTGAGTCCCCAAATGTTGAAATCCTGCTCTCCAAAGTCTTCAAATTAGCTCTCTAGCCCCTAATTTATTGTGTTTTGCATGTAAGAAACGTTGGATTTGTAGAAATATTCCACTAACTTTGATATTTATACCTTCGTTTCTAATCTAGTGTGAGAAGAACATCACGAGGTCTATCTTGTGGCTCTCACCTAAGCTGTCCAACTATCTAGTGACACACATCAAGCCAAGTTTCTCCTAATTTAGGATCATCTAGATGAGAATCTTAGAGTTGTTGATTTATTGACCAAACTATAGGCCTTTCAATTGATTTAATTAATTAAAATCATAAGCATTCCTCAAAATTGTCACATTGGGTCTATAAATTATTATTCAAAGTTACACTAACCTCCCCTGACTATCCAACACCGAGTGCCCCACGCCCTGACATGCATCTCGTAGCTCACCGTATTTTACATTATTTAATTTCCTAATTTAGGAGGCTATGGTTCAAATATCCACCATATACCATTTCCTAGCCTAGTCTAACATTCTCAGGTAACTCTTACCCATTACCTATGTTGACACGTACTTCGAGGTAAACACCCATCACACCAACTCGCTCAGTACGACAATGTGTTCACATTGTGTCGATGCAATACAAATAAATAATGATTTTGAACATCGCAAAATAAACAAACATCATCCATAAATAACATATACTCTCGATTTTCGTGTTTAAGTCAATCGAGTTGTCCCCATAATGCCCAAATTACGACAGGTAATTTTGAGATTATCGCTAATTCTAATTTAATTAATTTGATCTGTTACATAACCCATCACATTAACTCACATGATGAAAATAGTGTATAACACACATGCGATGCAATAACATAAGGCTGCGGTTAAAAGGGCCCTAGTTTTGTGAAATTACCTAACTACCCAACAATATAAAAGAGTTTTTACTCACCCATACCCCACTCACCTCTCTCTCAAATCGCACTTAAATCCAACGAAATCCGAGCATAACCACATAGATTCGACGCCGTGAGTGTATCCATTATCTCTTATAGTGCCGATTTCGAAGTTTTTTTGAATTTTTTTCTTTTCAGCCGTTTGTTTGTGAATTTGTTTTTGGGTTTAGGGCTTCAATTTGAAGCTTAAATCTTGCATTTTAGGTACAAAGTTTCAATGGAATTAAAAATATTAAGCGATTCCGAGCAAACCCCACTATTTTTTTATCATTTTCATGTATTATTCGGGAGTCTTAAAGTTTTTTTGTTCATTCTGGTCGTCCGCAGGTTTCAGACATACATGACCTACACTTGTTAAGAGGTATCAGATGAACAGAACCGACAACTCTTCAGAGGTGTCAGACACACAGGGTCGATACCTCTAAAGATGTTTCGGCTGGATCCCTCCGTCGCCCACTGAGACCGAATTATCTTCGCATTATCGGTTGGAGTTAACCAAAACCTCTAAAGAGGTATTGGCCTTGTGTGTTTGAAACCTCTTTAGAGGTGTCGGCCTTGTGTGTCCGACACCTCTTCAAGTGTGCAGCTCGGTTCATCCGAAACCCACAAGTGACACTTCTTCAAAATTGGGGGTATGGGTAATGGGGTGAGCAAGGGTATTTTTAGAATTTTAAGAATAAAAGTGGGGTAAGGTAAGTAAAAAATTGGGTGCACAAAGTAAAAATTTAAAACTGGAGTCCGTTTTAGCAAAAACTGTGGTCCGTTTAGCCGCTACCTAACATAATTTAAGTAAATAACATCACAATTAATTACAACAAACAACAGGTATAAGTAACTAATATACCTAGTCAGGCGTGCTTTAACCTATCTACGACATCTACATAGGTCTGAGCTGACGTCCTAATATGAAAATAAATCATAAATATTAGGCCATTATAGGTCGGGTAAAAGGGTATATATTTATATATTGTTATGGAATATGGATGACCATGCATGTACACCAACATATTGTGTAGTCATGTAACTTGTATTTCTCACTTAATAGTACCTCCAATTGTCTATGTTGCTTGTGATGTGTTGTATGACATGGGGTGTATGTGTTGCTTGTACACATTGTATGAAGTACATTTATCATCATCACCAAATGGCCTATATAAAGGGTGCCAACCTCATTGTAAAAACACACCAAGTTGAATGAAACCTTCTCATTGAAAATTTCTCGTTCCAACTATCTCATTTCTTCTCTTCTCCTTTGTAGTAGAAGTTCTTAGTCTTCTATTTCATTCTATAGTTCTTAGCAAGTCTCAATTCAATTCATAACACGTTATCAGCACGAGCTTGCTCTAGCATTAAGGAGATCTTGAAGTTCAAGAATGCTTGTTAATGAGACAAAGCTAGGAAGGTATACCTTTTATGAGTTCGATTTATTTCTATATTATCTTTGTTGCTTCACTTTTATATGCATACTTTATTCATATACTATGCATTATAACGTCACCGATTGCGAAAGTATGCTCTGTAGTTGCGTCTTATACGATCTTCTACATCAGAAATCAAAAGTCAATATGTGACATAACTAGTTTTCTCACTATACTACAAACGATTAATTATGCTCCATTCTTGATTTTTTTTATATTGCAAATAGTGTTATGAGTTTGGGTTGATAGTGGGTAAGCCTTGTCCCCGGTAAAGCTAAACATTGAAAGGGAGACAAGTTATCCCGTTCGAGGAGGCATGATTTTTAAGTAGACTTTGTCTCACTACCCAACCTGGAGGTTGTCCCACCAACTCATACAAGTAGTACATTTTGCATATTAATAATCAAGTTGTGAACATATATTTAATCGTATATTATTTATTTTTTTATAAAAGAGAAAAATTATTTACTCAATTTTTTACATATTTTAGACTATGGCAAACCTTCAAAAACTTGAATTTGTTGCTCTTGATATCACTGGAAATAACTATTTGCCATGGCAACTGGATGCCGAGATACATCTCCAAGCTAAAGACTTAGGAGAAACTATTATAGAAGGAAATGAAACATCAATGCAAGACCGTGCGAAAGCACTGATATTCCTTCGCCATCATCTCCATGAAGGCTTGAAAAGTGAGTATCTCACTATAAAAGATCATCTCACCTTGTGGTTAAGCTTGAAAGAGCGATATGATCACCAAAAGACGGTGCTATTTCTAAAAGCTCAAAACGACTGGCTGAATCTTAGGCTGCAAGATTTCAAAACAGTTAGTGAGTATAACTCCACCATGTTTAATATTACCTCTCGTTTGAGGCTTTGTGGACAAAATATATCGTATGAGGCAATGATAGAAAAAACATTCAGTACTTTTCATGCCTCGAATCTGTTGTTGCAATAGCAATATCGAGCGCGCTAATTTAAAAAGTACTCATAATTAATTTCTTGTCTCATAGTGGCTGAACAAAATAACGAGCTTCTATTGAAGACCCACAACTCCCGTTCAACTGGTTCCACTTCAATTAATGAAGCAAATGCAGCATCCTATAATGACCATAAAAAGGGTCATGGAAAGAAAAACCACGGACGTGAAAATGGGAAATGATCAATCAGCAAAGATCGTGGCAATCCCTATTCTAAATTTTGTGGCAATAAGTTCCAAAATAAATGGAATAAGAATGATGCCGTTCAGAATAAGGGGAATAATATTGCTAAAAATGGGCGTGCTCATAATCGTGACCAACCATGTCACAGATGTGGTCTAAAAGGCCACTGGGCTCATGTATGCTGCACACCTAAGCATCTTATTGATCTTTATCAAGCCTCCTTAAAGGAGAAAGGCAAAACAGTTGAGATGAACTTCACTGTCGGAGATGGCTCATCGGACATCAATTATATGGATGCCCCAAATTTTCATTATGATCCAAACACTAATCTCGATATTTTTAATGATTATATGTAACGATTTTAAATAATTCTATGTACTAATTTTTGTTATGCTTCTTAGTTATATGTACTAGTTTCTTATTATGAATGAAATATGACTCTTTTTCTAATTTGCCAAACATTATTGGTCTAGATGGATCAACAAATCATGTGTTCAAATCATGAATCGAATAAGAGCGATATATGTCTTGCTGATTGTGCTACAACGCACACAATCCTTAAAAACAGAGAATATTTTTCCAATTTGAACTTAGCTGAGGCTAATGTTCAAACAATATCTGGCATCTCCAATTTGATTAATGGCTCTGGAAGAGCAAATATTATGTTGTCTAGGGGAACAACAATTCATGTTGACAATGCCTTATACTCTGAAAAATCCAGAAGAAATTTACTCAGCTTTAAAGATATTCGACAAAATGGATATCACATTGAAACCATGAACGAAAATAATAGAGAATTTCTCTATGTCACATTGCTTTCAAATGAGAAAAAAGAAGTGTTAGAAAAATTCCCAGCTTTATCCTCTAGATTATATTTTACTCATATAAGACATGTCGAAACGAATGTCGTCTTAAATAAGAAAATTAATGATCCAAAGACATTCATTTTATGGCATGACCAGTTTGGTCATTCAGGATCATCAATGATGCGAAGAATAATTAATAATTCGAGTGGACATCCTTTAAGGAGTCACAAAATATTTTCAGCTGGTGATTATAATTGTGCTAGTTGTTCTCAAGGTAAATTGATAGTTAAATCATCCCCAAGTAAAATTGTTGTAGATGTTGGGTTTTGGGGTTCATGCACAGTGAAGATTTCAAAAATATTTTGAGAAAAACCTTAACAGGATCCGAATCTGATTCCACTAAAATACGTTTATACTATGAAAACTTAATCATACCTCACTTGCAATGTACCTTTCTGAAGGTTAATCGATCTCTAAGGCGCTGCCAACAACGAACGCCCTCTATCAGCAGTCCACACACGAATGACGGCCGAGATTTGAAGTGCTAGCTTCGAGAGAAGACTAAACCTTTTTGTTTCTCTCCAAAACAATCCAGAGCATACCAAAAAACCCTAAGTCGTTTCTTAAAACGAAAATAGAGTTTCAGCCCTTTTCAAATCTTTCGTACTTGTATTCTAACTCAAAGCGTCTATTTACACAACCCTTGTATATAGACGGTTAAGTAAATTACACATATACCCCTACTTAAAGAAGTATAAGTGTAATACACTACAAGGACGTTTCTGCCATAAATTTTATCATATAAAATTCATTTTTCTGAACCATCTTAAAATCTCGCAAAACCATTCTCATTGTGCGACCCAATAGGCTCATACAACGTTGGTAGTGTACCAAAACATATTTTAGGGTACAAGTCATAAGCGGCCTCTAGCAAGACATTATGACTACCCAAGTTGTACGAATATCAAATCGATACAACCTAATCAATAGTGTATATAACATCCTTTTGTCACACGATATCCTTTTGATCAAACATAAGGCATGGAATTGTCATCCAACATATTCAATCGTACTAGTCTCGATTTCTAGGTAGACTGAAAACATCTAAGTTACATTGATCAATATCAATTCACTTAGACTAGGCCTTTTAACAGTCTAACACATCAAGGGATCCACTGAATATCTCTCTTTATATGAGAAGGACAAATTTTATCTCGATTACACAACTTCATCACATTATTCACACAGTAACCAATCACAACCTTTATAATCGTCCGGTTAAAGACAATATTTGATTGTGTCAAATCACTGTATTCCTAATGTTGAAGTCTCTGGTAATCTCAAGTCAGAGGACTGAAAAATATACCTATCATGAGAAACAATTAGACTTAATCCATGTGATGTTCTCATAGCAGGTCGGTTCAGTACTTTGTTCCCTAACAAGTACTCATGATCTTGATTCATATTCCTATACGTATAATCATCGTATGATCATCAATCAAGACTCACACTAGTCTTAATTCATTATAGTTCCCAGTATAATAATCGAATAGGGACATTTATGATATTTTTGTAAATACCCATGGATCTTATTATAATGTAAACGTGCAAATCAATTATAATAAACAGCAAATGAAATCCTCTATTTTATTAACTAAAAATGTATTCAAAAAGACTGTTAATGGATTGACCTATGGCACATTTTCCAACATCTCCCACTTGCTCTAGGGCCAATCATTCATGCATCTAATGCCTAATGATCTAACATGACCATCATGTTTCATTTGTGGAAGAGTCTTTGTCAATGGATCTGCAACGTTGTCTTCAGTAGGTACTCTGCAAATCTTTACGTCTCCCCTCTCAATAATTTCTCTGATGAGATGAAAACGCCTGAGTATATGTTTGGATCTGTGGTGTGATCTAGGTTCCTTGGCCTGTGCTATTGCCCCGTTATTGTCATAATACAAACAAATAGGGTTAGCAATACTTGGAACCACACCTAATTCAGAAATGAACTTTTTGATCCAAACTGCCTCCTTTCTTTCTTTTGATCGGACGCCGCAATATACTCGAACTTGTTGTAGAATCTGCTACAGTCTCTTGCTTCGAACTTTTCCAGCTTATTGCACCTCCATTCAAAGTAAACACATATCCAGACTGCGATCTAAAATCATCTATATCAGTTTGAAAACTTGCATCTGTGTAACCATTTACAACTAGATCGTTTTCAAAACCTCTATAGACTAAGAACACTTCTTTAGTCCTTCTTAAGTACTTAAGGATGTTCTTTACTGCTATCCAGTGACTCTCACCAGGATTTGACTGATATCTGCTTGTAGTGCTCAAAGCATATGATACATCAGGTCGAGTGCATAGCATAACATACGTTATAGATCCAATAGCTGATGCATATGGAATCTTATTCATACGATCTCGCTCATCATTTGTCCTAGGACATTGATTCTTGCTGAGACTTATGCCATGAGATAATGGCAGCAATCCTCTTTTAGAGTCTTGCAAATTGAACCTATTCAGTACCTTGTCTATGTAAGCACTTTGACTTAAACCGATTAGCCTCTTAGATCTATCCCTATAGATCCTTATCCCTAGGATATAGGCTGCATCTCCTAAGTCTTTCATTGAGAAACAATTCCCTAACTAAGACTTGACACTCTGCAATGTTGGGATGTCATTTCCAATGAGCAATATATCATCAACATACAGTACCTGAAAAACAACTACACTCCCACTGACCTTCTTGTATACACAAGGCTCATATTCGTTCTTAATAAAACAAAAATCCTTAATTACTTCATCAAAACGAAGATTCCAACTCCGAGAAGCTTGCTTTAATTCATAAATGGATCTTTGAAGCTTGCATACCTTCCTAGAATTTTCAGGATGTACAAAACCTTCAGGTTGTGTCATATACACGTCCTCAAGCAACTTTCCATTAAGAAATACAGTTTTTACATCCATTTGCCATATCTCATAGTCATAATATGCAGCAATGGCTTATGGATTTAAGCATTGCTACCGGCGAAAAAGTTTCATCATAATCAACACCTTGAGTCTGTCTGAAACCTTTTGCTACAAGTCTTGCTTTGAAAGTATGCACTTTGCCATCCATGTCAGTTTTCTTCTTGAAAACTCATTTACATCCAATGGTCTTACCACCTTCAGGTAAATCAACCAAGTTCCAAACTTGGTTATCATACATGGATTGCATCTCAGAGTTCATGGCACTTAGCCATTTATCTAAGTCTGGTCCAGACATAGCCTCCTGATAAGTGGTGGGCTCATTTTGATCCATAAGCAACACATCACGACTATCAGTAATGAGAAATCTAAATCTCTCTGGCTCATGTCTTACCCTACCAAATTTACGTGGGCCTTGTGTCACTTGCGGAGGTTCAACTGGTTCAGAACGTTGTTGAACTTCCAGTAGCGGTTCAGTATTTATTTGTGATTCTTGAACTTCTTCAAGATTTATTTCTCTCCCACTAGTGTCTTTTGAAATAAACTATTTTTCCATAAAGACACCATACCGAGCAACAAACACTTTGTTCTCAGCGGGATTATAAAAGTAATATCCTTTTGTTTCCTTAGGATACCCCACAAATAAACACTTATCAGATTTAGGTGCTAGTTTTTCTGAGACTTGTCGCTTTACGTAAGCCTCACAACCTCAAATCTTAAGAAAAGACAAACTAGGTCTCTTCCCGTACCATATCTCATATGGTGTTTTATCAACCGCTTTAGAAGGAACTCGATTTAGAGTGAAAGCTACAGTTTGTAATGCATAACCCCAAAAGGATAATGGAAAATCCGCATGACTCATCATAGATCGAACCATATCTAATAAGGTTCGATTTCTCCTTTCAGAAACTCCATTCCATTGTGGAGTTGCTGGTGGAGTCAATTGGGAGACAATCCCACAATTTCTAAGATGATCATCAAATTCTTGGCTTAAATACTCACCACCTCGATCGATCGAAGTGTTTTGATAGTTTTACCCTGTTGATTCTGCACTTCATTTTGAAACGTTCGAAACATCTCAAATGATTCAGTTTTATGTTTCATAAGATATACATAACCATATCTGCTGAAATCATCAATAAATGTAATGAAGTAATGATAACCTCCTCTAACCATTGTGTTTGTAGGACCACATACATCAGTATGTATTAGACCCAATAAATCACTTGCCCTTTCACTGTATCCAGTAAAGGGACTTTTAGTCATCTTGCCTCGTAAACAAGATACGCACATTTCATATGTTTCTAAATCAAATGAGTCTAGAAGTCCATCTTTATAGAGCTTCTTTATGCGTTTCTCATTTATGTGCCCGAGACGACAATGCCAAAGTTAGTTTTGATTCAAATCATTTGACTTAAATCTCTTTGTATTTATGTTAAAGACTGGAGTATCAGTGGACTTTTTCATGTTTAGAATATAAAGACCATCACACAAATCAGCATTTGCATAAAATATTCCTTTACGAGAAATGGAACATCTATTATTCGCAATAATAAAATCAAAACCATCCATATCCAAGCATGAAACAGAAATGATGTTTTTCGCTTAAGTGCAATGTGCACAAAATAACAATTATTTAAAGTTAAGATAAGTCCACTAGGTAAGACTAAGTCATATGATCCAACAGGTAGGGCAGCAACTCTTGCTCCATTCCATACGCGGAGGATGACTTCTTTTTTCAGCTTCCTACTTCTGGTGAGTTCCTGCACATTTATACAAATGTGAGATCCACATCCGGTATCCAATGCCCAGGAATCACTTGTAGATAAATTAATTTCAATAACATAAATACCTAAAGTGGTAGTCGCACTACCCTTTTTCTTCTTTAAATCTTCTAGATAAAGTTTGCAATTTCTAAACCAATGTCCAGGTGCATGGCAGAAATGACAATTTCCTTCCTTTTTCCTTTTGGTGCTTTGAAGCAGGAACAGACTGAGGCTTGACTTGTTCCATAGGCTTTGCGACAGGTACAGCAGCAGCCTTGGCAACTTTAGCTTTGCCTTTGCCTTTCTTCTTCATTCCCTTTCCCTTTTGGACCATCAGCACATTACTAGAGGGTTTCTTGATATTTTGTTCAGCAGTTTTGAGCATCAAATGCAACTCTGAAATTGATTTCTCCATATTATTCATATTGTAGTTCATCACAAATTGTGAGTAACTCTCCGGTAATGAATTTAGGATCAAATCCGTAGCCAACTCTTGGCTTATGGGAAATCCAAGTCTATCAAGTTGGTCAACATAGCCCTTCATCTTCAGAAGATGCGGACTAACTGACGCAACCTCAGTCATCTTACAAGAATGCAGGTTCTTGACTGTTCGAACCTTTCTTGCCTAGCTTGTTGTTGGAACATTTCGTTCAGCGTTACAGCCATGTCGTAGGCTTCCATTAGTTTCATGTCCTTCTTAAGTTCAGGAACCATAATTGCCAACATAATGCATGCAACATCAGTAGAATCGTTGACATTCTTATTATGCGCATCCTTCACAGCTTTTGTAGCATTGGTTGGTGGGTCCTCAGGGATCGGAGCATCCAGAACATATAACTTGCATTCATGCTTGAGAACGATTCTCAAGTTTCTGAACCAATCAAGAAAGTTAGTCCCAGATAGCTTATCCTTCTCAAGGATAGATCGCAGTGACAGGGGATTATTATTACTTGAAGAGGCCATTGATCTACAATAAAGATTATGCAGAGTTTATTTTAGTATAGAGGAATAGACTCCCACTAAATTAACAACCCTCTAAAAACATACTGTTTATTTAGGGGACTAAATCCATATTTCGTCTAATTCTATAACAGCTATAGCATGAAACACAGAACTAGATTATTTAGGTAGGTAACAGTTACCAATTACATCTTATATAATTTTAGATACTTTTATGAGATACATGACATCTTATGTCTTAGCATGTTTTTATCTCATCATATGCCTAAAGTCCAAAACTATTTTGATAGCTTTATTAAGTCGGACCAATTTAAACATTTAGGTAACTCTTACCCAACTTATCTCACCAAGATAACACAATATACCCAACTATGACTGAAACCATATTAGTGCGATCGAGGCCTTGATAAGTGTTTAAAATTGGATGGCACAAGACTTAAGATTTAATAGAGGGATTTTATTCAGTTTTAGTGATTTTTAAGTAAACAATGAAATATCATATATTTTATTGATTTGTAGAACCACTAAACAATTTAGGAAATTTTTATGCTATTCACTAATAGAAGAATTTCCATGCACTAGGATTAATTAGACAGCGGTCCCGCTGGCCGGTCAGCGGACGGGGAAACAGGGGGCAACGCCCCATTTTTTTTTTATTTTTTTTAGAAGACAAATCTCAATTCCGAAAATTGAAATTCGCTATAGAAAATCATATTTTTCGTTGATTTTACTATACTAAATTTACCCCTTAATTTATCCAAAATTAAGTCAATTAAAACGTTTTTAATTAACTCGGGCCCACATCTAACTAATCATCTTATCCTAATCTAATTAGGACTTTAGATATTTGAATCCTAGCATATCACCAATAACAAACTTCTCCATATTTATCTCCTATCCAATAGGGATAATGAAACTGATTTTGCATATATCTTCTAATCTAATTGTTATCTATCTTTATCAAATAGAAACTTCATAACAAAATAGATATAAAAAGATAAATAAATAATTTCAAAAATTAATTATTTGCAATTTCGATCTTCATCCAAATAATCACAAACATGTAATTGAATCATGAACTGCTATCCCAATCGAATTTAATGGTGTCATGGATCATAGAACACGAAACTCAATTCATGAAAATTATTCAAATTAACCTAACATGGTTACTAGCATATACGAAACTAATTTCAATTAAATCACGAATATATATGTCATATACACAAAACATGATAATAAATCTCACAGAAAACTTATGTATATCAGATATACATCAACTATTAACATGCTTTCAATCATATATCATAAGAAAACATGCAATGAGTTTAATGAAATCAAACTCGAGATACCACTGTTGGGTTTTGGGGTTCATGCACAGCGGAGATTTCAAAACTATTTTGAGAAAAACCCAAACAGGATCCGAATCTGATTCCATTAAAACACGTTTATACTATGAAAACTTAATCATACCTCACTCACAATGTACCTTTCTAAAGGTTAATTGATCTCTAAGGCGTTGCCAACAACGAACGCCTTCTATCAGCAGTCCACACACAAACGGCGGCCGAGTTTTGAAGTGATAGCTTCGAGAGAATACTAAACCTTTTTGTTTCTCTCCAAAATAATCCAGAGCATACCAAAAAACCCTAAGTCGTTTCTTAAAATGAAAATAGATTTTCAGCCCTTTTTAAATCTTTGGTACTTGTATTCTAACTCAAAGCGTCTATTTATACAACCCTTGTATATAGACGATTAAGTAAATTACACATATACCCCTACTTAAAGAAGTATAAGTGTAGTACACTACAAGGACGTTTCTGTCATGAATTTTATCATATAAATTTCATTTTTCTGAACCATCTTAAAATCTTGCAAAACCATTCTCAGTGTGCGACCCAATAGGCTCATACAACGTTGGCAGTGTACCAAAACACATTTTGGTATACAAGTCATAAGCGACCTCTAGCAAGACATTATGACTACCCAAGTTGTACGAATATCAAATCGATACAACCTAATCAATAGTGTATATAACATCCTTTTGTCACACGATATCCTTTTGATCAAACATAAGGCATGGAATTGTCATCCAACATGTTCAATCGTATTAGTCTCGATTTCTAGGTAGACTGAAAACATCTAAGTTACATTGATCAATATCAATTCACTTAGACTAGGCCTTTTAACAGTCTAACACATCGAGAGATCCACTGGATATCTCTTTTTATATGAGAGGGACAAATTCTATCTCGATTACACAACTTCACCACATTATTCATACAGTAACCAATCACAACCTTTATAATCGTCCGGTTAAAGACAACGTTTGATTGCGTCAAATCATTGTATTCCTAATGTTGAAGTCTCTAGTAATCTCAAGTCAAAGGACTGAAAAATATATCTATCATGAGAAACAACTATGACTTAATCCATGTGTTCTCATAGCGAGTCGGTCTAGTACTTTGCTCCATAACAAGTACTCATGATCTTGATTCGTATTCCTATACGTATAATCATCGTATGATCATTAATCTAGACTCACACTAGTCTTAATTCATTATAGTTCCCAGTATAATAATCGACTAGGGACATTTATGATATTTCTGTAAATACCCATGGATCTTATTATAATGTAAACATGCAAATCAATTATAATAAACAGCAAATGAAATCCTCTATTTTATTAACTAAAAATGTACTCAAAAAGACTTTTAATGGATTGACCTAGGGCACATTTCCCAACAGTAGAATCCCCAGTTTTCTTAGAACGCATTCAGGGAGACATATGTGGACCTATTCATCCTCACTGTGGACCATTTAGATATTTCATGGTTTTGATAGATGCATCAACTAGGTGGTCACATGTTTGTTTGCTTTCGACCCACAATGTTGCATTTGCTAGACTTTTAGCCCAAATCATTAAGTTAAGAGCGCTGACAACCCAATCAAGACCATCCGTCTTGATAATGCCGAGGAATTTCAATCTCAAGCATTTAAAAATCATTGCATGTCTATAGGAATTACCATTGAACATTCTGTTCTACATGTGCATACCCAAAATGGTTTGGCAAAATCTCTGATCAAACGCATTCAATTAATTGCCAGACCTTTAATCATGAGAACTAAGTTATCAACTTCAGTTTGGGGACATGCAATCCTTCATGCAGCATCTATCATTTGTTATAAGCCTACTGCATACCATGAACATTCCCCCATGCAACTCATTTTAGGTCAACAACCAAATATTTTACACTTAAGAATTTTTGGTTGTGTAGTGTATGTTCCTATACCACCTCCCAATAGAACTAAGATGGGTCCACAACGAAAACTTGGGATTTATGTTGGATTTAACTCATCGTTCATTATAAGATATCTTGAGCCCTTAACAGGGGATTTATTTGCTGCACGTTTTGCTGATTGTCACTTTGATGAAGCAATTTTTCCACCATTAGGGGGAGATAAGAAGTCAATTCAAAAGGAATGGTGCGAAATTTCTTGAAATGCATCAACTTTATTATATTATGATCCATGAACAAATCAATATGAACTTGAAGTTCAAAAGATCATTCATTTGCAACAAATCGCAAATCAATTACCAGATGCATTTAATGATGCAAAACAACTGACAAAATCACATATTCCAGCTGTAAATGCTCCTGCAAGAATTGATGTCTCTATGTAACAAAATGCACAAGAACCAACGAAACGTTTAAAGCGTGGAAGACCGGTTGGTTCAAAGGATACAATTCTTCAAAAGAGGAAAACGGGAGTAAAAATAAATACAAATCAAAATACTCTTGAGAAAGCACAAGAATCCTTTGATAAGGGTTTGTCATAACAAGTTGATTCTGATAAGGAACAACTTCCTCTAGAAAAAGATGAAAAAGATGAAAGTAATGAGATCTCAATAAATTATTTAAACTCTGGTAAGATTTGGTATCGAAATGAAATTGTTCCTGATGATATATTTGCTTTCAATGTGTCCTTTGAAATATGTGAAAATGATGATGATCCAGAACCACGATCAGTGGATGAATGTCAAAAAAGACCTGATTGGAAAAATGAAAAGATGTTATCCAAGCAGAGCTAAACTCATTAAGGAAACGAAAGGTTTTTGGACCAATTGTCTAAACGCCAGATGGCGTAAAACCTGTTGGACATAAATGGATATTTCTACGAAAGAGAAACGAAAAAAATGAAGTTACAAGGTACAAAACAAGACTTGTAGCTCAAGGTTTCTCACAAAGACCTGGCATCGATTATGAGGAAACATATTCTCCTGTTATAGATGCAATCACATTTTGGTTCTTGATAAGTCTTGCAGTATCTGAAGGGCTTGATATGCATTTAATGGATGTCGTTACAGCATATCTGTACGGATCTCTAGACAGTGAGATATATATATGAAAATCCCTGATGGATTTGTAATATCCGATGAAATAAAATCAAAACCTCATAACATGCATTCTATAAAATTACAAAGGTCTTCGTACGGGTTGAAACAATCCGGACGAATGTGGTACAAACGTCTTAGTGATTATTTACTGAAAGAAGGATATGTAAATAATCCGCTTTGCCCATGTGTCTTCATTAAAAGATCATCAACAGGATTTGTGATTATTGCTGTATATGTTGATGATTTAAATATAGTGGGAAACCACGACGACATCGTTAGAACATCCGAATACTTGAAAAAGAAATTCTAGATGAAAGAACTTGGAAAAACAAGACTTTGTCTTCGTTTGCAAATTGAACATTTTTCAAGTAGAGTACTTGTCCATCAATCAAATTATATTGAAAAATTATTAAAAAGATTTTATATTGACAAGGCACATCCATTGAGCTCTCCAATGGTTGTCAGATCACTTGAAGTGGATAAGGATCCATTTCGACCTCATGAAAGTGATAAAGAGCTAATTGGTCCGGAGGTACCATATTTAAGTGCAATTGGTGCACTTATGTATCTTGCAAATTGTACAAAACCCGATATTGTTTTTGCTGTCAACCTACTTGCAAGATATAGCTCTTCACCAACTCGAAGACATTGGAATGGTGTTAAACATGTTTTTCAATATCTTTGAGGAACAAGTGACATGGGTTTATTTTACTCGAGAGGGGTAAAATTGAATCTTCAAGGTTATGCAGAGGCTAGATTTTTATCTGATCCCCACAAGGCCCGTTCTTAAACGGAATATGTATTCACCTATGGTAATACTGTTGTATCATGGAAGTCAGTAAAACAAACTATGGTTGCTACTTCTTCCAATCATTCTGAAGTACTTGCAATTCATGAAGCAAGTCGTGAATGTGTTTGGTTGAGAAACATGATTGAAAATATTCAAGAATCATGTGGATTGCCTTCAATAAAAGATTTTTCAACCATATTATATGAAGATAATGCAGCATGTATTGCACAATTAAGTGAAGGATTCATAAAAGGGGACAGAACAAAACACATTTCACCAAAATTCTTTTATGCGCATGAGCTTCAGAAGAATAGTGAAATTGATGTCAAGCAAATCCGATCGAGCGATAATTTTGCTGATTTATTCACAAAAGCCTTACCAACTACGACATTTAAAAGGCTTACATATGGTATTGGCTTGCGTAAACTTAAAGACATTGCAAGTAAAGAAACTGAACAAGTATCACCCATGTTCACATGAGGGGGAGTTATTGATTAGTGTATTACACTCTTTTTCCCTTAGCTATAGTTTTATCCCATTGGGTTTTTCTAGCAAGGTTTTTAATGAGGCAATCTTAACAATATTATACACATCTTAATATTTATGAGAATAGTGTACTCTTTTTTCTTTTACTATATTTTTTCCCGCAGGGTTTTTCTTAGTAGAAGTTTTAACGAGGCACAATCTCTAAGCAAGTGTCATCCAAGGGGGGAGTGTTATGGAATATGGATGACCATGCATGTACACCAACATATTGTGTAGTCATGTAACTTGTATTTCTCACCTAATAGTACCTCCAATTGTCTATGTTGCTTGTGATGTGTTGTATGACATGGGGTGTATGTATTACTTGTATACATTATATGAAGTACATTTATCATCATCACCAAATGGCCTATATAAAGGGTGCCAACCTCATTGTAAAAACACACCAAGTTGAATGAAAACTTCTCATTCCAACTATCTCATTTCTTTTCTTCTCCTTTGTAGTAGTAGTTTGTAGTAGTAAAAGTTTTTAATTTTCTATTTCATTATCTATATATATATATATGTATATATATGTCCATCGTTACTTTGGATAGAACCATTATGATTTGGAGGAATTCATTCGAGACATACGAAAAGGTTTTGTACGTGCTAGGAGAAGATTCCTCGAATTCATGGGTTATCGGTCACTGGTCACCGGCGAGTTATGAATTGAAGTTGAATGTACTTAACAATAATGAGACAATGACCGCATTTATATTTATCTCTTTTATGATTAATTGTGCCCTAGCTCTTTTTATATCCATGTGTCACTATTATGTTTTCATGTCTATTGTTGCATGCTAGTTATTTATTGTATTTGATATTACTTAGATGATTAATGGTCGGGCAAATCATCAATTTATTGAGCCCGTTGATTATGTTTACTCCATTAATAATATTTCCACGTGCCTCTTTGTCTGTGATAGCTTAGGGAAAAGAGAAACCTAGGATTGCGAGCCTTCTCTTCTTGTTTTGAGACTCTACTTATTTATCATATTTTGAAAACTTGTATTAAAATTAAGAGAAAGAGTAATGTTATTTGGACTCACGAGTCTAAACTCTTAGGGGGGTCTTTAAAACTTTTTTATTTCAAAGTCATCATCAAGCAATAAATGACTTTGAAATAACAACTTGTAAAACTCCTTTGAAATTTGTAAAAAGGTTTAAAAACGTCCTATGAGTTTCAACTCAAAGAGCTCATCAGATTTTTTGTAAGAGAAATTTGCTCGAGTAAAATTTTAGAAACCCAACTTCATTATAGTTGTGAAACTTAGCCACCTCTTTTGGTATACAATTGGTAAAGACGTTTTTTTTATAAGAAAGAAATCAACTTTTCTTGCCCCTTATAGAACTCGAACTCCCACTCTCTTGCAATAATACCGCATACCAAACCATTGGGTCACCCACTTAATTGATATTGGAACAAATCGATGTTTTGATTCTGCATTTTATTTTTCCTTACAAATGTTAAAAATTATTATGTTATTTTTTCGCAGGTTAAAGCTTATTAGGCCATCACTTGACTCATTGGGTTATCTCAATGGGTTTGGGGATAGTTTAGGTCGGGCAGCCCTTTTGTGGAAATGAGGGTCATCACCGTGTTCTTGGTTAGAGTTGTGTTATACATGATTTTCTAACATCATTAGAGGTTGAATTGTATTTTGAAAGTGAGATTTCAAGTATTCCATTGTGTATTCACAGTTTTGCACGAAAGGGAGAAATCTTGTCTAAAAGAGAGCAGTTAGGCGCCTTCAATTATGTTTGGATTTCCTTGTTTCTTCTTGTTTTTACATTTGTAGTTTTGTTTCAACATAATAACATGATATATTGGTAATGAGAAACCAAGTGACTCCAATATGAAAAATGAAGTTTTTGCATTTATTTAGTATCAAAACAGACAAACAACAGAAATTCATAATACAGCTTGTGAACGTCGTAGTTCCTGACAATACAAATTCGAACCTGAGCACTCATACGTACACGTTTTGGCCTAACTCAATTTATTAACTCTTCTTAACTCATTTAAAAACGATTCATTTAGTGAATATATATAGACTTTCATGTATCTATTAGGAAAGACATGCCTCTTAGTAAATATACATAACTTTTATTATGCTATGTCTATCTACATGATTGCATATCTTTTCACATAATTTCTCTTCAAATTATAAACAATTAAATAATATAATCAACTGTTCCAAGATAGCCGATTTTACATTATTGATGATTTAGTCAAATAACAGAGATAAAATAATTAATAGAACAAACTCTTAAAACAAGTGACGCATTTAAGTTGGATAAGCTAGATACTATCCGACAAATCAACCAATCAAAGGAATTTCAATATATGGAAGTATATCGATAGGGCTATATGCATGATTTCTTAATTTAGAAGTCCACTTGCACTCCCGTGTCATACACTTCCCCTGCTTTCCAGTCCTTAGGAATGTTGTTAATGGGCACTACCCATGACTCATCTCCGTCGTCTATGTCGCTCAACAGCATTCTTACGGACAGAGGCCCTCTTGGAGGTGAACCCACTGCCCAGACGGCGCCATGACTCCTATCCAACAGCTTGCATGAAAAATTCTGAGTCTGCGCAAGTAATAAAAGTAGTGGCCTTAGATTAAGCTTGCTCTAAATATTTATATTTGTGGCTCATAAGAGACTGAAATTTATTTATGAGTATAGGAGAAAATATGTTAATATATATATATATATACCTCGCAGAGCTGAACAGCAGTGATGTCCTTCTTCCCTCCTTGATACCATATAACAAAAGCAAAGTAGTGAGGGTTGTTGCTGCTCTCATCAATCTTGATTGTGATGTTCTTGCTTGGGTAGTTGCATGAAACCCTGAAAATTTAAATACCTCCACCATATGTTAGCTAGTGAAGATATATATATAAAATATAATATAACAAGCTGCTAATGAAGATGCAATACACCAACAATAATTTCTTAAGATGCTAATTAATTACATTTTATATATTGTGATTGTCTTATGATCCTTACCGGCGATATTCAACATCGACCACACCAAGTTGTAGCAAAGATGCTCCTAAATCTTTTGTTTGCGCCATCCTTCCGAAGGCTCGTTGGCTTAGAATGAAGTCCGTGTTGGCACTTGAGCCTTGATCTGTAACGACCACATTGACTCCATTTTCTGCACAGTACTTGGGGTTGGTGCATCTCACCTAATGGACAGACAGTAAAGATATGGTGAAAAATGATTATATACACATATATGATCCCCACTGTCGCAAACTCGCAATAGAATTTTGCTGAGCTAATTAATGAAATCTTATACATATAATATTACAATATTTTATATGTGTACCTGGTAGCATGCACCACATCCAACTCCATCTCTATAGAGTTGCGATGCTGCTGATACATCTCCTCCATTTATAGTAGCCCCAAATGAACCAAATCCACAAGCCCCTTCTGTTAATAAGGAGAAATATAGTACAATTAATAAATCAAACTAGATATAAAATTATAACAGAATTTATATCGCAACAGAAAAACAAGAATTCTTTTTGTTCATTAAATTTATCTTACGATCAGTTCCATGTTCATCCGAGTTTGGGTAGTAAGCAGCACGAGAATGAGTGAAGCAATCCTTGCATGTAGCGCCCTCTACCGGTGTTTGCCTAAGAAGTAAGCAAACAAGGAGGCAAACAATTGGAGATTGGAGGGAAAGAGCGCGAGCCATTGGAGAAAGGTTTGGAAAGAGAGAGAATATTAGAGAAGCAATGGAGAAATGGAAGACAAGATGAAAGTGATGAGGAGCAATTGAGTGTTCTAGCTGGAATTTATAGTGAGTTCGAATAGCTAGCCTGCCTTGCCTTGAATGTCACAACTTGGACTTTGACATTCTGTTTTTCATGTAGTGTTTTAATTAAGCATCTAATATTTATTGTTAATTCAACCTTTGTTAGGCTTCAAATTGTTGAACTTAATGGTCACATTCCTTTCCACGTTGACAAACTTACAATATAAATAAAATCAGCTGATCTTTGTCTTTAATTATTTTATGATTTTTCTCGAGAGAATGCCACGCTGCATTTGATTATTTTTTAATATATATAAACTTCAAATCTCTGACATTATTGTCAATTAAGGCATATTATTGTCAATTAAGGCTAAATGTCTATGCTTAACATTTTTCACACTAATTATCCAGATCAAACCCTCGACCTTAATTACCAAGTAATAGATGTTGTAGCGACGTCGGTTTTGACCATACTTTACCTAACAAATAATGTGAAAATTGTAGAGACAGCACCACCACAGATTAGAGAGTTTGAAGGGCAATTGAAAAGATATAGTCTGGTCATGGTTGATAGGAGCTGTAAGGGTGATCAGTTTGGTGGCTATGCACTAGTGCGAGAAGTCTAAGCCTGAAATCTGAATCAGGCATCTTGGTAATTCACATGTGCATCAACCGTCACATCTGGGACCATATAGGCAGCTACATATAGATAGGATACAGCTACTTGAAACAACGAGGAAAGGAAGTGGAAGGATAAGCCGTTTTCTTCATTGAACATGTGAGAGAAAAATTACCAACTTCATGAGGCTTCAAAGATTTTGTTAATTAATTATGCCTGCTAGTTCTTTATTACTATAGATATTTAACTATATATATATACTCGTACATCTATTAAAAGCGTCAGTGTTAGATAATATTTGACTTAGATGCGGGGAGGACCGATTAGTATATAATAACTAATGAAGAGATTAATTTAATTAAGTAAGAAAAAAAATTCTTATTCAAAGTTTAAACAATACTACAGTAGTGGTTAGGACTTACGAGACCAAGCGGGTCTAAAAAGCACAATTGTATACAGGGAGTTCAAAGAGTCCTACATCAGCAATGACATGGATGCCACTATGAAAAAGTGGGCCATGGTTCCCATGTCAAAGATGCTTATCTAGCTATGCATAGTGTTATTTTCACTTTGAAATATCAAACAAATAATTTAGCGCACTATTCGGAAGGAAGCGGTCCATGGTCTCCATGTTTGCTCTGTGTACTTATCATCAATTTTTTTCCATGAAATTCTTTGCGGCTTCAGAATCTATTTTTTGTCCATAGGCGACCTTAGAGCATCTACAATGAAATGTGGATTGAATGTTAATATGTGCCACTTAAAATTAAATAGATATTTGAGGTGAAAAAACCGTCTCTATTAGAGTGTGCATTTTGAATATCAAGATGACGTGGATAGACATTGTCTATTTTGAATGTCACTTCTTGACATTCAAATTGACATCTATATTGGATAATAATTTTTTTTTTAATATTTACTAATTTTATTTAGACTTTATTTTCACATTTTAATTAATAAAATTATAAAAAGAAATATCATCTCATCAATTGAGCCACAAATTCATATCAACCATTAGAGACCTATTTTGAAGTTCAATGTCAATTTGAGCCACATGAGATGGACATCCTCTTCACATTAAGAATCCATGTCCACAATCTACATTTACCATTGGAGATGCTCCAATAGAATGTGAATTGAATGTCAATGCGTGCCACCTAGGACTAAATAGATATTGGAGTGAAAAAATCATCTCTAATGGAATGTGCATTTTGAATGTCAAGATGGCGTAGATAGACATTATCTATTTTAAATTTCACTTCTTGACATTCAAATTGACATCCACGTTGGATAATAGGTTTTCTAAAAATATTTACTTATTTTATTTAGACTTTATTTTCACAATTTAATTAATAAAATAATAAAAAGAAATGTCACCTCATCAAGAGCCACAAATTCACATCAATTATTGGAGACCTATTTTGAAGTTCAATGTCAATTTGAGCGACATGGGATGAACATATCATTTACCATTGGAGATGCTCTTAAACGTTTGTTCCTGCATTTTGATCTACAATATAAATCACATTTCACGCATCACCCAAATACGAATTAATATTGAATGGATACAAACTTCATTGATTTGAAGTGTTCTCCTTACCGAAAACTTCATAGATTAACTTTAAAAATGTAAATGAAAAGGGAAGTGTATGGAGGTTCACTGTGTTAACAGATTTCTCAATTCGATCACCTCGAAGAACCTCTCCTAAGTTTTCTGCACTGTTCTGGATATTCTAAGGCTTACAATAGGGAAGGAAATAGTAATCATACGGGAGCTGAGTTTTGGTAGATGAAAGTTTGTTCACTCACATAAAGGGGATCACCCTGCATGTCATCAAGGAAAACAAGAGTAAGATAATCAACTATTCATGACTTGATCATGAAAATCTTATAATTACCCATGTCCTTGTACAAACATCATAACAGAAATAATCAATTTATGGTTAGAAATAGAATCAACATGGAATTAAGACCAAAAAAATACACTACCAGCAGCACTATTAACTAGAAAGTAAGAGAAAAATGAAAACACGTACCCATGTGCTCTATGTATATATATATAGCAATGTAAGTATAGCAAATGCACATATGGTCGAACAGGTTAGTGCAATTGTTGATTCACTTTCTTTTTTCGCTTTGAAGTTCCTAAACTTACTAGGAGAATAATTTATAAAAATGGTTTGTTCTTTCATAAAGAAGCTGCTGCATTCATGGAGAAGGTTGGCGCAGCTGTTCTGAAATACATGGCAGCTTAAAAACAAGTTAGACATGTAAACTCATTCGCCCTTCTTTCTTTTCATTAGTTTCTTAGAAATAAATGCCTGCAGCGCATGGCATGCCTAATTAATGCTTCAATTTTGTGATCATATATGAAGTGCCTTGTTTTGGTGCAGATGGATTTCAATTGATGCAACATGAACATGAACTTTTAATGTGCATTGGATCAGCATGAGATATATATATATATATATATATATAATGGTGGAGAGCTACTGAAGTGCCTCTAATTCCACTGAAGTGCCTCTAATTGCCACTCATACTCACATATATCATGGCCTCATTGTGCCACAGTTGGAGTCTCAAGAAGAAAATTGCCTTAAGCGAAGTGTGCTTTCGAAAGATTCAAATAGCAAGTAGCAACATCTGGTACACTGATTACAATCCATGATAAAAGGCTAAACATTAGAAGCTCTTGAGGTCCAATGGAGAGAGCATTCATAAAATTCATTGCTCCATCATCTCACATCAACAGATTGAAAACAATGTACTCAATATAACGAATAGAATTCATAAGGTAACACCTAATAGAATTCAAAAAAGAGCCTACACAAAAAGATTATATCCACCCCAATCCAAACTTGACCCTATTAGTTCATACTTCCAGATCGTCTCACACAAATCTCAAAATGACTCATTCTGCAGAACAATCAAAATAAAATGCCAATGTCTGGTCTTCAAAAAATCAAAACTACTAGTCTGGCTCCACACATATCCATCTTCCAATTCGGCATACCTGCACACAAGAGAACAGCTTCAATAATTAGAAAGAAATTGCAACTCAAATTTTCACTACCACGATATAATTCAACAACAAACAACAACATAGTCTTTAATCCCAAATTACTTACGATTGCTTTGAATTTCAAAAGTCATAATTACCTCAGTGCCATAAACTTACATTTTTGTGGGGGATTTAAAAAGTTGCTTTTCAATCCAAATTATTGGAAACAGCTTTTTAGATCATTGTTTTCTTAAGTCAATTCAAGAGATGCGTCTCTCATCAAGCAAACCCCATTGAGCTGAGGAGGAGAAAACAAATTGATCTGGCACTTTTCTAAGGATGAAAGTTACCATGTCAGATCAGGCTATACGAGTCACAGCGAATGAGGTCACTAATGCGAAAATGACTAAGTAGAGGGAGATTGGAATAGGGTCTGGAATATGTGCATTTCCTGCAAAGGTTAGAGCATTTTATTTGGAGAATTTTAAGGTGTTGCCTGCCACTTAACTACTGCCTAGTTGAGAGGGGACTCTATATTGATGATACATGTGTGTGTTGTAACAATGGACAAGAATCTCTAGAGCACTTCCCATTTGAATGTTCTGCAACTAAAGGATGATGGTACCGAAAATTCAAAGACACTCAACAGCAGTTCCTTTTTTTTTTTTTTGCAAGACAACAGCAGTTCCTTTTAATATCAGAAATTGGTTCTTTGGTCTTTCAAATATTTTCTCAATGGAAGAAGTGGAGAAGATCAGCACACCTACTATTGGGGCTTTGGAATTTTAGGAACTATAAGGAGTGGAACAAAAACAAACAACCAGCAACACAGGTGATTTCAAGTACCATCGATTGGTTGAAGTCATGGAAGGAGGCGCGAGAAAAAAGACAAAGCGAGTACGAGGAACATCTCATCAAATCAATCTTTGCAAACCCCAAGCTTGGGATGGATTAAATGTAATATCGACGCAGCTATTTTTTGTGGATTCACTCCAGATAGGACTAGGAATGGTAATATGAGACGAGCATGGGATGTTTATTCAAGGCCAATCAAGAATCCTCGGAAGTGACACCTCCACCGAGGCGGAAACGGCGTCGCTACGGGAGGCACTAATATGGGTTCAATGTGATCTTTGAAACGGATGTGTTGGCAATGGTGCAAGGGCTCAAGGACCCCAGTTCTAATGAATTCTAATGAATCTGAATCGGGCCAACTTCAGAAAGATTGTAGAAGATTATTGAATACTAGATTGAAATGGAAAGTTCAACATGTTGGTAGACAAGTGAATGAGGTTGCCCATAGTTTAGCAAAGCTCTCATGAATGTCATGAGAATCCCGGGTTATGGGAAGTAGCTCCTATGGATATACAAGCAATGTTGTAATTTGTACTAGCTAGCTCCTATCAATGAAATCTTTTGATATGGTCAAAAAACCTTCTGTCAAAAAAAAAAAAAAAAAAAAAATGTGAATCAAAACTAAATAGCAATAAAATCAATTACCGTCTCAAATCCTAACATCGCACAACAAAGCCTAATCCATCATCCCCCATACCATCTGTTGTTGATGACAACACGCCGCTACCTTGCCCTTGTTCAGTAAGAAATGCACTTAACAGGTCCTTGATTAAACTTGTTTTTTCAAACTGAACTTCGCATTCTTTAATAACCATCTTCTTCCATCGTCCATAAAGCTCATCGGCCTTAGATTCCGAAATAAAACTTGCGGTTCCCCCGGGGACGGAGAATGGAAGCAGCTTTGAGAAATAGTCTTTCATCAGTAGATACTGCGTTTTTGTTGCTTTTCTTCCCCATATCTCCTTGGACAGATTGTACAACTGTTCTTTCTCCGAGTGACAGGGTTTAACAGGGCTTTTAGCCCTCCTTTTAAGTTCGGTTAAAAACTTATCTCTCAACCGACATATTTTGCTCGATAAGCTCTTTTTTGTAACTTTTTCCTTTAATTCATCACCCAAAGAATCTTTTAAAGTACTATAAAAATAGGACAAGTCAAAAGAATCACCATTGTTGTATTTTTTGTACTTTTTTAGAGATTTCAAAAGTACTAACTCATCTATTCTAGTCCAAGACCTTTTGAATTGGTTGGAATTGATCTTCGCATTTTCTTTCTCCTCCTTCTTATCAGTTGTTGACGACGGATCGTGTTTCCTTTTGCTTCTCTTCTCTTTCTCTTTGGCGAGAAGCTTTGTTTTGGTAGTAGATTCTTCTTCACTCTCTGTGGCGCGAAGACGCTTGGTTTTCCTCAACGACTCCTGAGGGCCTTCACATTCTGTGGTGGTGATGGGAGGAAGACGTTTTGTCTTTTTTTGGCCTTGAGAAGAGCTGGCGGATTCTTTCGATTCTTGGGGGCCTTCAGAAGATCGATGCTTTTCGTTGGAACTTTCAGTCGAATCATCAGAAGACTGTGAACCCATTATACCAACCAACCAACCAAACAGGGAAACAAGATGAGCTTGAGTGCAAAGAGGATGCAAGAAAAATTAAGGTCGACGAAGCAGATTTGGGAACTAGAACACAAGTGGGGGTGGATTTCTTCTTTTATGTAGTTGGAGAAGCTTGTTGGGAAGATGAAGAACAGAGGGCGGGTTGTGTGCAGGTTTAGTGAAGATAAACAGTGAGCTTTGGATTAATGAGTAGACAAGGCATGATGGTGTGGTCTCGAGACCATGCGATGCCAGGATGGACGTACAGTCATGACTCTTGAGCCTCTTGGTACAAGTTTTTGATGGGGCATTTTCTTTTTTTTTTTTTTTTTTTTTTTTTTTTTTGATGGTAAAAGGGGTTTATTTCACTTCTTTAACTTTGAAACAATTGTAATAGAATAAAGTTTACCTTAACATAAGTATGTAAATACGTAATATAAGCTTGACAAAAAATAAATGTAATATGTAAAAGGGCACATTCCATCTGAGCTATAATTTTTTGTTTACATTAATAAAATATCGAAGCATCGTCTCCTTTACTTCAAAAAAAAAAAAAAAAATGCAAGAGGGACGCTTCGTCAAACTCCTCCGCTAACTCAAAAGTTTGTTTGCTTTTTTTTTTTTTTCAAACTTCTAATAATAAACCAAAAGTGATGCAATCCAAAAAGCGTCAAACACCTTTTTAGAAAAGTTTAATCAAAAATAATTTTGGTTGACTTTTGGAGGGGCTGACTACAAAATTTGACAGTTTTGAATACATGTTTTAATAGAAACGGTGTGGTGATCAATGCACACGACTAACATCGTGATTACGACATTTTTTGGCCAAATTCCTTCATTTAACCCTCCGAATTGGCAATTTACTTTTTATTTTTAGTAAGTTTTAGTTTGATTACAATTTTTAGGAGTTTCCATTTTTTATGTCGTTTGCTATAACAACTATAAAATATAACTCGTGTCACGTGTCATTTTAGATCGTACATGAGACCATTTGCCATGATACGCATGTCCAGTTATTGGTCATCGACACTAAGGTGTGTAATTTTGTTTGGTGTTTGTATTACGTATTTTCTTACTTGAATGTGATTATAATTGTCCAAACGTGTGAGAACATGTGCGCTGAACGCATTTATGTTACGGAATGGGTTTGCCTTGGGAAACATGTGTGAAAGTGTATCGGGCGAATGGTTTACGGGTAAATTGCAACGACCCGAATCTTTCTGCGACCCGAATCGAGGGTAATTTAGTAATCCCAATACTAAATGTATGTTGGCGTGACTTTAAAGTTATTTGATTGATGGAAATTTAATTAAGACTTAAGGTGAATGGACCCTAAAGAAAGTTAATAAGCTAGATGGACTAAAGGCCCAAGAGGGAAGGGTACTTTAGCCATTTCCTACCAAGATATACAACTTAACCTTACCCTAATTGTATAAATAGTCAATTATAAACCCTAGCCTCCTTTGCAACACACAAATTCAATTTAAGAGTAGGAAGAGGATGGTGGAAGAGGAAGAGCAAGAGGAAGACATCAAGCTCAATAAGGTAACCCATCTTCTCCTTTAAGTTTTCTTTAGGATTCATTTTGTTGGAATTTTATGGGGAAAGGACCTAAAGGGGTGGCACGGTCCAGCGTCGCCGGCAAGGGCGGCGACAGTTCCGCCGTCGCCATTGCTGCCGCCAAGAAAGAGGGGCGTCACAGCTAGCCGAGAAGAGAGGGAGAGTGGAGCGCCACCCTCCTCAAACACCCGAGCCCCCGCCCAGCCGTGACTGGCAAGGACTTGTCGTCCCTGACCAAACAAGCGGCGGAGCTCCCCAGCGTCGGGGAGGCGCTGGGGACCCTTGGGCATTATGCCCAAGGGTGAGGCGGGGGAGGAGCAAAGGCTCCTCCCCTCCCGAGTACGTATGGACGCTGGGCAGAAACTGCCCAGCGCCTCCAGGGGCGTCATGCCCCTAGTTTGAAACCAGGGGCCGAACGGTCCCTGGACTCATCCAGGGACCAGATCGGCCCCTGTGGACCAATCAACGGTCCAAGGCAGTTGACCCTGGACCAGTTGACCAGGGTTAACTGACCCTAGACCTTAATTTCAAAAAAAATAAAAATAAATAAATAAATAATGTGTATATATATAAATGTATATGTATATGTATATGTACATAAATGAATTAAATAGAATAAAAACAAGTAAATGAAGGAAATATACCCAACTTTCAAATGGGGTGTTGTATCGTGTACCCTGAAGGAAAAATCGGGTGACACAAAAACCCACGGGGCCCACATTAGTGGACCCAAAACACAATTAAATTGAAACTAGTGACTTAGATTATAATTTGTATTAGAATATGCATTGATATGATATTGTATGAATTGTCTAGCGACGCGCGATGGTTCACATCGAGCCCCGGGTGCGCAAGGAGTGGTCATAGGCACGTTGAATGTAGGTAAGTGGGGAGCTTGCTCAATTATCAAATATGGCATGATTATTAGTTATGCTTAGGATTCATAATTTGAATTAAAGACTTGAGATTTATGGGTTGCGTCATGGTATTGGCTCGAACCTACGTATCTATGGAATGTGAATGCGCTGTTATTCATGGCCCCAAAATGTGTGGAGTTCCACCGAGGGTCTTATTAGCAAGTAAATCTATAAGAATACCTCAGAATGTTGTGGTACCACCGAGGGTCATTAACACCCCAAGATGTGTGGAGTTTACCACCGAGGGCTTTACTTGACTAATTGAATTCATAAGTATGTCATGTAGAGACATGAGTTGGAGTTACCTTCTCTTGTACTCTTGAGACATAGGGATGTGCATCGGTGATGGCTTGGACGAACCTACCGTTGATTTGATGGGACAAACGAGAGGGCACATAAGGCTGTGTGTTAGCTGGTTGTTTCCATCACTTTGAGAGTAGGAGAATCGGTCACCGGATTCTTGCCAATATCTAGTATGCATTGAATGGAACATCGACTTATTGTATTATTATATTTTATAGTACATAATCTCGCGAAACCCCCTCATTTGTATGAAAGTTTGAAATTATGAAATGATTTGTCAATCTATTTAATGCTATGCATGATTATTGTTGTCATAATTTGATGGCTTAAGAATACGTCATATTTGTTATGAAAAGATGAAATTCTATTTATTTGTGGCTTACAAACCTTATGTCCATGATAGTATTTGATGATTCATTATAAGTCTATTTCTTATGAAATCCTGCTACCATGTTATTATTTAATGAATCCTTGGTTGTTTTCAAATACATGCTAGACTTTGCATGCTTATTAGGTATTACTTGCATATTTGATAGTTGAGCGGGTTTTCTGCATTACCGAGCTCTGTTGGTTCTTTTAGCTTACCCCACTTACATCTCAGGTATCCACGACAGCGCTAGGTTGAGGCAAGGAAGAGACGAGCTTGAAGTCTCCTCTTGATGTGAGCTTTTGTATATATATTATGTATATTTGATTTTGAAATTATCAACTTGGGGTTAAAATTTAAAATACATCTTTGGGTAGCTTGAATCCTAGTTACCTTTAATTGATCCACTTCAGATATTTAATAACTTGTTTAGTTTAAATGAGGATGAACCCATGTATAGTTTTATTAATGTTCTATGAACTTAAATCTTTTGGCTTTAGGATATCTTTTTTATGTTTATTCCGTAATTATTATCCTTTATTTAGCCAATGTGTATTCCGCAGGTTTATTTATTTAGGCGTGCCAGACCATATTTGGGCCTGGTTCAGGTATCGGGTCCAAGTGGCAGTCTGGGCCGGGCGACCCGACCCTAAAATCGGGGGCGAGTCGTCACAGTTGGTATCAGAGCCTAGGGATTAGAACCTAGGGAAACGTTAGGTTAGAGAAACCTAAGATGTAGGGCCTTTAAGTTTAAAGGTCAAGTTAAGTCGAACAAATCAGTGGTATGGGACATTGGTTCAAAGTCAACTTAACACGCAATAATGATAAATCTTAGGATGGAATGGGACAAAAGAAACTTGATAAAGATTTAATGTGATGATTATTTGCTACTTTGTATATATAAATATATCGTCAGATATATAGGTAAATGTCTTTCCTTAAGACGTGAAACCATGGTTCCACGAGTTGGGAATGACAATTAACGACACAAGAAAGTTGAAAGAAAGTCCGCCGAAGGTTCCACATGCGTTGCAAGGAAGTCTACAACGCTTTGCTGCAAGAATGGTTTTGATAGAACAACTAAATCTAGAGCAAAAATTGTATGGCGAGATGCGCCTATACTTGACGATAGAGTGGCAAATAAAGATTTAAGCAAGAATCGATAAATTTGAAAGGATAATGAGACGCCACGCTAAATATGCAAGATAGAATTGTGACATGGTCACATTTCAAAGAAGTAACTCTGACGCTGAAAACTATATTAGGATAATTAAAATTAACAATATCTTTTTGAAAACGGAAGTTAACAATCCTAGTAAGGATGTAAATGAATCTTTGATTTCAAACAATGATAAGCAAGTTAGTCTGGCCAGGTGGTTGAACTTAATTTAAGATATAGTGGACACTTATACGCTTAAAACTTCTAACTTTCGATTAAAGATGTGAATCATTGTTCTACAAATTCGATTAGAAAGTTAATACTATAAATCGAATTTTGTTATTTCATGTAATTTATTTTCTCGAAGACTAACTCTTTCGACTGTGTTGGACCATGATTTTTGTATTTCGTTGAGTAGGTGTTTATCACATTTTGATGAGATTTTCAATGAAGCATTCTACTTGTCCATACAAAGTTTTGGAAAGTGTGAATAATTATAAAAGGAAATAGTTTATTTTCCTTGGTGTTCAAAAGATAAAGCAAATAGACTCATACATATTTCGAGAATTTGACGTTGTAATTTTAAATCTTTACATAAACAGGTTTACTGAATTTCAGATTTTTGACTTGATGAAAATGCAACGTATTATTTGAATCTATGTCACCATTGTGTGTTTGGAACACAAAATCTACTTACGATTATAGTTTACTTTTGAATTGCATCGACTAAAACGATTTGAAAAGGGTTTTACAAATTGCTTGAAAATACGAGAAGAATTTAAGATGATTTCTATAAACTAAGCCTATTTCGGTTTGAAAAGTGGTTTTGATGAAAATTTGACAGTTTAAAAAAAAAGTTTTGATTTGGATTTGACTTCTTAATTGATTGAATTACAACATTCAAGTTTTTCATCAAACATATGTAAAAGAAAGTTAAATTTAAATCCGTTATTGATAGGTTGAATAAGAAAGATAAAGATCTCAAACTGAGAGTTAACATCGAAACATAAGTACGTGATGTACGGGATATCGAATGAGAAATTAAAGAATATCTCGAAAACAACTCAATAAGAAAATTCAGTGAATATTAGTACATTCAAAGATAAGCGAGTTACTAAAATTTGAGGATACCAAGAATTGATAAATTGTTTTTGAAATGAATGAGGAGTACGCGATGACAGTACCATGATTGAATAATTAAGAAAAGCCCCAAACTAAACGGTATGTATGAGTCATATTAGTAGGTTTTAAAGAGCGTACGACGCAGTTAATAATATTATAATGAACTCGATGATAAGTGAATCATTAAAATCGGGGGTACACCAATGAAAAGAATATTTCTGATATGATTAGACGTGTGGATTCATAACTTTTGAGTCAAAATGAAACCTAACCAGATTGGTAGGAAATGGTTGAATGAAAAATGAAGTTGAAGAGTAATCGAGGCAAATGATTGTTATATAACCTTAGTCAATAATGACTTGGTTCTTAAAATTGGGGATCCTAGAATAAGATCGACCCATGGAAAAACGAATGAGCAATTTGGTAATGAGAAGAATTGCGAACTCAAGAGAGACAATATGTATTGTAATAGTACCATATTCAAGAACAAAATTTGTAATCGAAATGGTGACGTCATGAAGAATCATGTTGATCACTTGTGGGAAGTAACTTGTGATCTTTTGATAAAAGACAAAGATTACATTAAACATATAAACTACCAAACTAAATGGTTGAAAGGAAAGATGAAAGATCTGATCAGTGATATGTCGACTATTAAAAGTGAGGATCCTAGGTTAGGATCGAACCCCAATAAGATTTATACTGTACAATACGTACGAAACAATTAAGGATGATGAGGAAATACCTAAATTAGCAATAAAACATGAATATATGAGTAAAGATCAAATTTCTTAAATTTCACACCGTTAATAATTGTTGAACAAAATGTGTAGTTTACACTTGAAAACCTGAGGGCTTAGTATAAGTTTAAAAGTGAAAGCCCTAATTTGATGGCATAGGAGAATTTGAAGTTGCAACCCAGATGGGTAAGTAATAGATTTGCAAATGGTTAAGTGTTAAGGATATCAACACGTGGAGATAATGCACGAATAATCAAGGTCGACACTGTAACAATTGATAAAAACATAAGCAAATTATGTGACATAAAGGCTTGCCTAAGCATGAGGTCATTTTAAATCAATCCCATGAGAAATCAGTTGATATTCTTATTTTCAAGAATCATTGGATTTGGAGAAAATGAAGAACACTATGAATGGTTTTGTGCTAAGTATAAGCAATGAATCATAACTTAAACAGTGCAAGATAATTCTCGAAATTGGTGTAAATATGAGTTTGAGTGCCCTTGAATTGAAACTTTAGTAACAAGTCGTACAAGATAAACTTATATGAGTTTTATGTACAAGGATATGTACTTTGTGGTTGGAGCATCCAACAAAACGTATATGCAGTGCGACAATAGTAATGCACAAGTGTAATAAATTGAAATACAAGTTTGAATTATGAACTTGAAATAACTGGATTGTATTGAGATATGAGTCCTTAATAACAATGACAGGAGTATGAGTTTTATGCTTTTAAAGAAACGACGTGAATGTCAGGTTCGAAACATGAAAGCTAAATCACCTTTGTTTCTCAGAGAGTGAGGTACTAAACACATTATAAGAGTTAAGAGTTAGCTTAGAAAGATGAGAATGGACCATTGTATAACAAAAAGGGGTCATGACTAAGTCAACAATGTTTAAAATAGTCACCTAGGATCGTGAGAATTGATCAGTGCGAAGACGTAATATGATAGATCTCCTGAAAATCGAGAAATATTGATAAGAGATCTTGGTAATAAAAAAAATGGTGATGCAATAGAGCGCATTCAGATGAATGTTGAAACCTACTTAGAAATAATGACGATGTTAAAAATATTCCACAAGATTTTAAAGGTGGAAGCTGGTTTACGTCAATTAACAGTTAAGTGTGACAGTGAGTTACAAAGTGGATCATTAGTCAAAAGTTGACTTGAATTATGAACCTACAAGAATGAATGTCGATAAACATGTGATGCCAATAATATTAAGGTATTATTCTAGAAAGGAATACTATATCTGCCTATTTGTAGCCTTCAGAGATAAGCCGCAAAGACATGATGAGTCATTCAATGAGATATGTAACCGAGATGTTGATAGAGATGGTGTGCTAGTGCTTATGTTATAGCAGACAATTATTCTTGATTTTCCTACTACCAGTTGGGGTGTGGTGTTAATGCCAGATAGGCAGAGACATTCTTTGTCACAGATAGACACCAGATCACATCTCAGTATGGTTCTAACTCTTTGTAAGTTGAGCGACTTGAGCATATATTGCGATTTCGGTGAAGATTATAAAGGAATACCTTAAGAACACGTGACGACAGAAGAACTTAGAAAATGGCTGAGTATAATGATTCTATTGAGACCTATAAATGAGACCTTATGAATTTGGGTCAGTGGGATGGAAAATGAAAATATTGAGATAGTAGAGTCAAGGATAAGACTTTATTTCACGTGGAGTATGAGCAGAAGGTGCGAGTGCAGATTGTTGGGTTTTGGGGTTTATGCGCAACGGAGATTACAAAACAATTTTTGAGAAAAACCCCAACGGGATCCGAATCGATTCCATTAAAACATGTTTAAACTATGAAAACTTAATCATACCTCGATCGCAATACCTCTCTCGAAGGTTAATCGATCTCTAAGCGCGCCGCAACGACGAACGCCCTCTATCGTAGTCCACACACGAATGGCGGCCGAGATTTGAAGTGCTAGCTTCGAGAGAATACCAAACCTTTTGTTTCTCTCCAAAACGATCGAGCATACCAAAAACTCTAAGTTGTTTCTTGAAACAAAATAGAGTTTTAGCCTTTTAATCTTTCTTGTCATTGTATTCTAACTCAAAGTGTCTATTTATACAACCCTTGTATATAGACGGTTAAGTAAATTACACATATACCCCTACTTAAAGAAGTATAAGTGTAATACACTACAATGACGTTTCTGTCATGAATTTTATCATATAAAATTCATTTTTCTGAACCATCTTAAAATCTCGCAAAACCATTCTTAGTGTGCGACCCAATAGGCTCATACAACGTTGGCAGTGTACCAAAACACATTTTGGTATACAAGTCATAAGCGGCCTCTAGCAAGACATTATAACTACCCAAGTTGTACGAATATCAAATCGATATAACCTAATCAATAGTGTATATAACATCCTTTTGTCACACGATATCCTTTTGATCAAACATAAGGCATGGAATTGTCATCCAACATGTTCAATCGTACTAGTCTCGATTTCTAGGTAGACTGAAAACATCTAAGTGACATTGATCAATATCAATTCACTTAGACTAGGCCTTTTAACAGTCTAACACATCGAGGATCCTTTGGATATCTCTCTTTATATGAGAGGGACAAATTCTATCTCGATTACACAACTTCACCACATTATTCACACAGTAACCAATCACAACCTTTATAATCGTCCGGTTAAAGACAACGTTTGATTGCGTCAAATCACTGTATTCCTAATGTTGAAGTCTCTGGTAATCTCAAGTCAGAGGATTGAAAAATATACCTATCATGAGAAACAACTATGACTTAATCCATGTGATGTTCTCATAGCGGGTCGGTCCAGTACTTTGTTCCCTAACAAATACTCATGATCTTGATTCGTATTCCTATACGTATGATCATCGTATGATCATCAATCAAGACTCACACTAGTCTTAATTTATTATAGTTCCCAGTATAATAATCGACTAGGGACATTTAGGATATTTTTGTAAATACCCATGGATCTTATTATAATGTAAACATGCAAATCAATTATAATATACGACAAATGAAATCCTCTATTTTATTAACTAAAATGTATTCATAAAGGCTGTTAATGTATTGACCTAGGGCATATTTCCCAACATCTCCCACTTGCTCTAGGGCCAATCATTCATGCATCTAATGCCTAATGATCTAACATGACCATCATGTTTCGCTTGTGGAAGAGCCTTTGTCAATGGATCCACAACGTTGTCTTTAGTAGGTACTCTGCAAATCTTTACGTCTCTCTCTCAATAATTTCTCGATGAGATGAAAACGCCGAGTATATGTTTGGATCTGTGGTGTGATCTAGGTTCCTTGGCCTGTGCTATTGCCCCGTTATTGTCACAATACAAACAAACAGGGTTAGCAATACTTGGAACCACACCTAGTTCAGAAATGAACTTTTTGATCCAAACTGCCTCCTTTGCTGCATCGGACACTGCAATATACTCAGCTTCTGTTGTAGAATCGCCACGATCTCTTACTTCGAACTTTTCCGACTTCTTCGCACCCCATTCAAAGTAAACACATATCCAGATCGATCGAAATCATTTATATCAGTTTGAAAACTTGCATCTGTGTAACCATTTACAACTAGATCATTTTCAAAACCTCCATAGACCAAGAATACATCCTTAGTCCTTCTTAAGTACTTAAGGATGTTCTTTTCGCTATCCAAAGTGACTCTCACCTGGATCGATCGATATCTGTTTGTAGTGCTCAAAGCATATGATACATCAAAGCCGAGTGCATAGCATGGCGTACATGATAGATCCAATAGCGAGATGCATATGGAATCTTATTCATACGGTCTCGCTCATCATTTGTCCTAGGACATTGATTGCTTGAGACTTATGCCATAAGACATTGGCAACAATCCTCTTTTAGAGTCTTTTAGAGTCTTGAAAACCGAACCTATTCGGTACCTTGTCTATGTAAGCACTCGACTTAGACCGATTAGCCTCTTAGATCTATCCCTATAGATCCTTATCCCTAGGATATAGGTGCATCTCCTAAGTCTTTCATTGAGAAACACTTCCCTAACCAAGACGACACTCGCAATGTTGGGATGTCATTTCCAATGAGTAATATATCATCAACATACAAGCCGAGAAAAACAACTACACTCCCACTTGACCTTCTTGTATACACAAGGCTCATCTTCATTCTTAATAAAATCAAAATCCTTGATTGCTTCATCAAAACGAAGATTCCAACTCCGAGAAGCTTGCTTTAATCCATAAATGGATCTTTGAAGCTTGCATACCTTCCTAGAATTCTCGGGATGTGCAAAACCTTCGGAGTTGTGTCATATACACGTCCTCAAACAACTTTCCATTAAGAAATGCTGTTTTTACATCCATTTGCCATATCTCATAGTCATAATATGCAGCAATGGCAATTAAAATTCTTATAGATTTAAGCATGGCTCGGCGAAAAAGTTTCATCATAATCAACACCTTGAGTCTGCTGAAACCTTTTGCTACAAGTCTTGCTTTGAAAGTATGCACTTTGCCATCCATGTCGAGTTTTCTTCTTGAAAACCCATTTACATCCAATGGTCTTACCACCTTCAGTAAATTAACCAAGTTCCAAACTTGGTTATCATACATGGATTACATCTCGGAGTTCATGGCACTTAGCCATTTATCCGAGTTTGGTCCAAACATAGCCTCCGATAAGTGGTGGGCTCATTTTGATCCATAAGCAACACATCACGACTATCGGTAATGAGAAATCCGAATCTCTCGGCTCATGTCTTACCCTACCCATTTACGTGGGCCTTGTGTCACTTGCGGAGGTTCAACTGGGTTCGAACGTTGTTGAACTTCCATGTAAAGCGGTTCGGTGTTTATTTGTGATTCTTGAACTTTTTCAAGATTTATTTCTTTCCCACTAATGTCTTTTGAAATAAACTGTTTTTCCATAAAGGCACCATACCGAACAACAAACACTTTGTTCTCAGCGGGATTATAAAAGTAATATCCTTTTGTTTCCTTAGGATACCCCACAAATAAACACTTATCAGATTTAGGTGCTAGTTTTTCTGAGACTTGTCGCTTTACGTAAGCCTCACAGCCCCAAATCTTAAAAAAGGACAAACTAGGTCTCTTCCCTTACCATATCTCATATGGTGTTTTATCAACCGCTTTAGAAGGAACTCGATTTGGAGTGAAAAGTGCAGTTTGTAATGCATAACCCCAAAAAGATAATGGAAGATCCGCATGACTCATCATAGATCGAACCATATCTAATAAGGTTCGATTTCTGCTTTTAGAAACTCCATTCCTTTTCTTTTGGGTGTTTTAAAGCAGGAACAGGCTGGGGCTTGACTTGTTCCACAGGCTTTGCGACAAGTGCAGCAGCAGCCTTGGCAACTTTAGCCTTGCCTTTGCCTTTTTTCTTCATTCCCTTTTTCTTTTGGACCATCAGCACATTACTAGAGGGTTTCTTGATATTTTGTGCAGTAGTTTTGAGCATCAAATGCAACTCTGAAATTGATTTCTCCATATTATTCATATTGTAATTCATCACAAATTGTGAGTAACTTTCTGGTAATGAATTTAGGATCAAATCCGTAGCCAACTCTTGGCTTATGGGAAATCCAAGTCTATCAAGTTGGTCAACATAGCCCTTCATCTTCAGAACATGAGGACTAACTGACGCACCCTCAGTCATCTTACAAGAATGCAGGTTCTTGACTGTCTCGAACCTTTCTTGCCTAGCTTGCTGTTGGAACATTTCCTTGGCGTTACATGACCATGTCGTAAGCTTCCATTAGTTCCATGTCCTTCTGAAGTTCAGGAACCATAGTTGCCAACATAATGCATGCAACATCAGTAGAATCGTTGACATGCTTATTATGCGCATCCTTCACAACTTTCGTAACATTGAGTGGTGGGTCCTCAGGGATCGGAGCATCTAGGACATACAACTTGCGTTCATGCTTGAGAACGATTCTCAAGTTTCGAACCAATCAAGAAAGTTAGTCCCGAGATAGCTTATCCTTCTCAAGGATAGATCGCGATGACAGGGGATTATTGTTACTTGAAGAGGCCATTGATCTACAATAAAGATTATGCGAGTTTATTTTAGTATAGAGGAATAGACTCCCACTAAATTAACAACCCTCCTAAAACATCTGTTTATTTAGGGGACTAAATCCATATTTCACCTAATTCTATGACGGCTATGGCATGAAACACAGAACTAGATTATTTAGGTAGGTAACAGTTACCAATTACATCTTATGTAACTTTAGATACTTTTATGAGATACAGGACATCTTATGTCTTAGCATGTTTTTATCTCATCATATGCCTAAAGCCCAAAACTATTTTGATAGCTTTATTAAGTCGAACCAATTTAAACATTTAGGTAACTCTTACCTAACTTATCTCACCAAGATAACACAATACACCCAACTATGGTGAAACTATATTAGTGCGATCGAGGCCTTGACAAGTGTTTAAAAATTGGATGGCACAAGACTTAAGATTTAATAGAGGATTTTATTCGGTTTTAGTGATTTTAATTAAACAATGAAATATCATATATTTTATTGATTTGTAGAACCACTAAACAATTTACGAAATTTTTATGCTATTCAAGTAATAGAAGAATTTCCATGCGCTAGGATTAGTTAGACGGCGATCCCAATGGCCGTTCACGGCAGAGGAAACAAGGCGCTTTTTTTTTTTTTTTTTTTTTTTTTTTTTTTTTTTTAGAAGACAAATCTCAATTCCGAAAATTGAAATTTGCTACAGAAAATCATAATTTTTGCTGATTTTACTATACTAAATTTACCCCTTAATTTATCCAAAATTAAGTCAATTAAAACCTTTTTAATTAACCTGGGCCCACATCTAACTAACCATCTTATCCTAATCCAATTAGGACTTTAGATATTTGAATCCTAGCATATCACCAATAACAAACTTCTCCATATTTATCTCCTATTCTAATTTGTTATCTATCTTTATCAAATAGAGACCTCATAACAAAATAGAAATAACAAGATAAATAAGTAATTTTAAAAATTAATTATTTATAAATAAATAATTTCGAAAATTATTTATTTATTTTGGATTTAAGATATTTGAATCCTAGTATATCACTAATAACAAGATTCTTGATATTTATCTCCTATTCTAATTTGTTATCTATCTTTATCAAATAGAGACTTCATAACAAAATAGAAATAACAAGATAAATAAGTAATTTCAAAAATTAATTATTTATAAATAAATAATTTCGAAAATTATTTATTTATTTTGGATTTAAGATATTTGAATCCTAGTATATCACTAATAACAAGATTCTTGATATTTATCTCCTATTCTAATTTGTTATCTATCTTTATCAAATAGAGATTTCATAACAAAATAGAAATAACAAGATAAATAAGTAATTTCAAAAATTAATTATTTATAAATAAATAATTTCGAAAATTATTTATTTATTTTGGATTTAAGATATTTGAATCCTAGTATATCACTAATAACAAGATTCTTGATATTTATCTCCTATTCTAATTTGTTATCTATCTTTATCAAATAGAGACTTCATAACAAAATAGAAATAACAAGATAAATAAGTAATTTCAAAAATTAATTATTTATAAATAAATAATTTCGAAAATTATTTATTTATTTTGGATTTAAGATATTTGAATCCTAGTATATCACTAATAACAAGATTCTTGATATTTATCTCCAATTCTAATTTGTTATCTATCTTTATCAAATAGAGACTTCATAACAAAATAGATATAACAAAATAAATAATAATTTCGAAAATTAATTATTTATTAATAAATAATTTCGAAAATTAATTATTTGCAATTTCGATCTTCATCCAAATAACCACAAACATGTAATTGAATCATGAACTACTATCCCAATCGAACCTAATGGTGTCATGGATCATAGAACACGAAACTCAATTCATCAAATTATTCAAATTAACCTAACATGGTTACTAGCATGTACGAAACTAATTTCAATTAAATCACGAATATATGTATCATATACACAAAACATGATAATAAATCTCACAGAAAACTTATGTATATCACATATACATCAACTATTAACATGCTTTCAATCATATCTCATAAGAAAACATGCAATGAGTTTAATGGAATCAAACTCGAAGGCTCGATACCACTTTGTTGGGTTTTGGGGTTTTATGCAATGGAGATTACAAAACAATTTTTGAGAAAAACCCCAACGGGATCTGAATCGATTCCATTAAAACATGTTTAAACTATGAAAACTTAATCATACCTCGGTCGCAATACCCTCTCGAAGGTTAATCGATCTCTAAGGCGCCAACGACGAACGCCTCTATCGCAGTAGTCCACACACGAATGGCGGCCGAGATTTGAAGTGCTAGCTTCGAGAGAATACCAAACCTTTTGTTTCTCTCCAAAACGATCAGAGCATACCAAAAACTCTAAGTTGTTTCTTGAAACAAAATAGAGTTTTAGCCTTTTAATCTTTCTTGTCATTGTATTCTAACTCAAAGTGTCTATTTATACAACCCTTGTATATAGACGGTTAAGTAAATTACACATATACCCCTACTTAAAGAAGTATAAGTGTAATACACTACAATGACGTTTAAATCATGAATTTTATCATATAAAATTCATTTTTCGAACCATCTTAAAATCTCGCAAAACCATTCTTAGTGTGCGACCCAATAGGCTCATACAACGTTGGCGGTGTACCAAAACACATTTTGGTATACAAGTCATAAGCGCCTCTAGCAAGACATTATAACTACCCAAGTTGTACGAATATCAAATCGATATAACCTAATCAATAGTGTATATAACATCCTTTTGTCACACGATATCCTTTTGATCAAACATAAGGCATGGAATTGTCATCCAACATGTTCAATCGTACTAGTCTCGATTTCTAGGTAGATCTGAAAACATCTAAGTGACATTGATCAATATCAATTCACTTAGACTAGGCCTTTTAACAGATCTAACACATCGAGGGATCCACCTTTGGATATCTCTCTTTATATGAGAGGGACAAATTCTATCTCGATTACACAACTTCACCACATTATTCACACAAGTAACCAATCACAACCTTTATAATCGTCCAGGTTAAAGACAACGTTTGATTGCGTCAAATCTTTGTATTCCTAATGTTGAAGTCTCGGTAATCTCAAGTCGAGAGGATTGAAAAATATACCTATCATGAGAAACAACTATGACTTAATCCATGTGATGTTCTCATAGCGGGTCGGTCCAGTACTTTGTTCCCTAACAAATACTCATGATCTTGATTCGTATTCCTATACGTATGATCATCGTATGATCATCAATCAAGACTCACACTAGTCTTAATTTATTATAGTTCCCAGTATAATAATCGACTAGGGACATTTAGGATATTTTTGTAAATACCCATGGATCTTATTATAATGTAAACATGCAAATCAATTATAATATACAGCAAATGAAATCCTCTATTTTATTAACTAAAATGTATTCATAAAGACTGTTAATGTATTGACCTAGGGCATATTTCCCAACACAGATTGCCTCAGTTAAACGATGGGTCATAGAAGAAATCGTTACGAGCGGACATACCAGACAACGGGTGTACCTTACTTCACTTTTGAGGACGAAAGTTCCTAAAATTGGGGATATTGTAACGACCCAAATCTTTCTGCGACCCGAATCGAGGGTAATTTAGTAATCCCAATACTAAATGTATGTTGGCGTGACTTTAAAGTTCTTTGATTGATGGAAATTTAATTAAGACTTAAGGTGAATGGACCCTAAAGAAAGTTAATAAGCTAGATGGACTAAAGGCCCAAGAGGGAAGGGTACTTTAGCCATTTCCTACCAAGATATACAACTTAACCTTACCCTAATTGTATAAATAGTCAATTATAAACCCTAGCCTCCTTTGCAACACACAAATTCAATTTGAGAGTAGGAAGAGGATGGTGGAGGAGGAAGAGCAAGAGGAAGACATCAAGCTCAATAAGGTAACCCATCTTCTCCTTTAAGTTTTCTTTAGGATTCATTTTGTTGGAATTTTATGGGGAAAGGACCTAAAGGGGTGGCACGGTCCAGCGTCGCCGGCGAGGCCGGCGACAGTTCCGCCATCACCATTGCTGCCGCCAAGAAAGAGGGGCGTTACAGCTAGCCGAGAAGAGAGGGAGAGTGGAGCGCCACCCTCCCCAAACACCGAGCCCCCGCCTAGCCGTGACTAGCAAGGACTTGTCGTCCCTGACCAGACAAGCGGCGGAGCTCCCCAGCACCGGGGAGGCGCTGGGGACCCTTGGGCGTTGTGCCCAAGGGTGAGGCGAGGGAGGAGCAAAGGCTCCTCCCCTCCCGAGTACGTATGGGCGCTGGGCAGGAACTGCCCAGTGCCTCCAAGGGCGTCATGCCCCTAGTTTGAAACCAGGGGCCGAACGGTCCCTGGACTCATCCAGGGACCAGATCGGCCCCTGTGAACCAGTCAACGGTCCAAGGCAGTTGACCCTGGACCAGTTGACCAGGGTCAACTGACCCTAGACCTTAATTTCAAAAAAAATAAAAATAAATAAATAAATAATATGTATATATATAAATGTATATGTATATGTACATAAATGAATTATATAGAATAAAAACAAGTAAATGAAGGAAATATACCCAACTTTCACATGGGGTGTTGTATCGTGTACCCCGAAGGAAAAATCGGGTGACACAAAAACCCACGGGGCCCACTCTAGTGGACCCAAAACACAATTAAATTGAAACTAGTGACTTAGATTATAATTTGTATTAGAATATGCATTGATATGATATTGTATGAATTGTCTAGCGACGCGCGATGGTTCACATCGAGCCCCGGGTGCACAAGGAGTGGTCATAGGCACGTTGAATGCAGGTAAGTGGGGAGCTTGCTCAATTATCAAATATGGTATGATTATTAGCTATGCTTAGGATTTATAATTTGAATTAAAGACTTGGGATTTATGGGTTGCGTCGTGGTATTGGCTCGAACCTACGTATCTATGGAATGTGAATGCACTGTTATTCATGGCCCCAGAATGTGTGGAGTTCCACCGAGGGTCTTATTAGCAAGTAAATCTATAAGAATACCTCAGAATGTTGTGGTACCACCGAGGGTCGTTAACACCCCAAGATGTGTGGAGTTTACCACCGAGGGCTTTACTTGACTAATTGAGTTCATAAGTATGTCACGTAGGGACATGAGTTGAAGTTACCTTCTCTTGTACTCTTGAGACATAGGGATGTGCATCGGTGATGGCTTGGACGAACCTACCGTTGATTTGATGGGACAAACGAGAGGGCACATAAGGCCTGTGTGCTAGCTGGTTGTTTCCATCACTTTGAGAGTAGGAGAATCGGTCACCGGATTCTTGCCAATATCTAGTATGCATTGAATGGAACATCGACTTATCGTATTATTATATTTTATAGTACATAATCTCGTGAAACCCCCTCATTTGTATGAAAGTTTGAAATTATGAAATGATTTGTCAATCTATTTAATGTTATGCATAATTATTGTTGTTATAATTTGATGGCTTAAGAATACGTTATATTTGTTATGAAATGATGAAATTCCATTTATTTGTGGCTTACAAACCTTATGTCCATGATAGTATTTGATGATTCATTATAAGTCTATTTCTTATGAAATCCTGCTACCATGTTATTATTTAATGAATCCTTGGTTGTTTTCAAATACATGCTAGACTTTGCATGCTTATTAGGTATTACTTGCATATTTGATGGTTGATCGGGTTTTCCGCATTACTGAGCTCTGTTGGTTCTTTTAGCTCACCCCACTTACATCTCAGGTATCCACGACAGCGCTAGGTTGAGTCAAGGGAGAGACGAGCTTGAAGTCTCCTCTTGATTTGAGTTTTTGTATATATATTATGTATATTTGATTTTGAAACTATCAACTTGGGGTTAAAATTTAAAATACATCTTTGGGTAGCTTGAATCCTAGTTACCTTTAATTGATCCACTTCAGAGATTTAATAACTTGTTTAGTTTAAATGAAGATGAACCCATATATAGTTTTATTAATGTTCTATGAACTTAAATCTTTTGGCTTTAGGATATCTTTTTATGTTTATTCCGTAATTATTATCCTTTATTTAGCCAATGTGTATTCCGCAAGTTTATTTATTTAGGCGTGCCATACCATATTTGGGCCTGGTTCAGGTATCAGGTCCAAGTGGTAGTCTGGGCTAGGCGACCCGACCCTAAAATCGGGGCGGGTCGTCACATAAATGGAGTCCCAGGGGATTATCTTAATAAAATATATACAAAATACAATTAAATATGATAACTAATTGATGTGGGAACGTGTTCGGCCCGGTAGTATTTTCATCGACACACGACGGCGCAAGTAGTTGTAACGACCTGAATCTTCCACGATCCGATTTATGGGCGATTTAGTAATTTAAATACTAAATGTGTTGAATTTTTTTGGATTGGATTATTAGTGATATAGTAGATATCATACACCTCGAGATGCGCATTTTATCTGGTTTACAGAAATTTCAAAATATATGTTCATTCCCATTAAGGAAACTCACAAGAGAATAAGATACGAAAAACTTTTCTTAAACATGAAGAAAGTTATATTCGGGGGCGAGATCTTCAGAGTTATGAGATCCCACTAATTAGGGAAAGATATGTGGAAACTTTCCTGGTCAAAAGGGGCGAGATCTCCAAATTTATGAGATCGCATTAATTAGGGAATGATTTATTGGAACTTTCCTAGTCAAAATGAGCAAGATCTCCAAATTTATGAGATCATATTAATGAGGGAAAGATTTGTGGAGACTTTCCTAGTCAAAAGGCTAATTAAATTAAATTAGTGAAAACGGACCTAAAACATATTGAATAAGGAGTTAGACTAGACCCAAGTGGGAGGATACTTTAATCTTTAACATAACCTAACCTAATTCTATCCTATAAAAGGAGAGGTTGAGTAACCATAACCACTATTTTGTTGTTCTACACAATTTGCAAAGAGATGGGAGATTAAGGGAGGAGATACTGGAATGGTGAGAATGAGTTTTGAGAAGTTAAGAAGATCAAAGAAGTTCCTCGCGAAGGTTCGCATCGAGCCCTAGTGCGAGAGGATCGAGATTAGGATTCATAACGAGCTTAAGTAAGTGGGGAGCTCTACTCGTCTATTAAATATGGCTTTGTAACTGCCCAAATTAATTTAATTGAGTATTAGTGTTAATCACGATGATTAATGGTTAATTCGGGCGTTACGTGGACAATTGGGTGACTCAGATGTGGGAACTCAGGTTATATTTATGGTATTTGTGCATGGTGTAATACCTAGTATTGCAATGTTGGGTATATTAATTATGTTTGTGTATATAAACATCGCATGTGTGAACATTGATATCGGGCAAGGTCACGAGTCGAGTATATGTTCCGAAATGCGTGTCGGGGACAGAGAACCGGGGACCAGGTATTGGGTATCGGGTAGCCGGGGAACGGGACATGAGTTGTCGGGTAGCTGGGAGCTAGTGTGACCTCACATATGATTTTTTATAAATTTATTTGGTGGTCAATCCTAAGGTGTGTGAGCCAAATCAAAGTATTAATTCATTTTCTAAGGTTGTAGCTAGGAAAATCAAGATGCATAGGATGATCCTTGAGATGCACAATAGGATAAAACAAGGCAAGTAATGTTATGATAAGGTGTCCAGAAGTTAGGTGACACAGGATGGTTAGGAAACTATTAGATTGTCCTTAGGATGCTTGCACACATCGGATTAGAACAAATGGTATAAATACCAACGATGAGTGCTCAACATTCATAACAAACCATTTCTCAACAAATTTTGGAGGTTTTTGTAAGTAGAAATCAGACTGGGGAAGGAGAAATCCGAGCTTGGAGAGGTGATTTGGGGATTAAATACCAAAATCCAAGGTAATCTATCCATTTTAAACTTGAATTTTTGATAAAAATGTGGTTTTTGTGGGTTGGAGATAAAACGGATTTTTTGGATGAAATCAGCACTGTTTTTGCTGGATTTGATGTTCTTGAGGTTAAATTTGATGAATTATATCATTTTGAATCAAATTTTTGGAAAAATGAGTAATTTGCTGATTTCGAATTTCAAAAACATGCACACTTTGATCCTTAGTTTTGAGTAAAAACCTTGTTTAATTGGTGTTTTGGAGAGGATTTGATGTTGTTGGAATGTGTGTTGTTTGTATGATGAATTGAGGTGTTAGAAACAAATTAAGCTCAGAATTCATTTCTGGAAATTCTGGACAGAGTGCACCTAGCGCGCTAGGCACGCTGGGGAAGACGATGATCCTTCGTGCATGAACAGTGCACGAAGATCAATTAGCGTGCCAATTCCCCTGACTAGCGCGTTGGGTACCAGAACCACAAAATTTATAAAAATGAAATCGAGTCTAATTGATAACCAACCCACTTAATTAACCAATAAACACCGGAAATAGTTCTCAAGGCTTTAGGGACTGGAGAACCATAGCTCGAGCATCGGGGAGCTAGGTGGGGCAGATTGACGGGTCCGAGAAGTCGAAGTGCTTGTTTACAGGTGCGTAAAACCATTGAGAATGTTACACTTTAATTCATGCGTGGTTTGTCCATGTAGATGAGTGTTTATTCATTTATTTATCGCTTTGTTTACTTATTTGGTTGCCATGGTTATGCACTGTGATCATGTGTTGGTCGGTGCTTAATTTGTTCACATGGTCGGAGGTTAATCGAGATGGTCGTGGTATGGAATTGAGCAGGCTACATCGTAGCACGTGTACTAGGTGCAGCCGGTGAATAGCTACCCGAATAGTAGGGTGCACGTGTCCGGTAGGTTGTGACGTGTTTCAGGTCACTGTTAGTAATTCGGGTGTGGTTTAGGCTTAATGTGCTTAGCCGGGGCATCCGAATCTACAAAGTATGATCTAGTTTTGTTAGACTCCGTCACACCTCTATCTGGTTTTAATTGATATCATGGTTGAATAAGATTTCTTGAATGATGTTTTATTTCCACTGTGTGTGATCGATAGGTTTACTGTGAATGTTGTTTGCTGCCAGCCATGGGAATATGATTCCTGTTGTTGGGGTCATATTCACATGTCTCGTAGGTTACTGTGATTTTTATGATTATCGTGTAGACTTCTATTGGGAATTTACTCATGGGCTTATTGTTGTATGTGTTGGGTAATTGAGCGTAGATCCTGGTAAGAGCAAGAGCAATGGAAAAATATACTAGGCGACTATCTCCGAGGCCGTTGCTGCTGACATCTCGTGTTTGTACTATCTAGTATGTATATTTTGTTTTGATGGGTTTTGGGAACTTTATAACTTTATCACATGTGTATGAATTACTGTTTACTTCATCTCAGTTATATACATGGTGTTTATTTTCAGATTTTCCACTACTTAGGTTAAATAAATTCTCATAAAATACGAATTAAATGCTTCCCTATAATTAACTAACCTAGTAGATGTTTAGGAGAATTAAACAACTTAATATAATAGGATTAGTTAAACGGAGCATCACTTCACAGAGCTCTGTTGATGCGTCAATAGTGATGACGTATCCGGTGACATGGCATGCACTACTGGGCTTGTGGGCGGAGAGCGTGGGTCACGGGACAACCTCAGAAATTGGGGCCATCACATTTTGGTATCAGAGCTTAGGTTTGAGGAGCTTAAGGGATGAAGCTTAGGTTTGAGGAGCCTATGGGGATGAAGCGTGGATTATGGTTAGCTCTGATACCGTCACATTTTTCAGAGCAAGGTCGATAAGGCCTTGAAATAAATAAGTTTACGGAAGATAATAAATCTTAAACAAATAAATACTAGTTGTGGAAACCCAAATATCCTAACTTAGAATCCTAGTTGGGAAGCGGTATAAGTCGGGTAGAGTAAAGACTTATATGTGTATTATGATTTGGTTGTATATTATATATACGGACTACGTAGTAATTCGACGCACGACTTTCGGTGCAGATCTTTGTGGATGGACCGTAGGCACCGTCAAGGTCAAGGACTGGTCAGGTGAGGGATCATACTGGAGATGAGAGTATGGATCCTACGGTTGCAGCGCGACTTGCCACTCACGATAAGCAGTTTGAGCTATTATTGGACATGATGAGAGCTTAGACAGCTGCATAGTAGGCTTTACGACATCGAGAGACCTGATTGCGGTTGTAATACCGGCAGAGACAACAGTAGAGCCTACTGAGATTTAGACACCAGCCTAGACAGTAGCACAAGAGACACCGACTATTGAGGCTACACCAGTAGTGGTACCAGTGGAGACATCGACTCCGACACCTTCACTGACAGTTGCGACTGCTACTACAATTACTACTACCCCAGAGTATAGGATGGATCCACAAGCGAGGAAACTGAGGGATTTTCTTAAGTTCCAGCCCACATATTTTTATGGCGGGGAGATCTTGAGGCAGCAGGGGACTGGATTGTATCGTATCAGCGGCTACACAAGGAACTGAACACAGAGGAGAGGCACAGGGCAAGACTATTCGGGACGTGTTTCAGGTCTGATGCAACAGTGTTGTGGACTAACTACCAAGAGACACATGCCGATCCAGCGACTTGGGCTGAGTTTCAAGAGATCTTCTACGATCAGTTTATTCCTATGGAGGTCTGACTGAGGTTGAGAGAGGAGTTCTTATCCCTAAGGCAGGGAAATCGTACGATGCTATAGAATCTGGATCGATATCGCTATCTTCTGCAGTTATTTATGGACATCGCCGGTACCGAGCGTCTATAGATTTACTACTTTGTTCGAGGGGTTGAGGAGGTGATTACAAGTGCGATTGTATCGTTCGGGGCTCCAACGTTACAGGCTATGTTCGAGAAAGCCTTGACTTATGAGATGTTCCTGCTACAAAAGAATGGCATTCCAGTGACCGTGTCGGCTGAGCTAGAGAGCGGTCAAGGTTCACGATCGGATAGGAGGCCGAAACGGTAGCGTGAGGGATCTGACAGAGATAGTAGGAGTGATCACCAGGACATTAGACCCTGATATAAGGACAACAGCGGGATCGACAGCACAGAGGTGATGATCGAGACGGCAGGACATATGCAGTGTCAGCACCACAATATCAGTAAACTCAGGACCAGAATGGTAGAGATCGGGATCAGCGGGATCGGAGTTGGAATCAAAGAGTTGAGGGCCAACAGTCTGGGGGAAGTGGCCGACGTAGATGTTATAGGTGCGGTCAGAGAGGTCGCATTAATGTGGATTGTCATAGAGCCTCTCCAGCACCAAAGATTCCACAGATAGATAAGAGAGTTCATGTGTGACACAGCCAGTCAAAGAGATGACCCGACCGCATGAGCAAGGTGCGTTGTTGTGTTTTCCTATGCATGTGTTGCATATAGATGGATTAGTTCCTTATATTTGTTGCATTTGTGGCAATTTCATGCATTCAATTGCATCTAGGTTGATTAGTTCACTTAGACTGGTCCATCTTAGTTGATTCGTTCACTAGGGGATTGTAAAGGCTGGTTGATATGTCCACCAAGGCCAAGGAATTAGTTAAAGACTGGTTGTACGTTCACCAGGGCCACTGAAATTAGTTGAAAACTGGTTGATATGTGTTTCCCTGGAATAGGTTGATTTGTTCCCTAAGAATTCCAATTGATTAGTTCACTGAAGAGTTACAGTTGATTAGTTCATCTAGACAACGGGTGTCAAGTTAGACTAGCGGGTAGTTGCGTCCATTTTGCGACCCTTGAAAAGAGGCATTGGTTATCTTAAATTTCAAGGATGAAATTCTCCTAATTGGGAAGAATTGTAACGGCCCAAATTAATTTAATTGAGTATTTGTGTTAATCACGATGATTAGCGATTAATTCGGGCGTTACGTGGACAGCTGGGTGACTCAGATGTGCGAACTCAGGTTATATTTATGATGTTTGTGCATGGTGTGATTCCTAGTATTGTGATGTTGGGTATATTAATTATGTTTATGTATATAAATATCGCATGTGTGAACGTTAATATTGGGCAAGGTCACGAGTCGGGTATATGTCCCAAAATGTGTGTCGGGGACTGGGTACCGGGTATCGGGTAGTCGGGGTACGGAACATGAGTTGTCGGGTAGTTGAGAGCTAGTGTGACATCACATATGATTTTTTATAAATTTATTTGGTGGTCAAGCCTAAGGTGTGTAAGCCAAATCAAAGTATTAATTCATTTTTTAAGGTTATAGCTAGGAAAATCAGGGTGCATAGGATGATCCTCGATATGCACAATAAAGTAAAACAAGGTAAGTAATGTTGTGATAAGGTGTTCAGAAATTTGGTGACACAGGATGGTTAGGAAACCATTAGATTATCATCGGGATGCGTGCACACATCGGATTAGAACAAATGATATAAATACCAACGATGAGTGCTCAACATGCATAACAAACCATTTCTCAACAAATTTTGGAGGTTCTGTGAGTAGAAATCGGACTGGGGAAGGAGAAATCTGAGTTTTGAGAGGTGATTTGGGGATTAAATACCAAAATCCAAGGTAATCTATCCATTTTAAACTTGAATTTTTGATAAAAATATGGTTTTTGTGAGTTGAGGATAAAACAGATTTTTTGGATGAAATCATCACTGTTTTCATTGGATTTGATGTTTTTGAGGTTAAATTTGACAAATTACATCATTTTAAATCAAATTTGTGGAAAAATGAGTAATTTGGTGATTTCGAATTTCAAAAACATGCACACTTTGATCCTCGATTTTGAGTGAAAACCTTGTTTAATTGGTGTTTTGGAGAAGAATTTGATGTCGTCAGAGTGTGTGTTGTTTGTATGATGAATTGAGGTGTTAGAAACCAATTAAGCTCATAATTTGATTCTGGAAATTTTGGACAGAGTGCACCTAGCGTGCTAGGTGATGAACACTAGTGCGCTAAGCACACTGGGGAAGACGATGATCCTTCATGCATGAATAGTGCACGAAGATCAATTAGCGCACTAGGTACCAAAACCCCAAAATTTATAAAAATGAAATCGAACCTAATTGATAACCAACCAACTTAATTAACCAATAAACACCAAAAATAGGTCTTAGGACTTCAGGGACTGGGGAACCATAGCTCGGATATCGGGGAGCTAGGTGGGGCGGATTGACGGGTTCGGGAAGTCGGAGTGCGTATTTACAGGTGCGTAAAACCCTTGAGAATGTTACACTTTAATTCATGCGTGGTTTGTCCACGTAGACGAGTGTTTATTCATTTATTTATTGCTTTGTTTACTTATTTAGTTGCCATGGTTATGCACTGTGATCATGTGTTGGTCAGTGTTTGATTTGTTCACATAGTCGGAGGTTAATCAAGATGGTCGTGGTACGGAATTAAGCAGGCTAATTGTAGCGCGTGTACTGGGTGCAGCCGGTGAATAGCTACCCGAGTAGCGAGGTGCACGTATCCGGTAGGTTGTGATGTGCTTTCGGTCATCGTTAGTAGTTCAGGTGTGGTCTAGACTTGATGTGCTCAGCCGGGGCATCGGAATCTATAAAGTATGATTTAGTTTATTAGACTCCGTCACACCTCTATCTAGTTTTAATTGATATCATGGTTGAACCAGATTTCTTGAATGATGTTTTATTTCAACTATGTGTGATCGATAGGTTTACTGTGAATGTTGTTTACTCACTGGGCTCGTTGCTGTATGTGTTGGGCAATTGAGCACAGATCTTAGGAAAAGCAAGAGCAAAGGAAAAGAGGAATGAGGCGACTATCTCTGAGGCCGTTGCTGTTGACAGCTCGTGTTTGGACTATCTACTATGTATATTTCGTTTTGATGGGTTTTAGGAACTTTAGAACTTTATCACATGTATATGAATTACTGTTTACTTCGTCTTAGTTACATACATGGTGTTTATTTCTAAGTTTTCCACTGCTTAGGTTAAATAAATTCTCATAAAATACAAATTAAATGCTTCTGCTCTAATTAACTAACCTACTAAATGTTTAGGAGAATTAAACAACTTAATATAGTAGGATTAGTTAAACGGAGCGTTACTTCACATAACTATTATGTGTCAGTAGTGATGACGTATTCGGTGACGTAGCAGGCGCTACTGGGCTTGTGGCCAGAGAGCGTGGGTCACGGGACGACCTCAGAAATTAGGGCCGTCACAGGCTTGCTACTAGTATATTTAGAATCACGATTTTAATTAAAGGACTTGGGATGGGGTTATTACTTACCTTGTTTGATTTTATGTAAGGCCTTTTGGGGAGTCATAGACATGTGGTGGAACCAAGTCACCTTACATGTTTAAGAGCCTCTTAGGGAGCCGTAGTTAACGGTGGAACCAAGTCACCCATTGCAAGGGTCTCTTGGGGAGTTGTGGATGCACAGTGGAACCCAGTTCTCTTGAGGAGCCATGGATACACATTGGAGTTGTGGATGCACAGTGGAACCAAGTTCTCTTGAGGAGCCATGGATACACGGTGGAATCAAGTCACCCACACACATTTATTATATCTTGATGACTGGTCATCAAAGGAAGGCAATGACAAATGGAACAATGGACTTGCATTTATGTTTTTACTTCCTATGTATCTTTCTTGTAACCACTACGCATGATAAACTTGATTTCTTATGTTTTACAACTATTGAATTCTTTATCATTGCTTAAAATGCTTTATTGAACATAAAATGCTTACCTTTTATGGAAATTGCTACATGCTACAAATTGCCAATACTTATCTTGATTTCAAATGCATGCTAGCTTTATTTTGTTTTATAGGTATTACTTGTATATTTGATATTTGAGCGTGGTTCTTCTCTTATTGGGCTCTGTTGGTTCTTTTAGCTCACTTCACTTACAATAAAGGTCCAACAACGAGTGCGCTAGAATTGATATAAGGGAGAGACGAGCTTGAAGTCTTCACTTGATGTAAGCCTTGGGTTGATATATATATATATATATATATCATGTATATTCGATTTTGAAACTATAAAACTTGGGTTGTAATTAAAATAAGTCGTTAGGTAGTTTGAAACCTACTTACCTTTAGTTAATCCACTTGGGAATTTTGATGAACTTTGTTTAGTTTAACTCAATACGAACCCATTTATAATTTCGTATATATTCTTGTGAACTTAAATTTATTGGCTTAAGGATATCTATTTATATTTATTCTGTTATCTTTTGTTTAGCCAATGTGTATTCCACAAGTTTGTTTGAGAGGTGTGCCAAACTGGTATTTGGGCTTGGTTCGGGAATCAGGTCCAAATAGCGGTCTGGGGCGGGCACCCGACCTTAGGTCGAGGGAGGGTCGTCACAGTAGTAGTGTAGTCCGAGTACGGGAATGCTTGAGAAATCAAGTTTTGTATTGAAATAGAGATAAAACCAAGTCAACTTAGAGTCACCCATTGGAGTCATAATAGTGGTTGGATGGGCGATTACGAGCCATTAGATCAACCTATGGATTGGGGGTTGAGTTTAGATGGAAATGCTAATATAAATAGTGTGTTTTTGGTTACACACAACCTTTTCTCTCTGCTCTCTCACTTAAAAACAATTTGCCAAGGGTGTTGTAGATTTTCAAGTGGTGATAAATGCGCAAGAAATCACACGAATTGAGGTAAGATATCGGATCTTCGTTCAATTCTCGTCGTTTTGATTGAATTTTATGCATTTTTGTCGCACTTTTTGAACATTGGGTTAGTACACTGATTTTTCTAGGTTTCCATTAGGGTTTTGATGGTAGTTAATGATGATTCAAGGCATAAATGGATTGATTGTTATGGTTGATGAGTAGGGCTATGAATTTCACTATTTTGAGGGATTTTTTATTTGATTTTGGGAATTGGTTCTTGTTGGACGATATGTTTTGGCGATGGCTTTTGATAGTGTTTGAGGTCCCTACAAAGTTAGGATAGGCTCGGAACATGACGACGCGACCCAAGGTTTCGAAAACCCTAGTAACAAAAATTTGCACCTGTCGCTGCGGAGGGTGCCATGAGGAAAAATTCCTCACGGCGTCGGCCATGGCGCGATGGCAGGGGGGTAATTGCACTAGTCGCACCGTGAGTGGTGCTTTAGGGACTTATTCCCACGACACGAACCTTCAATTTTGGAAATTTTTTTAAAAAAACTATTTAAAACTTTGGGGCTTCGCTCAGGTATTCCAATGGGTTCAAATGCGACCTAATACCTGGGTAATCGACCCAATTAAAAAATTATGGAAAATTAGAAATTTTTGGGAAACTAACGAAAATTGAAATATAAATGGGAAAACTCTACTCTAATATAACCAATTGAACATAAATGAATACCAAGAATTCACTGATGATCATTGGTGGCGAGTCGGAGTCGTGTGAGAGCGTATTTACTTCAGATATAGGTAAGTAAACCAGATAAGAAATGTATAGTTATTTCAATTAAGCTTTAATTTGTTATTGCTATTGCTTTGTATCTATCTTTGAATTTCCATTCTGATTCAGTTGTCCAAGGGCAAGGGAGTCAATGGTGATCCTTGGAATGAGTGATCATTTGAGGTAATATGCTAGAGCCATAACCTCGGGATGCACTGCACTGGTTACTGGTTCTATATGGGGTATGAGTTCTTAGTTGGATTACCAGGAAGTTTCATATCTCATTGACGCGTGCCGAACATATCAATAAAATATTTCCTTAAATCAATTATTTGCAGATAGTGGCAAAAGGTCGATCCCACAGAGATTGGTAGTCTTTCTAAGGTTTTAAAAGAAAGGAGAAATAGGGGTTTAGAGAAAATAACTAAATTAATTAATCTAATTACTATGAAATTAAATAACTAAAATAAATATCTAGGACTACGAATAATTAATTTAAATACCTAAGTCTATGGTTCCACAAGACAAGATCAAGATTTAATGGCATATCATGGTCGTCAATCTTTCCCAAAACAATTATTAATTCAAGTTCTCCTAGATTAGCTATGGAAAATTGATATCCGCCAGAAATTTCTAATCCCCCTAATCTCGATAGCTAGGACATCCGCCACTAACTACTTCACTAATTAATGCATAACCCTAGACATCCGCCATAAGATTTAACACACTAACTGCAGTAATAAAGTTCTATGAGAATACTAATCCTAGATAACCGAATCGCATCCGCTCCCGATTTAACCTAGATTCAATTGTTGCACACTCAAGAACCGAAAGGTTTTGATGGCAATCGGGTGAATGTTTGTTACTTATATTGTCTCAAAAGTACAATTACGGATATTAATGAGTCAATTAACTATAGATTATCTACCTAAAAGCATGCAATGACCCCATACATACCCTAGATTTAAATCATATTCATTAAAATCAACAACAAAGAAATAGAAGAAATTAAATTAAATTAAATAATAAAATAAAAGATATCACAAGTTATGCCATGAATCCATAATCTTGAATTGCTTCACCTCCGACCTGGGCAATGGCTTGATTAGTCGAATATGGCTACTCACAAAATAATGCAGAGAAAGAGAGTTCTAATGAATAATAGATGTTCTATTTATACCTAAAGTGTTGGGAAATGTGCCCTAGGTCAATCCATTAACAGTCTTTATGAATACATTTTAGTTAATAAAATAGAGGATTTTTCCATTTGTTGTTTATTATAATTGATTTGCATGTTGACATTATAATAAGATCCATGAGTATTTACAGAAATATCCTAAATGTCCCTAGTTGATTATTATTATCGGGAACTATAATGAATTAAGACTAGTGTGAGTCTTGATTGATGATCATACGATGATCATACGTATAGGAATACGAATCAAGATCATGAGTACTTGTTAGGGAACAAAATCTTTGGACCGACCCGCTATGAGAACATCACATGGATTAAGTCATAGTTGTTTGTCATGATAGGTATATTTTTCAGTCCTCTGACTTGAGATTACCAGAGACTTCAACATTAGGAATACAGTGATTTGACGCAATCAAATGTTGTCTTTAACCGGACGATTATAAAGGTTGTGATTGGTTACTGTGTGAATAATGTGGTGAAGTTGTGTAATCGAGATAGAATTTGTCCCTCTCATATAGAGAGATATATCCAGTGAATCCCTCGATGTGTCAAACTGTTAAAAGGCCTAGTCTAAGTGAATCGATATTGATCAATGTCACTTCGATGTTTTTAGTTTACCTAGAAATCGAGACTAGTACAATTGAACATGTTGGATGACAATTCCATGCCTTATGTTTGATGAAAAGGATATCGTGTGACAAAAGGATGTTATATACACTATTGATTATGTTGTATCGATTTGATATTTGTACAATTTGGGTAGTCATAATGTCTTGCTAGAGGTCGCTTATGACTTGTATACCAAAATGTGTTTTGGTACAATGCCAACGTTGTATGAGCCTATTGGGTTGCACACTGAGAATGGTTTTGCGAGATTTTAAGATAGTTCAGAAAAATGAATTTTATATGATAAAATTCATGACAAAAACGTTCTTGTAGTGTATTATACTTATACTTCTTTAAGTAGGGGTATATGTGTAATTTACTTAACCGTCTATATACAAGGGTTGTATAAATAGACACTTTGAGTTAGAATACAAGTACGAAAGATTTAAAAAAGGCTGAAATCCTATTTTTGTTTTAAGAAACGACTTAGGGCTTTTTGGTATGCTCTGAATTGTTTTGGAGAGAAACAAAAAGGCTTAGTATTCTCTCGAAGCTAGCACTTCAAATCTCGGCCGCCATTCGTGTGTGGACTGCTGATAGAGGGCGTTCATTGTTGGCAGCGCCTTAAAGATCGATTAACCTTCAAAAAAGGTACATTGCGAGTGAGGTATGATTAAGTTTTCATAGTATAAATGTGTTTTAATGGAATCAGATCAGGATCCAGTTGGGGTTTTTCTCAAAATACTTTTAAAATCTCCGCTGTGCATAAATCCCAAAACCCAACATAAAGTTCTAATGTGTAAAACTACTAAGATTGGTGTATGGAAGAGAGAGAAAACTGTTTTTGGGTGTATTTTCATCCTTGACACGTGTCAGGCGGTCATTGGCTGTTTTCTGGGCGTTGCTGACGTGTCGCGTGATGATTGGCGCTGAGGTGATGACGCGGCTGACGTGGCAAGACCGGATTGGCTGGGACTGGAATCTGTGACGTGTTGTGAGGGGGACCGTGACACATGTCGGGATCTCATTCGCTGGAGGGTGGAAAGGTGACGCGTTGGACGAACGACAAGACGACACGTGGCGTGCAGAATGGCGGGAAGAAAACTCGCGTGAATCACCAAAATTCTGGGAGACAACACCTACACGCATCCCGAGGCAGATCGAGCAACTGGAGAGAGGAGACGTCTGTGGGAGATGACGTGGCAGGAGCTGGTTGGCTGAGGCGCTGCTACTTTGGTGATGTGGCGCGCTCCTATTGACTAGCAGCTGTTGTATGGGGCGGCTCAGCGAATGGGGAGGCGACACGTGGCTGTCTGGAGGAATGACACGTTGACACGTGGCACTGCTGGTGTATATTTAAACGCTGGACCAGTAATGTATTGACACATGGCAATGCTGCACCCCAATTATCCCATTGTCACGGTATATTTCGAGACAAACTCCCGGGGTATCCGATTAATGCAAATAAATACTCTATTTTAAGTATTTTTCCGCCTCGGTTTCAACCGTGCACTCCGTTTCACCTAAAAACCAAAAGTGAATATAATTAGATATATATTTTATAAACTTCCACACTAAACTATGACAATAAAATCCTATAAATACGAACTTATCACTCATGGATTTAGGGTTTGTTGGATGTACCACATCCTATAATCCAATTCTTGTAGGGTTTTCCTCAACTCAATGACCTTTTAGTCGGGAGTGCTTGTGACTCTCTGTTTTGATTCCTGGATAGTCATATTTTGATTGATTCTGATTTATTTATAGGTTTTATTTATTTCATGCTTTCTTTATACCTTTCTTTTTATCTGCATGAATATACTGTTTTACTTGTTTTGAAATGTTGTTTAGTATCCTACTGACGTTACTTACCCAAACTCGTTATTCTTGTGTTTAACTGAGTGTGGATCTGTAGTCGAGTAGGGGTAAGGATCCACTACTGGGTGATTTACTGTGAGGACATTGGAGTGGTTCTCCCTCTCGCACTGATGTAGGTTTTCCTGACTTTTGTATTATGTGTATATATGTGTGTGTGTGTGTGTGTATGTGTGTGTGTATGTGTGATGACCCGCCCCCGACCTAGGGTCGGGTCGCCCGGCCCAGATCGCCACGTGGACCCAATACATGAACCAGGCCCAAATAACAGTCTGGCACGCCTAAACAAATAAACCTGCAAAACAAATATAAAGAAATATCCTAAAGCCAAAAGATTTAAGTTTATAGAATATTAATAAAACTATACATGATATATATATACTCAAAGCTCACATCAAATGAAGACTTCAAGCTCGTTTCTCCCTTGTCTCAATTCTAGCGCACTCGTCGATGAACCTGTATTGTACGTGGGGTGAGCTAAAAGAACCAACGGAGCTCAGGAATGCGGAAAACCCGCTCAACCATCAAATATGCAAGTAATACCTAATAAGCATGCATAGTCTAGCATGTATTTGAAAACAAACAAAGATTCATTAAATAGTAACATGGTAGCAGGATTTAAAAAAATAATAGACTTATAATGAACCATCAAGTACTATCATAGACATAAAATTCGTAAGTCACAAATTGTAACAACAATAATCATGAATAACATTAAAGAGATTGACAAATCATTTCATAATTTCAAACTTTCATACAAATGAGGGGGTTTCGCGAGATTATGTACTATAAAATATAATAATACGAAAAGTCGATGTTCCATTCAATGCATACTAGATATTGGTAAGAATCCGGTGACCGATTCTCCTACTCTCAAAGTAATGGAAACAACCAGCTAGCACACAGGCCTTATGTGCCCTCTCGTTTGTCCCATCAAATTAACAGTAGGTTTGTCCAAGCCATCACCGATGCACATCTCTATGTCTCAAGAATACAAGAGAAGGTAACTCCAACTCATGTCCCTACGTGACATACTTATGAATTCAATTAGTCAAGTAAAGCCCTCAGTGGTAAACTCCATACATCTTGGGGTGTTAACGACCCTCGGTGGTAAACTCCACCCTGGGGTGTTAACCACCCTCAGTGGTAAACTCCACATCCTGGGGTGTTAACGACCCTCGGTGGTAAACTCCACATATTCTAGGGCCATGAATAACAGTGCATTCACATTCCATAGATTTGTAGATTCAAGCCAATACCACGACGCAACCCATAAATCCCAAGTCTTTAATTCAAATTATGAATCCTAAGCATAACTAATAATCATGCCATATGTGATAATTGAGCAAGCTCCCCACTTACCTGCACTCGTCGCAAATCCTAATCTCGATCCTCTCGCATTTGGGCTCGATGTGAACCGTCTCGCGAATCTAGACAATTTAAAAGAATAATTATTTTATGTATCTACAACCATACAAGTTTAACATCAATTGTCTAGACCTTAGAGATTCACCCTATTTTATAGCTGACTTCGCTAAAGGTCATTCACGACTCTAAAATTGACACTTAAAATTAGAATTGATGATTCGAGTAAAATAGGAATGCGGTGATGTAAAATAAGGAAAATCAGCTAATACTTGGTTTTTCCACCATAAATCGAAGACGTTCGATTAATTATAATTAAAAAGATTCAAATCACCATACAAGACTCAATTTAGACTTTAAATTCCCAAATGACAATATTCAGTCAAAGTCCACAAATTTATCGAATAAGTTTATTTCCCAAAGAAAAGATTCAAAGTCCCTTTTTAAATCTCAACTCAACCTTAAATGCCAAATCTATATCAATAAACTCCAACCGCGTTCAATTTGCTAAAATCATGGGAAAAACTCTTTCATGTACCATCAAACTATGGAAAATAAGATTGATTCATCCATAATACTCGTTATCATAAAGCTTAAAAAAATTGTATAACCCATTTCAAGACTAGATCTAAGAAATATTGAACAAACTTTCAAAATCATCAACTCTCATTACCAATACCAACACCAAAACAATAAATCTAGAGAGTATTAGAATCTCACCATGCCTTCAATGGAGTCTTTGACTCAAAATCCTTTCCAAAATCTCATTCTAACATAGATCAAATCTTTCCTTTCTTATTTTCTTTTCTATTTTCCTCGCGTTCTTACCAATGTCGACGCCATCGACCCTTTGGTCTCCAAATCTTCAATAAATAATAAAGAAATCAAGGAGGGAAGTGAGGTTGTACCTCTCTTGAACTTGAACCCTCCTCTTGCTCTCCTCCTCTCTACGTGGGTGTTTAACAAGATTGAGGCTAGGGTTTTTTTTATTTGCTTTAATAGCATTAGAGTTAGGGATTAGGGTTATAATTATTTACAACTTGTCTAAACTCCATTTTTTTCAATAAAATAAACAAATAAAAGCTTAGATGGGATGAGGGGAGGGTGTGTTACCTTCTTGAATGTTTAAATGGACTTCATCATCATCTTCTTCATCATCAACCCTCCTCCACTTCTCTTTTATCTCAAGTTTGGAGTTTCAACCCAAAAGAGGCTACAAACTTTATAAAAGGTTTATATAGGTAGGGTTTAAGAATAGGGTTGTATATAACCTTTTTATTTTACCAAAATACCCTTATGGGCCTCCAAATCATTTACATCCATTTAACTCTTGTTAGGCCCAATATTTATTTATCCTAAGCTATACTTTTCACACTTAAACAATTCACAAAGCACACTTGCACACATTCAGTATTGAAAATCACTAAATTACCCTCAAGTCGGGTCAAGTAGAATTCGGGTCGTTACAGTATGTGTATGTGTTTTAGATCTCATTGGCTATATGGGATTTTGAGATATTCTGAGATGTGTATACGATATTGTGACGGCCCCAAATTCCACAATCCTTGAATTGGGCACCGCCCGGCCTAGACCTACGCAAACCCCTGAGCCAGTCTCGCTGAGTCACGCAGGCCTAGTCAGCCTTCATTACCATTTACCATTTATTACATATTTATAAGTAAAGTTAATTAATTAGTGAGTTATTATCAGATACAGCGGAAGCACTTAAACTCCAAACTAATCAATAACTTCAAGACACACCAGTTAGGACAATCTTACGGTATGGAAACCCCGTAATTATATCCACCATATGAATCGAAAGTGAGTATCAATAATGTCCTACATGCCCAAGATCTCTCATAACCCATAATCTCACGTTCAACAAAACAATATAGATACTTAATACAAAACATACTCAATATGCGCGAGGAGAACGCCTCGTGGTCCTCGCCTTCAATCACCTAGCGCTAATCCCTTGCCTTAGTCTGTTCGCCAGTCTGCTCACCGTCACAAACTAGACGGTGAGTACAGTGATGTAGAGAGTAAAATACCAATAGAGTCTAAACAGTATTTCAAATGTCAAGTAAATAGCTAAACTAGTATCATGCATGGATATCACGAAGAATATAAAAGACAGCATGATAAGTGAAATCACGAAGATAACAACGATAAATAAGTGTCAAGAACAAAAAGCCAAAAGAAAAGGAATCCAATCAAGACCAAGCCAATAAATCAACAAGGATGGACATAACAAAGAGAATTCAACAATTCATAATCCACAAGAAAGTATTGCTCAACAAACATAATAGCTCAATTAAATGCACAAGTGAAATAATGTAAATACTCTGGTTGGTTTTACTCACAAATACCGCACGTAACTCCGCGCTTACGGTTCTCACACGCCACCAAACGACTCCGCACGCTTGTCACCAATCTACTAGACACCTGGTCATTATTTTTTTTGATCCATTTATATCATGTTAGGGCCTTTTTAGAAAATTTTGGATTTTTAAATCCATTTCCCATATTCTCCTTAATAATAATTTTTTCTAAATTTCTTGGCTATTTTTGTCAATTTCACGTTTTTCAAGATAAAAACCCCGACATAATGCGTCATAAAAACCCCGAATACTTCACTTTTCATGGAAATTTCCAAATTTCTCTTTATTTGATGAAAATATAATTTTCTATAATTTTCCAGAATTTTTCATGAATTTTCCCTATTTTCTAGAATTTTATTTCAATTAAAATCCTTTTAAATATATTTAATTGAAATAAATAATTATTTATTAATATAATAATAGGGGTGGGTCCCGGGTCGGGTCTGACGACCCGACCCGGTCGGGTCCGACTCCGCCCCAACCAGGTCAGGCCATGACCCGGTTTGACCCATCCGACCCGTTTGGGTCATCTTCTCCAGCGCTATTCGCCGGAAATTTCCAATAACAAAGACCGCAACACCACCTTTTTTTTTGCGTTTTGTTGGGATTGGCTCTCACCCCAATCCCAACTAAACCCTAAACCCCTAATCTCGGCCATGGCTTCCGTCATGGCCGAGCTTTGCTCAACCATCACCACCACCACCGCACACATACACACACACACAACGCACATACAACAACACAACACCAAAAACACAACATTAACACTTACCTCACCTCGTCAACACCGCCAATGTCGCTTCCCCGAGCACTCGGCCTCGATCTCTCGCTCTCTTTCTCGGCGGCTTCCTCACTCTCGAGCTCTCTTTTCCTCTTTCTCTTGATAAATTGTGTGGTGGTGGTGGTTTTGGGGTTAAATGAAAATGGTAGCCAAATTACCAAAATACCCCTCAATCTTATCCTCTTTATTAATAAGCCCAAAGCCCTTCTTGGTCTTTTGCACTTTAAATTTTTGATTTTTTTAATATTTATATATGTATATACATATAATAAATTACATACATATACATATATAAATAATATATATATATTTGTCTACAATTTCGTCGTGCGCGCCAACGAGCATACTCGGGCGTGCACACTACCATATGACCCATGTGTGTCGCCTATGACCCCGTGTATCACTCGGCGACAATCAATTTATTATTTTATCAGTGTTTTATTTAAATGTATTTTCCCCCGGGATGCCGTAAACCCGTAATTCGCCCGTCGAAACCCATTCGACATGTTTTCTCGAGGCGATCACTATTCGTTTATCGACGTCACTGCACTATCACACAGACACGAGTTTAACTCGATAATACACATCATTACACAAAAATAACATAAATTTTCGGGTCGTTACAGTCTTCCCAACTAATAAAAATTTTGTCCTCGAAATTAATCTTAACTCGAGCAAAATCTTAATAAAACGCACTCAGCAGGGAAAGTACTGTCTAACCAATCCTTGACCATACTCACATGGACCCGTCCAAATGTGAGTAGGTAAGACCATGCTCTATAACTGGTGGGCACCAGCTAACTAACCAGTCTATGGTCGTTCCGCAAATTACAGGCTCACTTAGAGAAAATAAATAAATAAATAAATATCGGATTCACATAGAATGTGTGCACTTAACTCGATATCTTGTTTGAATCTATGGACTCATTTAAGGTTATAAGGTAGATGCCGGATTCACATAGAATCCGCACACCTAGCTCAGTATCATTTTCCTCAAAACGCAGACTCGCCTAGAGTCCAAACATGTGACTCCACTCAGGCTCACATAAATCTTAGACTTACCAAAAATCTACGCACACAACCCTCTTAACTCACCTAGAGTCTAAACTCACACAGAGTTCTGTTACACAGTCTACTCTACTCACACAGAGTCTAAACTCTCACAGAGTACTCACACACAGTATATTCTTACTCACAAAGAGTCCTGACACATAGTCTACTTTCACTCACAAAGAGTCTAAACTCTTACAGAGTACTCACACACAGTCTATTCTTACTCACAAAGAGTCCTGATACACAGTCTACTTTCACTCACAAAGAGTCTAAACTCACACAGAGTACTGACACACAGTCTATTCTTACTCACACATAGTCCTGACACACAGTCTACTTTCACTCACACAGAGTCTAAACTTTCACAAAGACCTAACACCCAGTCCATTTTTTTTTCTACACCCACACAGAGTCCAAGCACACAACCTCGTCCACCACTTCGAAATATTGACTCACACAGAGTCATTGCACACAGCTAGATATCCTTTCAAAGGTTAGACTCACATAGAGTCAGGGCTCACATAGAGTCAGGAGTATCACACACAGTTTGCTCCTCCCCTTCGAAAGTTGACTCACACAGAGTCGTCGCACACAACTAAATATCTATCATATCTGGAAGGGTGTATTCACACATAATTTCTCACCATTTCTCACACAGAGCACGTTCAACTAACAATCTCACACAGAGTCTCCCCAAGTCTGACTCACCTAGAGTCGCTGCTAGTCCTTGACTCACCTAGAGTCACCGTTTACCACTGACCCACCTAGAGTCTATTTTTAACTCAGATTCACCTAGAGTTCACTCGAGTCTAATATAAACTACCGACCAAACACAACAAATTTATGCCAAGACGCAATATAACTCTTACCCGTCGTTGGGTCTCGTGTCGTCTTCGGAACTAGGTCTGCAATGGCATGTGTTCTCTCTTGCACGTGTAACGGAGCGCTGGCCTGCGACATGCTCACCATTTGAGGACAGTGGATGGCTATATGTCCTGGTTGCCTGCACTGATAACATAGTCTGTCTCCTTGCGATCTACTACCTCGGCTCTGGTTACTATACGGTTGTTGTTGTCCCACCCGTACACCCTGAGGTGATCGCCTAGTGACACGGGTCGCTGGAGCAAATGAAACCAACCCCGTAGACACTGAACGTATTTGTGGTGCAGCTATCTCTACGTCATCGTCCTCATAATCACCATCCAGTCCTGACACTGGATGTGCGGTAACCTCCATGGTACGCGTACTAACAAAGCCCCACTGGCCATGGCTCTCTCGTAGGCCTCTTGCAATGTACTCGGAGCCGTCGTCACAACTATCGCACCAATTGAGTCGAGTAGCCCATGCACAAAATAATACGGCTGGTCGGCGTCAGAGTTAGCTGCTCTTCCGGCATACTCCATCAATCGCAGGTATCGGTCCATATACTGCATCACGGACTCGTCTGACCTCTGTCGAATGTTTTGGAACTTGGTCCTCTTCAGGTTACGGACTGTAGGAGGGATGTATTTTCGCTCGAACCTCTCCTTGAACTCAGCCCAGTCTTTAGGTTTCCCTTTCGATGCCACCGTAGTGCGCCACCAAATATCGGCCTCGCCGAACAATAAGGCTGAAGATATACTCGGCTGCATGTGTGCCGGCGTAGCCAATACATCATGTATCTTCTCATGGCTCCTCATAAAATTCTCTGTGGCCTCAAGGTCAGTTCCCCCGTGGAACTTCTCCGGATGATGTCTCATAAACTCACGAGCCTGCCTCGCCTCAGTTGTCGCTCTAATACTTGTGTCGATAGGAGTACTCGATATATCATCTGTCGGTGTAGGTGGTACCACCTCTGTCTGAACCCGTACCTCCTCAGTCACTACAGGTCCTACTGGAACAGTTTATGCCCTCAATAATCGGAGAATCTCCTCGAGTTGTTGGCCATGTAAAGAGACCAACTGAGACATCTCATCAAGTCTCTGATGAGCATCCTCTGTACCGCCCCCACTAGAATCCGGTTGATCGACCATCGCTATCTGTCATGAAAGCGGTTTCTCGATCAGGCTGTAGCTATCGGTAGTACTAGTATACATCAAATAGCTCATATAGTTCAAATTTTATTTTCCCCAACTCTCCTCACTTCCCAACTAAGACTTAAGTTAGGTTCATAGGGTTCCACTCTAAGTTCAACCGTTGTCCTAACTTCCGTCATTTGTGTCTTAGTGGATTGAGATTTAACTTAGTATCCAAGTTTAAAACTTTAAGCTATGATACCAACTGTGACGGCCCCAAATTTCACAATCCTTGAATTGGGCACCACCTGGCCTAGACCTATGCAAACCCCCGAGCCAGCCTCGCTGAGTCACGCAGGCCTAGTCAGCCTTCATTACCATTTACCATTTATTACATATTTATAAGTAAAGTTAATTAATTAGTGAGTTATTATCAGATACAGCGGAAGCACTTAAACTCCAAACTAATCAATAACTTCAAGACACACCAGTTAGGACAATCTTAAGGTATGGAAACCCCGCAATCATATCCACCATATGAATCGAAAGTGAGTATCAATAATGTCCTACATGCCCAAGATCTCTCATAACCCATAATCCCACGTTCAACAAAACAATATAGATACTTAATACAAAACATACTCAATATGCGCGAGGAGAACGCCTCATGGTCCTCGCCTTCAACCGCCTAGCGCTAATCCTTTACCTTAGTCTGTTCGCCGGTCTGCCCACCGTCACAAACTAGACGGTGAGTACAGTGATGTAGAGAGTAAAATACCAATAGAGTCTAAACAGTATTTCAAATGTCAAGTAAATAGCTAAATTAGTATCATGCATGGATATCACGAAGAATATAAAAGACAGCATGATAAGTGAAATCACGAAGATAACAACGATAAATGAGTGTCAAGAACAAAAAGCCAAAAGAAAAGGAATCCAATCAAGACCAAGCCAATAAATCAACAAGGATGGATATAACAAAGAGAATTCAACAATTCATAATCCACAAGAAAGTATTGCTCAATAAACATAATAGCTCAATTAAATGCACAAGTGAAATAATGTAAATACTCTGGTTGGTTTTACTCACAAATACCGCATGTAACTCCGCGCTTGCGGTTCTCACACGCCACCAAACGACTCCGCACGCTTGTCACCAATCTACTAGACACCTGGTCATTATTTTTTTTTATCCATTTACATCATGTTAGGGCCTTTTTTGAAAATTTTGGATTTTTAAATCCATTTCCCATATTCTCCTTAATAATAAATTTTTTCTAAATTTCTTGGCTATTTTTGCCAATTTCACGTTTTTCAAGACAAAAACCCCGACATAGTGCGTCATAAAAACCCCGAATACTTCACTTTTCATGGAAATTCCCAAATTTCTCTTTATTTGATGAAAATATAATTTTCCAGAATTTTTCATGAATTTTTCTTATTTTCTGGAATTTTATTTCAATTAAAATCCTTTTAAATATATTTAATTGAAATAAATAATTATTTATTAATATAATAATAGGGGTGGGTCCCGGGTCGGGTCTGACCCGACCCGACCTGGCCGGGTCTGACCCGCCCCAACCAGGTCAGGCCATGACCCGGTTTGACTCAACCGGTCGTCCATGACCCGGTGGGTTGGGTCAACTTGACCCGACCCGTTTGGGTCATCTCTCTCCATATGTTCGGTGGAAATTTCCAGCGAACAGCGCTGCAACACCACCTTTTTTTTTGCGTTTTGTTGGGATTGGGATTGGCTCTCACCCCAATCCCAACTAAACCCTAAACCCCTAATCTCGGCCATGGCTTCCGTCATGGCCGAGCTTTGCTCAACCATCACCACCACCACCGCACACACACACACACACCACACATACAACAACACAACACTAAAAACACAACATTAACACTTACCTCACCTCGTCAACACCGCCAATGTCGCTTCCCCGAGCACTCGGCCTCGATCTCTCGCTCTCCTTCTCGGCTGCTTCCTCACTCTCGGGCTCTATTTTCCTCTTTCTCTTGATAAATTGTGTGGTGGTGGTGGTTTTGGGGTTAAATGAAAATGGTAGCCAAATTACCAAAATACCCCTCAATCTTATCCTCTTTCTTAATAAGCCCAAAGCCCTTCTTGGTCTTTTGCATTTTAAATTTTTGATTTTTTTAATATTTATATATGTATATATATAATAAATTACATACATATACATATATAAATATATATATTTGTCTACAATTTCGTCATGCGCGCCAACGAGCATACTCGGGAGTGCACACTACCATATGACCCATGTGTGTCGCCTATGACCCCGTGTATCACTCGGGGACAATCAATTTATTATTTTGTCAGTGTTTTATTTAAATGTATTTTCCCCCGAGACGCCGTAAACCTGTAATTCGCCCGTCGAAACCCATTCGACATGTTTTCTCGAGGCGATCACTATTCGTTTATCGACGTCACCGCCCTATCACACAGACACGAGTTTAACTCGATAATACACGTCATTACATAAAAATAACATAAATTTTCGGGTCGTTACAGATATAATTTTGCTCTCCTTTGACTTGATATACTTGATGGATGTATACATATGTGGCATTTCCACACTCTAGATCATCCTGACGAGTGTCTTAGAATTGATTCTGTTAGTTTGAGCTTTTTAATTGCTTCCACTATACTTTGATAACTCACTAATTTGAATAACTCATTTAAATAATTATATTCCGCTGATAAATTAATGGATAATGGTAAGAAAGGCTAACTAGGCTTATATTGACTTCGCGAGAGTTGACTCGGGGTCCACATAATTCTAGGCTAGGCGGGACCCTGTTTAAGGTTGTGAAACCGGGTCGTCGCATTAGTTTTCTTATTTCGTTTAGTTTCCAGTTTATGGTATTTTAGGCTTTTGCTATTTTTGGCAAATTTTAGGATTTTTCTATTGTTGTAATTCGACGTTTTTTATCTTGTAAAAGAAGCAAGATGAAAGAACAAAGATTTGGTTTTGTTATCTTGTAAGAGAGATTCGGACAAGACCCCAAAAATTTCAAATTTTCAACCATTATGTCAATAGTACATATGTTGGATTATGAGGATCATACACAGCGAAAAATTCAAAACAAATTTTCAAAAACCCCAACAGGATCGCAAATAAGTTCCATTAAACAAGATCTACAAAACTAAATCATACCTTAATTCGTTATTTCCTTCTCTAATTGTTCAATCTCCAAAACATTCAAGCGCACATCCTCTATCAGAAATTCATACACGAACGGTGACCTCAATTTGGAGAACGAACCCCAAGAGAGATAAAAAAACGTTTTTTTCTCTCTCAAAATCTAGAGAACTCTAAAATAGCAAAAATAAAATTCTTAATTCATTTTAGGGTATGACCCTCTATTTATATATGTAGATAAGCCCTCACTAAAAATCCTATTCGTAATACAACTACTGTATTTAGTCAGTTTAAACAAATTGCATATACACCCCTATTAATAAGTTATCATATAACAAATCACAAGGGCTTTTATGTCATGAATTTTATCATATAAAGTTCATTACTCTGGACCAATTAAAATTGCGTAAAGCCATTCTTTGTATGTAACCTAATAGGTTCATACCACGTTGGCAGTGAACCATAAAAACCATTTTGGTACACTAGTCATAAACAGTCTCTAGCAAGGTATTCTGACTATCTAAGTAGCATGAATATCAAAATCGATACAACCTAATGAATAACATATATCATATCTTTTTGTCGTGTAATATCCTTTTATTTAACGTAAGGCATAGAAAATCACCTTTAATGTTCAATCATACAAGTCTCAATCTTTAAGTAGACTGAAAACATCCAAACGACATTGATCATATCAATTCTTTTGGACTTGGCCATTTAACAATCTAACATATCGAGGGATCCACTGATATCTCTTTCTTTACTAGAGGGACAAATTATATCTTGATTACATACCTTCATCTATTGCTTACAGGATAACCAATCACAACCTTTATAATTGTCCAGTTAAAGACAACGTTTGATTGTGTCAAATTATCATGCTCATAATATTGAAGTCTATGGTAATCTAAGTCGAAGGACTAAATGATATACCTATCAAGAGTAACACCTATGACTTAATACATGTAGTGTTCTCATAGCTGGTTGGTCTAGTACCTTGTTCTTTAACAAGTACGCATAATCTAGATTCATATCCATAATCATCAATCAAGACTCGCACTAGTTTTAATTCATTATAGTTCTCAATATAATAACCGACTAGAGGCATTTATAATATTTTAACAAATACTCATGGATCTTATTATAAGGTAAACATGCAATCACTTATAATAAAAAAACAAATGAAAATATTTATTCTATTAATTAAAATTATAAGATAAACAATGTTTGTAGATTAACCTAGGGCACATACCCCAACAACATCTTCATGTTAGTTGACTGACAGAAGAAAAGTGTAACAACCCTCAATTTTCACCTGACTAGTGTCGCACTGGTTAGGACAGTGACCCAACTACATGATACTAGACAGTATTTCGAACTTTGGAAGTCAACACCGAAGTAATGTTATGTTTCTGTGATGTGTGTATTAGTATTGTAGTTCATTACGGTTCTCGAGCCGTTCGGGCGATTTTTAAATTGAGTGAGGCTTCGCCTAGATAAACGGGGGAGTAAAACACTGTTAAAATACAAATAAATGAATTTTTGGATAATTTAAATAATTATTTTAGGGAATAAGGAGGGACTACGTGTGCGATGAGTCGAAATGAATCGAAGAATGTTGTTGGAATGCGAGGAGTTGGATAGCTACATGATATACTGTCCATGGGATAAGGATTGTTAAAGTGACACAGTCCAATGGTGGAGAGCCCATAGATCAGCCTCGAGATGTGTGTTTAGGAGAAGATGAAGGGCTAGGCATATGACAACACATTACCTACCCCACTATTCATCTGCTATTCACATATTCTTTTATATATATACATATATATATATATACACACACACACATATAATACTCATCACTCTCATTTTCTCTCCACCACCGTCCTCACTCCCTCTCACCACTGTCCCTCTCTCATCTTTGGTTTGCCACCGTCGACCACCAACTGCCAGTCGTCGCTTTTCACCGAAGGTGACTCTCTCACTCTCTCTTTCGATCTCTCTCACACTCTCTCAACCTCTCCCTCGGCTCTCCCTCTCTTCACCATCCATCCCTTCACTCGTGAATCCACCACCGAAACACCTCCAGCCTGTGGTGTTCAAACCTCACCGGAGGTGTCTGTCACCGGACCAGAAGTCTGTTTGTCTCTCTCTCTCAAACTCTCTCTCTCTCTCTCTTCTTCTTCACTTTTGCTCTCTCAGTTTCTCTCTTCATTTCTCTCTCTCTCTCGACCACCATTCTCCCTCCCTTTCTCGGCCCTCTCTTGGTGAGCAAGTCACCGACCCTCGGAGGTCTTGTGGTGGCCGGAGGTTTCCTCAGCTCGTCGAAGTTGGGGGTGGGTTTCATATCTTGTATTCTCTTTCTCTCGTTCTTACTCACTATCTCTTTCTCATTTTGTGCATATGGTTGAGGGGACTGTCGTGACGCGAACTGGTCGTGGACAACCTACGGTGGCTCACCGGAGTCGTGACCGTCCCGGAGCACAGCCCCTCATGGCACATATGGTGTTCCTTTTGATCTCGTACTATTTTGTAAATTTTTTTGTTTTATAACCTCTCGCTGGAACTGCCATAATCGGTGGTGCTGTTGGTCGGACCACCACGCTAGGGAGGTTGTCGGAGACCAGGTATTGCCCTTGTTGGTGTCCTACAATCCTCCGGTGTGTCTGAACCAGTTGTGTTTTGACTGTTTTAGATTCATTATTTCATGTGTTGTACTTGTTTGAGTTCTCGCCGGAATCCGTTGCCGTGGGCAACGCCACCATTATGCCACCGTGACCAGAGATGTTGGGGACCAAATTAAGTCCATACTTGTCTCACGACTCTTGGAGTAGCCCAAAACAGCGGCATTATTATTTATTTATATCATTTATACATTTTATGTATGTTATACTTTTGTCATTATAAACCACTATCATAGCGGCTCTGCCGTCGACGCGATGACTTAGGGGATTGTTGAAGACCTTACCATGACCATCATGGAGTCTCACAGCCCCGGAGCGTCTCTATTAGTGTTTTGTGAGCATCATTTCATGTGATGTTGTTGTTGCGCGTCTCGTCGCAAATCATCGTGTATGGTCGGCGCTGCCGCCGGACGCCATGATAAAGGGAGTGTCGGGGATCACAACAAAACTCTCGTATGTGTCCCATAACTCTCGGAGCGTCCATATCGATGGTGATGAGTCGTTGGAATGGCGAATTCATGTGTGAGTACATCTATCATGTCGTTGGAATGGCGAATTCATGTGTGAGTACATCTATCATGTCGAGTGATCGTTGACGTGACGTAGAGCACACCTACGACTTTTCCATGTCGTGTTGACACCCTACGGACATTAGACCACACTCACGAGCTTCCCTACTCTCCGGTGTATGGTCATGTTGAGTTTCTATTGAGTCCTTACTGTCGAGCGATATCGATATTGTGTTTTTGAGTCGATTGGATGGTAGTGACATCATGGTCATGTCGCCAATCAATGAGACTATGATGTGACCTATTAAAGATCGAGTCGAGCCTTTAAATCATGAGTAGGCTACATGCATCATGATTTTTAATGTTGTGATATCGCGGTCGTGGTTATTATTGTGGTTTTTAAGTTCGAGAGAGAGTATTCGTGTTTCTATTTAATTGTCAAGTTTTTGAGTCATTTAAAACGATGGGAAAATGCTAAGGGTATCAACCTAGGATTAGTCAATGACTCGACCTATTTAATTGGAGTTTCTAACCTTGTCAGGTAGCGGGAAACTTGGTGATACGTGCTAGGAACGCGAGAGTGTAGTTACGCGAGTTGCGATAGTTCAGGTAAGTGCACTTGCCCTAAAGCTTGTGTACATTAGTAAGCCAGTAAGAATATTGCATGTAATTCATTTTCATTCATTGTTGCTTGTTGATTTCCGTTGTTGACATTCCTATCTTATTGATTCCTTGGTATGTGTGTTCTTGGCGTGAGCATGTCGATGTGATTCTTGAGGCCTGTGTCCCTCTTTTATCAAGTTGCACTAGTGTCGTGACATTTCCTAGGAAGAGCCAACATCCTCTTTCCGTATGCTTGGAGGCCTGTGTCCCTCTGATGCTGCGCTAGTGTTGCGACATTGCCCGGGGAGAGCCAGTGTCCTCTTTCCGTATGCTATGATTTTGATCGCTTATTGCCTCGTTTGTTTTCTTAGAACACGCATGATTTCGATTGATATTTGATAGTCTGTTTATCATGTACCCTGAACTTGTTATATTGCCTATCCTTTAAACTTCTGCTTAATATTTAGACTACTTCATTTGATGTTCATGAATTGCTGTTATTTTCTTCTGGCATTACTTTCAATTTTCTCTCAGTTGCTCACTGTCTAATTTGTGACAGTGGGTGCAGATGTACTAGAGCTCTCGAAGGGTAAGGAACCTTGCTTAGGAGGCTTTTTGTAAGGATTTGTGGCTGGATTTGAGCACCTTAGCCTAGGTTATGTTTGATTTCTGCTTGCATGTTGATTTCTTTATATATATACATCATGTTAGTTTGAACTTAGGATCATAGGTTATTTGATATCATGTACAGCTTAACTTGGTTTCCATTTGAGGTACATGATATTCGGGGTTTCCACATATATAGATTTCCTGATTTTCGTTTAACTGAGTTATTTCCCAATACTTGTTTAGTTTTCCGCTGCGTATAATTGCAATAACTCTTTTTATAAACTGTTAAATTAATTAATCGAAGGTTGACTAGGCTCGTCAGGCTCACTGAGTACTGACTTGGGATCTGCACGGGTCTAAGCCAGGCATTCTCAAATGCATTGGAAATTTGGTGCCAAAACAAAAAGACTAGAAGTGACTCGCATCAGAAAGTTAACAGAGAAGAAGTTTGTTAACGACCTCAGTTGGTTTGGATGTAGGCCCTACCGCGTTGAGGTGTCGCTGCCACGTTAGGTGTGTATCGAATATATATAGCGAGACTATGTCAAAATATCAATTTCCATAAGAATTGTATGTATAAATAAGGAAATGGATTAATAGATAGATGCGCTAATGGAGGAGTTTTTGCTTGATTAGTACATTGCGGAATAATATTTACCTATCTAACACATCAACCAAACTAAATAATAAACTAATTCATTTGACGTCACATTATCAATAACGTTGCTTGCACCCAACGCGTGTTCCGCGCTCGTGACATCAATTGTTTTAGGAAGATTTTCTACTTGATTTTTTCCTTTTTTTATTTAAAAATTATGTAAAAGAAAAAAAACAAAACATGGAAGTCGTGTCTTGCATTCACAACTTCGGCCAGGCTATGTGCATCCCACAAATTACTATGGGCAAAACACTTATTTTTTTCCCAAAATATCCTTCCTTCTTACGTTGTGCACCCTCACAAACATCTCCTCCGACCACCGGCGACACAAACATGCAATTTCAAAGCCCACTATCATCGTAAGGGTTGATTTTTTCATCTTCCTTGCTGGAAAATCATGTTTCTCCACTGTTTATCTTCACTCTCTCACCCTAGGTCTTGCTTCATTTTGCTTTAAGGCGATCGACACACAATCGACAACTAACTTGGTTGATTTAGGGTTTTAATATGGATGTTTTAACAATTTGGTAGTTGTGTATGTGTTTGTAACTGTTTTTGATATAATATTTTGGTCGATTTGTGCGTTGTTGATGGTCGACGCTTAATCGGTGATACAGGACCGATTGACGTGCGTTGTTCGGTTGAAGGAGAGCGAACAATGATGTTAATTGATCTTTGATGACCGAACCACATTGTAGTGTTCATAACTTGGTTTGAACAAATGTTTGTTCGGTCACCTCTGACCGAAGAGACATGTTTCAATCGGCCTCAACAAACTAAGCCAAAACCATTTGTTCAGCCCTGCGAGGCCAAACCAAAAGCGAAACTTTTGGTTTGAACATGAGAACAAAATACAAAAATTGAATCAAAACTCAAGAAATACCTCTCCATCTTACACACCCGTAGCTCCTACACGTCCACCCTCCATTTTTATGGTAAATAACCACCGAACAATGCAAACAAATAATGCCCAAATTTTTTTGTTCAAACCCTATAAAATGCATTCAAAATGGTGGAAAAACATGATTTTCCAGTGAGAAAGATGAAAAAATCGATTCTTACGATGATAGTGGGCTCCGAAATTCTAAGTTTGCGTCGCTAGTGGTCGGAGGAGACATTTGTGAAGGGGTGCACAACCTGAGAAGGAAGAAGGGCATTTTGGGAAAAAAAAGTGGTTTGTCCATAGTAATATGTAGGGGGCACATAGCCGGGTCGTCACGACTTCTATGTTTTTTGTGATTTTGAGATTTTTTTCTTCTTATTTTTTTGTAATAAAAGCAAAACAACTAGTATAAGTTTTTTTTTATTTTGTTTTTTAAGAAATCCGTAAAAAAACAAACTTGTTTATTTTAAACAAAACAAAAAAATCAAAATATGAAAGTAGTGAACGTAAGTCACGACTTCCATATTTTGGTTTTTCTTAAAAAAAGTTAAATAAAAAAACTCAAAAAACAAAAACTACAACCACGACTTCCATATTTTGGTTTTTTTTTAATTAATTAAAAAAGCTCAAATAAAAAAGAAAAAAAGAAAAAAAAACCAACTACCCATGGGAGTGTGTTAGATTGATAAATATTATTCTAGAATGTGCTAATCAAGCAAACAAATCCTATTGATGGATCTACCAGTACAAACGTTTTTGCATGATTGACACATTTGACAATAGTTTTTACCAATCTAGTACACCTACAAAAATATATAACAAAATAACACACTTAATGCCACATCACACGCCATGTGGGACAGAACAGTCCGACGAACAACATATGTATGGAAGTCGTGATTTGAACTCACGACTTCCATTTTTTTTTTTTTTTTTTTTTATCTCCATATTTTTTTGTTTTTATATTTATTTTTTAATCCAAATAAAATAATGAAGTCGTGTTTAGAAAACACGACTTCCTTATTATTATTTTCATTTTCAAAAACGAAAATAAATTATTTAATATGGAAGTCGTGATTTGCAGTCACGACTTCCATATTTTTATTTTTATTTTTATTTTTTATTTTTATCTTCATATATTTTTGTTTATTTATTTAATTTTTAATCCAAAATAATTATATAATATGGAAGTCGTGATCGCAAGTCACGACTTCCATATATTTTGTTTGTTTTTTTTTGTTTGTTTTTTTTGTTTTGTTGGTTTTTTTTTTTGTTTTTTCTTAATAAAATTCTTTATGCCGAAATTCAATTGTTGAGCACAATTCCTTGCACCGAATCTTCCTATTCTGTGTGGTTTTCTACCATCTTACCTACATGCGCAATAAGCTTGAACTTCACAATAGAAACATCCCATTCTAGGAAGATATCAATTCCTTTTGTTCCCGAGACAATTAATGCTAGCGTAGAGACACCACAAACCACACAAGTCGCCGCCGTTGTTTTCATTTGACTGAACCCATGGAAGAAAATGGATGATGGACCTTGTGCTATTTCTTGCACAAGGAGAAGAAGATCGAATTCTGATGTTAATATATACATGCAAACTATAGTCGAGACTTCTAGCCTACATGAAGATCCTTAATTTGGTCTTTTAAAATCATGAAGGAAAAACTCTCTGACACAAAGCTAGTCGCTAACCCGCATCGCCTTAATTTCGATAATCTCTACATCCCTAAAAATTAACTAGGGTCGACTACATAGATCAAACACTTTCGCAAGACATCAAATTATGAAAATTAAGGCGATGTCGTATGAAGCATTGCAAGACATCAAATTATGAAAATTAAAATGGGAAAGTAAATAACAGCTTTGTTTTCAAAAAAAAGAAAGTAAATAATAGTTCTCGTTTCGTTAATACTCATGAACGCTTAATGGTATAGCCAAAATATATCAATTTCCACAAGACAATACTAGAGAAGTTTGAAATAAGAAAGCAATTCAAATGAGTAGAGAACAATAAATTTATGCAAAGAGTGAAAAGAATAAAATCGTTTCTAGAGGCAATGATTGAATAAGCAAATTGCACACAACTTTGTTTACGTAATTAGGAATTACAAACATGGGATTTGTTTTTCCTTTCCACGCCTCAACTAACCAATCCTCAAACCGATAAAAAAGATGACTTAATCTTTAAGGGGCTCAAAACTAGAGGGAGCAAGCCGCTTTACATGCAGTCCCAAAATGCCTAGAGAGCTCAAATGTGGAACACGTTCATCGAACTCGCACATTCAGTGGAAGAACCTGCAGATGGTCTCGGTGGTTCAAGGTTGGACTTCTTGGAGTTTCCTTGGTTTGTCTTGTACCTCGAAAATCCTCTTCTCTCCAACAAAGAAGTTAGCCTCGCAGAGATTTTGAAAGGTCCGAACTACATTTTTTTCGTGGAAGGGTTCTTAAATGAGTTTCAATCTCGCATAGGAAGACTTACCAATTTTGGAGAACAATCGCGTGTATCCGGAAAAAGACCAAGCACAAGATCCTTCACCATATTTCCCGCTCAATTTCAAGCAGACCTCCGGCATAAGACAATATCAATCTTGAGGCTAGTACAATAAATCCAAAGCAAGCAGCTAAATTTCCACTGAGATTTTCCAGACTCATTGTGTGATATGGCCCAAGCCCCTCCCATCTAAAACACCACACAAAACACCCAACAAACATTCACATGAAGTGTATGGAACATTGGGATTTGAGAGCCACGTAATATGAGTTATTCTTAATAGCAAGAGCTCGCCACAAGCCCAACACTCTATTCTCTCTTTTTTTTTGAATAAGAATACTTAATATTCATTAGTTACAAATGAAAACTTACTGCAAAACAAGCACAAAGGTTTAATGCAAGTTCATTGTAGGAAGCCTCAAAAGCAGAAGAAAGCATACATTCTTAAGATGAAATTGAGATTCTAGATAATGGAATAGTCAATAAAAGATTCAACATGAGCCTGCATGGTTCCTATATGCTATAAACCAACTAGCAATACAAATCGGTAGATGAAAAAATTATTCCATACCAAATGATTTGTACTAGAGCCGCTGCTTCCTTTGTCTCGAAAAAGTAGATGGGAAACCCAAAGGAAGCGTGACTCGAATTGACTTCAACTGTCGAAGTATATCTCGCAATCGCAGCTTTTCGAACCCCGAAAGCCATTATTAATTAACAACAATGCCTCAGTCTCCGATAAATTTTTTTTTTCAGCCCAAATAATGCAGTTGAAAAATTATTTAAACTTTTGGAAATTCCTCGATTAGATACAAAAACATTTAAATATTAAGAACATACCTGCCCAAGAAGGAAACAACAAAATGCATACTCCAACTTTAAACATTCCGTGCCTTCAGATGCCATAAGACACTCACATATGGTTTTAGCTTTGGTTATCTGCAAATGTTTAGTCAATTATCAAGAGTGAATAAATGCATGAAGTTTTCAGAGAAAAACCTTGAAAAAACTGTAATTTTATAGAACCTTTTGTTGATTGTAAATGCATATTAGTGTTTGATGTTTGATCAAACCGACTGGTAACACTCTTTCATATCCAATGCTTCACGCGTGCTAATGTCCCAACTACTTAAGTTAAAATTAGTCCAATATACACTTTTCCTAATCATTGAACAAGAGCGGTCCTCCATTATATTTGTCTACAAATGGCATTGTGAGGGTCCACAACCTGATGTATCCGATGGGGAACAACCAAATTGTCCAAACCTCTCAAAGTCGCTTGCATGCGAGGAAACTAAAAGTGTTAATATGTTGAACTCAATTCCTGATATCTACCAAAATAATTCTTTTCCATATTATTTTTTTCCTTACTTCACAACAAAGTAAAATAAGCAAGACCTAGAACATACCAGATCTGTTTGCTTGCTTGAGAAACCAAGTGCAATATGAGCCACCATAGCCATCCGAAACAAGCAATTCATGCAATGTCGCTATAGCCCCTCTTCTCCGTTCAAAGACTTTCAGTGTATGAGGCATGCCCAAAGAACTCCAAATGCAACAGTGTGCAAGTTCCTCCAAAGTTGTCTCTTCAATCTAACATAAAACATAGCCAAATCATCTAAGGCATGGTGTACCCTTCTTCCACTTCAAAGACCTTTAGATTCATCACCGACTTAACTATCTCATCCTTCTCTCGCTTTGTCGTAAACACCAATAATCTGCAATTTATTTATCGATGAATAAAATGAAGACAAACACCAAAATATATCGTTTCCACAAGACAATACTAGAGAAGTTTGAAATAAGAAAGCAATTCAAATGAGTAGAGAACAAGAAATTTATGCAAAGTAGTGAAAAGAATAAAATCGTTTCTAGAGGAAATGATTGAATAAGCAAATTGCACACAACTTTGTTTACGTAATTAGGAATTACAAACATGGGATTTGTTTTTCCTTTCCACGCCTCAACTAACCAATCCTCAAACCGATAAAAAAGATGACTTAATTTGACCCCAAAAATGACTTCCCCCACAACGTGTTCTCTTTTTAATTCGTCGTTCACGATCTAAAGCTAATGGCACATTCCGCAGTCCACATCGCATAGGCAACAAATTTTGAGCATCTTCTTGTTGAATTTCATTGATATCATGTCTCTCACCACCAATACTACTAGTAGTTTCGAATGAATTCATCGGTATTGGACTTGTATCAAAATGATGTGGCAATGTAGGTATCCCGTCAAAATGAAAGGCTTGTGTAGTCTCAAACTCGTGTTGGGAGGTGCCAATGAGTAGATGTAGTAAATGACTCATTGTTAAGAGGTACGTATGGAGTATACACGGAGTACCATGACTCGAACATATATTTTCATGAGAAGATTGATGGGATTCTTCAAAAAAGGGTGGCATATTATAGATGCGATAGTCTGCATGTATTGTAGTCAAAGTTGATGCAGCCATATCTCTAATACGTGGAATGGAAACATCATCACCCAATGTCAACTGATGAATTGAAGTAATTCCATGAGCCTACATTTGAAAAAATTTATGAAGTTGCATGTGAAAACAAAAGTAAAATATTTATTATGAAAACTTCATGATTGTAAATAAAAAAGTTCAAACTTACCAATGCTTCAACAATAGCTCCACGAGAAGACATGAATCGTCGTGTAATGCGACGATACCATACCATGTAGGGATCATAGAATCCCATGGCTCCTCCAATAATTCATCATTCGCAATATTAGAAGCACGTTCACCCACATGGAGACATAATCACTATGTTCTCGCACTCCAATCCTTGTCTGCCTTCCCTCGCAAGTCAATTTTATGTAGCTCCTTACTTGTGTTAGTTGAAGGTGGTATTCTTTGTTTCAAACCAAATTGTCGCATGACTCTATCAGATTGTACATTTCAACAACACAAAAGAAAATTAGAGGTGCCTTCGTTCGCCAAATACCACGACCACTACTACAATTCGCCGGGCAAATCCCTTTATCACCGTCTCAGATACGGCTCCCAAATTACCCGAGCTCATAAATAGTAAATTGAAATGAATGAAATTATAGTTTTCACCATTTAAAAAAATGAACTATAAAGAAATTAATTAAATGAATTTCATACTTCCTCGTGTGTTTGCATGTCAATCATTTCTCTATATTTTGTTAGAACGTGCATTGATGTTCCGGTGGTTTCTAAGGCATGTCTCCACCTATACGAACATGGAGAACAACACAATGCATGCATCAATTCACATGTAGATAGATGAACTTATTTTTTACAAGGTAAAAGAAATTGATAATTACCTATGACCAAAGGGAGGATGTGGGAATAAATCGTCATGTGGTTGTATTTCGTCTCGAAGAACATTTCCCATTATTGGTGCAAGGAAAGGCAATCGTCCCAAGCCCATAGTTGCAATAATATAACGGACCCGCAATCTCCGCTCCATCAATATCGCAGAAGAAGACATAATTGTCTATATAAGTGGGCCAAAGTTGCACTACCCCAACTATAGTTTCCTCGCTACCTCAAAGTCCTCCAAAAATTGTAAATATGTTGTTATGTGTACAAGATTGTTAGACTTGTCTCGCAAATAAGGTTCCTCCAAGAAGTCGTAATATGTAAGCTCTTGCATATCGTTGCACTTCTTCGTCACTAACAAAATTTGGAAGGTTTGGAAACCATGTCGAGAGTTGTCGAATTGGGATACGACCTCCTCTCGCTATTTTGAGGGAATGAGAAGCCCAGCTTGTCCCAAACACAAGGCATCATAATCTTGTTCTACAACTCCAGTGAGTGGTAATCCATCAACAGTAACCCTAAAATTATCTCGTACATCTTGTAGGTAATGGTCATCTCGCCAACCGGAAAATGAAATGTGTGTGTTTCGGCCTCCACCTCTCAACAAGTGCAGAATGAGATGCCAATCGATTCCTATGAAACCTATTCGCGCTGTTCCATATAATCCAACTTGGTCAAGGTACCCAACTATACGTTCGTCAAGTGGCATCGCCGATGTAATGTCGTCGAATTACGCCCGATTGTCAAGACACAGATCCCGCTATGCAAAAACACAAATGACTTACATTAGTACAAATTTGGCTACAAACTCTAAAAAATAAAATTACCAAAACATAAAATATTACCGGTCCATTCCACACACGAGTAGATCTATGTAGAGCCCGCATAGTCAACACCGAATCATCTACAGCCCAGATCCATATCACGCTCAACCCCAAAACATTAACAAAGTTGTTATTAATAGAACAAGGAAAAGACAAATATCAACAATAAAGTTCATTAAAAAAGAAAAATAAAACATGTGTACCTAATTAAACTTCAACAACTTTAATTAAAACAACTCGTGGTTTAATTCAAACAAAATACACCAATAACGTAGTTATAATTAAAAATAACTGATATAAGAAAAAGATGAGTGAATAGAAATTATTAGACTTGAAATGTCTTTCATTGTGAACGATTAGGTGGTTGTTCTTGCTGACGACGAGAGCATGTGCGCCTATTGTGACCATCCTGCTTACACATACTACATTGCAATTTTGTTGGCGCTTCTCTCCATTCTTTTTCTCGCTGCATATGACGCGGTTGTTTCTGATTGCCTCTCCAATCCATCTCAGTTCGCAAACGTCTTGTTTGGGGATGACCTCTTTTCACTCGCTTCCGAGAAGGGTCAGGTAGCAAGGTGTATGGAACTCTAGAATCAGGCCAATAATCTTCGTGAGGAATTGGTTGAAAACTCGCAAAGATAACATTGATCGTACACGGACAAACTATAATATGACTCAATGTACTGAAAGTAGTCTATAGCAACACTAGTGCAAGCTGCTTGAACATGGGAACATGGAATGCCAAAACACTGCCACTTCATACAAGTGCATCTACGAGCCGCCAACTTCACCACTTGCTTGTTAGACCCTTTTCTCAAATGATACCCACGTGTTCCAGTTGATTACTTCAAATGTGCCATTTTCACGATTCACTAATGTAACATTGTGCCCCCACCGCCTTTCCCCAATGTTGTAACTTATCAAGTGCATACTTGGTGTATTTTTCGGCCCTTCCTAAGGCGACACCTATTTCGTCATGCCTTTTGTTAAAGTAAGCCATAATGCGATAAAATGTTACTTGCACCAATGCTGTGACGGGGTAAAATCGTGCGCCTTTAAGGACCCCATTAAAGCATTCTACAAGCTTGTGAAAAGAAATATTATGAGTTATATTATGAGTATTTTCTTATAAACATGATGTAAATCAAACACGTTAAATAAAAAATAAATATAAACATAATACCCGCTAGATTTGTAGTCATCCATCCGTATCGATATCCTTTGTCGTATGCATTGGTCCATTGTGCTCGATCAAGATCATTAAACCACGCAATACTTTCAGCATTAATTTGTTGAAGCTCTTGCATATATGCCTTAAATTTGCGAGGTTGATGTTGTGCACCGGCTAAGTACACCATATTCTTCAATTCTTTGCTCCCAAATCTCATGTTGAAATTACTACATATGTGACGAAGGCAAAATCTGTGTTTAGCTGTCACAAGTCCACCCATTTCGAGGATCATTCATTGCCAACAATATACCAGGGTGTCTATCGTAAATTACACATATACCATCTCGATCACCACATGATGTCGCAAACAAGCCATAAACCATCCCCAACTATCTTGACTTTCCTCGTCGACAATGGCAAATGCTAAGGGAAATATATGACTATTGCTATCTACAACTGTGGCTATCAAGAGCTTTTGTTTGTATTTCCCGTACAAGAATGTGCCATCAATTTGTATTAGTGGCCTGCAATGTCTAAAACCTGCAATAGATGGTGCAAATGCCCAAAAAACCCATTTAAATACAACTTCGTTGTTGGCATTGGGTTCGCCGTATCTCCAATCTACACGTGTCCCAGGATTGCTTTCTTGAAGAGCGGCCATCCACCGCGGCAACATTTTATATGATTCCTCCCAATCTCCAAAGATCTTGGCGACCGCCTTTTTTTTGCCAACCAGACTTTCTTGTAATGAACATCATAACTAAATTTGTCCTTGATAATTTGATGAAGAACTGGAACTGAAATAGATGGATCTCTTCTCACCACATTTTCAATTTCACGACATATAACAAATGAGTCCAAATGAGCATGATCCTTTGATAGTTTTGCATTGATACGTGTATGTGGTCCCTCATATTTACTTATCTCAAACATTCCATGTGCTTTTCTTTTTGAACACCGCAACCTCCAAGCACATCCCTCTCGAAAGCTTCTTACAACAGACAATCCACACATTAGGTGTTGAATGAGTTACCACAAATTGTCTGTGTACTTTAATGTTGTACAATTTTACCGCATGTTGGAAGTCCCCTTAGAAAAAAACCGCATGCCAACATGAAATTTCGAGGCCTCATTCCATAGAGCTTTAGAAGGAATCATTGTGTTCTCATGAAGGGGGTCATTGCCTCACTACTCAATTCCATAAATACGATGAAGGTACGACAAATTCGCCAACACCCACAAAGCGAATCATTAAGTCCATTAGCCTCTTGATCAAAAAAATTATTGTTTCCAACTTCATCCAAGATTGGAGGACAAGATAATGAGCCATCCTCGCAATGACTTGGTTTAATGCATCTCGAATTATGCTATCGTGAACATGAAGTGCATCAATTCCTTCATCATTGGCATCATCATCGCTCCGATCGTAGTATTCCCATCACCGCAACAATCGTCATCATCGTCATCATCGTTCACACCACCACATACACCAAGGGCATGAGTTTCCTCGTCAACATCATGATTTAAAGTCATTAAAGGTGATGCACAAGAATTACGTTCAAATGGGGGTTGAATACTAGGCCCTTCCGCACCGACCGCTATGTTAGAACTAGTATGTAATTGCCTCTAACTAAATCCAAAAACAGCTCCATACAATTCGGTGGTGGACATTCACCACAATGTCCCAAGCATCTTTAAGAGTCGATTCATCAACTATTTGCAAAGGGACATAGTTGTACGCTCCAGCCCAATGTACACAGGATAACGATATACTATATGTAATATCATTTTTTCAATGTCTATCTCCAAAGCATTGCAAATAAAACTCACAAGTTCCTCATACCCTAAACTCAACTTACATCTGAGATGTCGAATAGGTGCTGTTGTATATGAAATTCCAAATGGTCCATTAACAATGGCACCATTCATATAGCATATCAAAGTCACTCTCCTGGCCAACCATTATGGAATCTATATAATATACATATATATAATATAATTGTTAGTCAATAGAAGTGATAATAATTAATTCACTAAGTACATAGAAACGTAACAAACTCCAACTAAGTACATAGAAACTTAACAAACTCCATCCAAGTACATAGATACATAACAAACTCCAACGTGTTTTAAAAATCTATTTTATTTTAGCCTCTTATTTTATTCACAAAAAGGAACCAACTACCAATCACATAAGTGACACAATTGGTGCAAGCAATAGAACAACGAGCAAGGAATTATCTTTTTTGTGGATCGCAAATGCTAATGCACATCACTTTTGACATATTTGTATGAGGCCCTTTCAAGAAAAAACAATTTGCCTAAGAAAATATTCTAAAAATTTTTTTTTAAAGATAATTTTCTCGCGATTGTTTGATAGGAATAAAGAAAATTTTCTTTTGATAGTTATATTTTTTTAAGAGATTATACCGATAAATCAGCCTATAATTAATAATCTTCGCTCCTATCTCAAATTCTTCAAGTCATTAAAAAGTTGTAAGTCCCTCATATAGAAACATCAAAGTCCTTGTGTCTTGATCCTAAGAGAATGTGGACGCCATCAATTCAAAAAAAAGAGAAAAACTATACATGTGCTTTGAAGTTTGGGCTTGAGGTTGAAAACTAAGCACTGCTTCCAAAAACTACATTCTACTAAGGCTTTTATACAAACACGTATGATGCACTTCATCTAAATTGGATAATTATGATCTGGTAAGGTTTTAATGCCTTCTCTTTAAAAAAAATAAAAAAGGTTTTAATTAGTTTATAAGCAAGAATAAAATGGTATTACCTAATTGGCAAGTTTGGGTAACCAAATTCGAAACTATGGCATAATCCACACTACAACCGATTGATCCAAGGGCATCTAAAATCTTCACCTCCAACACAACCGATATTAATGAAAGCGTTGGTGGGACGAAGATGAAGATGAAAAGTTGGATACGATGAGGTTTTTTCCCATTTTCTTAGGTGTTGAGAGAGTAAATATTTGAGAAAAATAAGGATGTATGGAATATTTTCTCAAAACGATTTTGAGATATCAAACACCAAAAAAGTCAGTTATTCCGGAATAATGGAAAAAGGTTTATGGTTTTTTTCATTTCCTCACCAATCAAACACACCCTAAATTTCCTGCATTTTGTTTCTCCTATAACATATAATAATTAATCTAAGTTGAGTTTGAACCAATACACACATACACCAGCCCCAACCATCACCAAGCATGCTTTCATCAAAGAAAAAAATGCCAGAGCCACAATGTCCCAAAAAACAATCGAAATTGACAAAAACAATGATAATCGACTAACAAAACAACAAAACAATATTGAGATGATAAGATACTAACCAAAACAATCGGCCAAGTCGAAGTGAATCGAGAACCGAAGAGAACGGCGGTGAATCAAGAAGTGCTAGTGCGAATGGCGGCATGGCGGTATGTGTGCGGGCATGGCGGCGGGTGGACGGGCATGGTAATGGCAAAGAATGGACAGAAGAAGAAAGAGCAGAAGATAAAGAATGGAGAAGAGGGACGAAGAAGAAGAGGCGAGCAGAGCGCAAGAAGAAGAAGAGAAGAGGCGAGCAGATCGCGCAAGAAGAAGAGAAGAGGCGAAGTGGAAGAAAAAAGTAAAAAAAAAAAAAAACCCTAAAACATAACTATGGAAGTCGTGGCTTGAAGCCACGACTTCCTTAGTTTATTAATTTTTTTTTATTTATTAAATATATATATAAGTGTTTTAAAAAAAGGAAATTGACGAAAATAAAATAATATATATATAAGTGTTTTAAAAAAAGGAAGTTGACGGAAAATAAAAATATGGAAGTCGTGTTCGCGAAACACGACTTCCATATTTTATTATTTAAAAAATAAATATGGAAGTCGTGTTCGCAAAACACGACTTCCATATTTTATTATTAGTGATTTTTTATTTAATAAATATAAATAAGAGATAACAAAATATTAACGAAAATAAAATATGGAAGTCGTGTTCGCAAAACACGACTTCCATATTAGTGATGTGGCATTGATGTGGCGTTGTGATGTGGCATCAAGTGTGTTATTTTGTTATATATTTTAGTAGGTGTGTTAGATTGGTAAAAACTATTTTCAAATGGGTTAATCAAGCAAAAAGTCCTACAAACGTGTAATTTTGCTGTGAGAAGGACACTTCCCTCACATGAAAGTTAAATAAACTCATACTAGCTCATAAAATGGTTACTAACCGTACGATTAAAGTAAAATACTTTTTTTTTTTTTTGTAGGAATAAAATACTTACTTTCAATCTCTAAAAACGCCACTTAAATTTTTACCAAAAAAAAAAACACCACTTAAAGGTTTAGTTCAACCCTTAAACTTTGGGGGAGGAGGATATTAACCCTTAAAGTAAAAGAACGTAAAATTTAACCCTTAAACTAAAAAAATAAACGCATTCTACCCCATCTTTAAATGTTTGTCGACTTTGCCGTTTTGTGCCATTTTCTCAAATACTTTGGCAAGCTGGTGGGTCCCATAATGTAATAAAAACTTTAAATTATTTTAAGAGATAAGTATAACTTAACTTTGGTTCGGCATGCACTTAATTGTGCACGCTCCTTTTATGCACATCAAGATGCTCAAGTGCATGTCAGGCGTATCTCAACAAAAATAAAGAGACGTGAACACCTACATATCTAATGTGCATTTCACACGTATATTTTTCTTAATTTTATTGACTGTGAATCTCGATTCTCAATTTCTTGATAGAAACTTCAAATTTTTTTCTTAGTGTGTATCCTCAAGCATCCAAAGACTCCAAACTAAGAGAATTAATAAAAAAAAGTCTTCGCTAAACTTTTTTCTATATTTTGTATTTAAATATGTAATGCTTACCTCAGTTAAAAATTATTTTTAATTTTATTATTTTAATATGATAAATATTTTTATTATTTAAATGTTTTTAATTTATTTTTATTTTATACATTTTTTAAAAAATATTTTATTTCTACAAAAAGAAGTTTTATATTTTTTTTATTTTTAAAGTATATTTATCTTCTTTTAATTAATAGGTGATTCATTAATTAAATTTTATATTAATAATTTATCTTTTAGTGTGATTAATATTAATTATTCATAAATAATTAAAATTTTGTGTTTTGCCTTTAATATTTGTGTTTTTGTAAGTAAAGATACATTAATTTATTATTTAATTATTTATTAGATATGTATTTAACTAATTTTTTGTGGAGCCATTAATCCTAACAAATTAGTTTTTTCTTTTAAAGTACAAATTAATTCTTTAGATGTACAGAGAAATATATTTAAAATAAGCAAAAGATTATATTTTAAGGAAAAAAATAAAAAAAATGATAAAATAAGATATTGTAAAAGATAATGTTGTTTGGTTAGAGAAGATAATAAAATTTGATATAAAAGTTACACTTAAATATTTGCACTATTGTTTCTATGTAATTAAACAAAAGAAAAAATTACACAAGTATTCTCATGTAATAAAAAAAATTACATTGTTAAAGCATCTCAAGTGATATGATAAAAACATCGCTTGTTAAAAAGGCAAGACCTCGGAGGTCATGGTTCGGCTTCCATTGAAAGGCAAATAAAAAAAACAAAGAACTACATCTGCCATGCTTTCAAAAAATATATACATAATTGCGCTATTGTTCGATTAAAAATGAATCATGAAGATCTAACAAAAGAATCGATCATGAAGAGATTAATGCTATCATCACAAACAATGTATCGCTTGAGCAAAGTGATTTTTAGAGGTTTTTTATTGCATTGTGGGATCCACTAGCTTGCCAACACATAGGAGAAAAAGACACAAAACGGCAAAGTCAACCAACATTTAACAATGGGGTATAATCCCTCTATTTTTTCAGTTTAAGGGCTGAATTCCAGCTACTTCTACTTTAAGGGTTAATATCTTCCGCCTAAAGTTTAAGGGTTGAAACTAAGGGTGACAATTCGTATCGGCGAGTCGTAAAAGTGTCGTGTCATAAACAGGTCATGATCCATATAATGCAAACCCATGACATGACATGTTTATTAATCGTGTTAATCGTTTTTATGTCTAAGTAGGTCATAAAAATATCGGTATTCATGTCACATGTTTATTAAATATTTTATTTAAATATTTTAATTTATTTTAATTTTTATAATTTGTTTATTACATTTTTAAAAATATCTATATGAATAAATTTAAATGAACATAATCATAAATCTTTATAATTTTTATAATGAAGATGTAATCTTATGTTTTACTTCACTTTTTCATTCAAGTCTTTTCTCTTTGTTGTTAATAATGAAGGGAAAATGACTTGTAACAAATAATATATACAAAGACAACAAGAATCTTATAAAAAATGTATAAATTTTCATTTTTTAATAAATAATTATTAATAAATTTTAAAATTTGAATAATATATTAAAAGTACAATAAATATTTCATCTAAAAATAAAGTTAATTATGAAAAAATATTTGCAAATGAAAAATAAATTATGTTATTCACATGTACTCAAATAGATGAATACACATTCAAATAGGTAAATTTTATAATAATTTATTTATTATAACTTATTTATTATTTATACATCATCCCTTAATCGTCTTAAGTGAGTTATAAACAAGTCAAACAGTTAACATGTTATTGACTCGTTTATTAATCGTGTGTCGTGTCGTGACGTATCGTATCGTATTGTATTAAACGTTTCATGACTCAAATTGTCAGCACAGTGAAACCCTCTTTCCCCTTTCTTTAACATTCCTAGATCTTGAACATGCCTAGTCTCTTGAACCTAAACCGAAACTCTGACACAGAAAAAACAGGGAAGATGAACCAAAGAAGTAGCAATCCAGAGCTGGAGCGCATATGGGCGGAGGAAGTTCGCTACTTGCATTCTCTATGGCACAACAATGGACTCCCCCAAACCCTAACCCTAACCCTAACCCTAACCCTAACCCTGCAATCCAACCCACCAACAACACTATTCATCACATCCTCCGCGCTTGCAACCAAACATCCTTCAAAAAACCCAAAAAGAAAAAGAAGATAAAGAAGAAAACTCGAGGCCCGGAACTCCCACAAGACTCGGAGATCGAATGGCCATGCGTGCCCTCTCCTCGGAAGGAGACCGAATGGCCTCAAATTATCTCTAAACCTGCCACGGCGGCGCCAGCGATCTCCGCGGAGGAGCAATCGAGACGGGAGGCTATGCAATTGCAGCAGAGGAGCATCAAGGAGAGTCAGGATTATTTTGGGGGGGATCGGAGTTCGGATGGCGAAGATGATTCAGAAGAAGAGGGGGAGAGGGTGAGTTCTTTGGGGGGTTTTTGAGAGGGATTGCGAGCTGAGGAGGTATTATGGGGAGAAATGGGAGAGTGGGGAGTTTTGGTGCTTGGTTTGTTGTGGGAGTGGGAGTGGGAGTGGGAGTGGGAGGAAGCGTTGGAAGAAGTTTAAGAATTGTGTTGCGCTTGTTCAGCATTCCATGGCGATTTCAAAGACCGATCGGAAGAGGGCGCACCGGGCGTTTGCGGAGGTGGTTTGTAGAGTTCTTGGGTGGGATATTAAGAGACTGCCCAGTATTGTTGTCTCGGTGGAGACCCAAACTCAGGTGATCTTTTCTTTCTTTTCTCTTTGTTTTTTCTCTAATGAATGATTTGATGGCCAATGCACCTTGTTGGTTATTTATTCTATGATCTAATGGGCAGTGCATCTTCGTATTTGTTTATTTTATCTGAGTTTTCTTCAATGCTTTGATCCGCAATTCATATTCTTGGTTGTTTATTTTCGCGATAGTTTTCTTTATGATCTAACAGGCAATGAATCTTCTTATTTGTTGTTGGCAAAACTGATTAGAGTGATTTGAGTTTTTCAACTAATACTTTGATTCACATTAGTTCCTCCCAACGTTATTACAAATGTCCACTAATGGTGAGTCCACTTCAAGGCCCCTTTAAGTCGAGGAACTCAATTAATAAAAAAACAAAATAATAAAAAAAATAAAAAAAAACCCAGTTGATGAACTCGTTCTTCTTCGATAGGAACTGGTGTGTGTCACCTCTTCCATAAATGTCTATAACCACAGCCACCCAAGCCGTGTTGTAGGCAGAGACGCTTATGTTTTCCATCACCCATCGACCAATCATCTTCATTGCAGCACCCCACATACAAGTTATGAGAACAGAGATGTTGTTTGGAACTCAATGTTGAAACTATATAATGGGAATTTTAAATTTGGTTGAAATCTTGCTTCAAGTGCTTCTTTTTCTTTATGATCATCCTCTTTGATCACATGTCTCCAACGTATGTCTTTGGAAATCCTCCAGTGTGTACTGCAGAAGTAGTGATTCACGAGTTGATGAGTTCTAGAATTATAAGCCGAAGAGATTAAAAAAAAAGAAAAACAAAGTTGCTCTGTTTTTGTTTTATGTTGATCTGTTACCATTTGCTTTAGATTTCGAGTTCGATGTCACGCCTTCTCCTTATGGAGAGGCTATCATTCACCTTCTCCTTATGGAGAAGAGGCTATCATTCGCCTTCTCCTTATCAAGATACATGCTAAACTGCCATGGTGAACTCCCCATTAATGGACCATTTGTATTAACTTTGGGAGGATCCAATGTAAATCAATTTAGTAGTTGAAGGCCTCAAATCACCCAAATAATAGTCAAGGGGCCAAGTCTAACATAAATAAATAAATAAATAAATAATAAATAATATGAGGTTTACTTAAATTGGTTTTGCCTTGTTTATTTTATCTGAATTTTCTTTAATGCTTTGATGTGTAATGTATCTTCTTTTTTTTTTTTTTTTTTTTTTCTTAACTTTGTTCAACACTTTGATGGACAGTGCTTTTTTTTGTTTGCTTATTTGTTTTTTATCTTGATTTCCTTAAATGCTTTGATGGGCAATGCACTGATTACATAGAAGTTAAAAAGGATTTTGAAATCTCACCATGAAGGGCATTGAATCGAGTGGAATGGAAGAGTTTGATCTATGTAGCCAACCCTTGGGATTGAGGCGTTGTTGTTGAAACTGTTGTTGCTTTATGGAATGCATCTTATTATTTATTTATTTATTTTAATTTCATTCATGAAGGATGGCTTTAGATTAGATTGGTGTAATGCAGGTCGGTTCTCCTAAAGAGAATGACAAAGTTGTCATAAATAATGATGATGATGATGATAAGAATAAAGATGTTTGTGATGAAGCTGTAGACAATGTGGGCTCAAACGATAATAAATTGAAGGATTGTCATAAGGTATGTATGGATGTAAATCGTAAAATTTATGATTTCTTTTTATAGCAATGTATGGAGTATGTGTTGACTTTGTTTTAAACAGTTGGGGATGTCTCAGGGTGTCTTGAAGGACAATGACACGAATGATCAGAGTAAAGATATTGAGAAGGATGGATGTCCTGCAAATGAGTGAAATTGAAGAGACGGGTCTTCCATTTGTGATGGCGAATTGATTGATACACGCGTTGTTGAAAGTCACACAATTAAGGATACTGATGAGTTTGAGGAAAGATTTATCCGGGATCAAATTGTAGAACTAGATTCTTTTTTTTTTTTTTTAAGTTGTAAATTATTAGTTCTTTGCAGAATTCTTCTAGTAGAGGTAGGGATGAGCTCTATTTTATCGTTGAAGTGACAATTGTCTATCTTTTTAGGCATGATTACATCAATTGGAATAAATAGAACTGTCAATGCGCTTATATTTTCTTGTTGTCTTAATTGGTAATCCTTGTGCTTGAAATCTCAGAATCATTTCTTCTTTCCTTTTTCTGTGGCTTAGTGGCGTACACAGCTTGGCAAATCCTTTTAGTTTAGTTTGTCATGGAATGATCAGCATAATGAATGTTGCATTATGTTCAGTTAGTGTGAGTTTATTTGTTTGGCTGTGTACTTTATTCTTTTTTTCTTTGGTGAGGAAAGAATAAGCTTGCTTTTAGCGTAGTCGTTGAAAGTTGCAATGTGAATATGCTTTAGAGAGAAGCATTCTGCTCATAAATAAGTGGGATCGAGGTAGTCCGACAACGTTTTTTCCAACCCAAATTTTTTTTTTTTTGATTAGCAAAGATCAAATCTGGTCTAGGTTACATCTATAACTGCAGGATATCCTGCTCCAGCAACATGAAATTATAATATGAAATATGTTTACAAATCTTAAAATCAACATCACTGTAAAGTTTCTTTGGCCATGTGGTTTGCACATGCATTATTTTCTCTAAATGTGTGGTTGAAAAATACACTTCACTTCCTGTCCGTCTCCCTTGAATATCATGAATCAATGGATCTCGAAATTGGCTTTGTGTTGAGTTCATAATAAGATCAATTGCTTCATGCGAGTCTATTTCCACAATGAATTTCCTACATCCTTTATCCCATGCCAGTTGCAAATCATGTTTAACTCCTCATAGTTTGGTGCAAAGAGGTGAACATCGCCCCAACTTTATTTGAAATGTTGCTCGAAAATGCCTTTTCATCCCCCGTATCATTCCTACCGATGTGGCTTCCCCATCCTCCCCTCGTACCGCTCCATCACAATTTATTTTTAGTCACCCCTCTTTGGTGCTACCCAATGACAATGCTTTCTTCTTACTAGAGCCTACTCGAGGTCAACCACAAACCTTTCGAACGAAGGATTTCATTATTCTATAAATAATGGATCGTGACCTCATATCCTGTATTAGATCGATTCTCAAACATAGTGTTATTTCTCCAGGACCACAACTTTCAACAGGAGACACCAAACATTACCTTACTTGCGATGGTCTTTCTAACTGAGGTTCGACACTAGCCAATCCACTACCAATATTGATGTATAGAAGAATGGAGATGATATCATTTGGGGTAGGGATTTTCAAACTTGTCGAGCTAGTTGACAATCCCTTAAAACATGTAAGATGGATTCGTCATCTTCACGACATCGATCTCAAATCTCATTCTCTCTTATATTCCTCTTACAATACAAGACATTCGTAGGCATTCGATTGTGTAGAGCAAGCCACATAAAGGTTACGAACCGTTGAGAGTCACTCCACTTCCAAATGAATTCTCAATGTCTCGATGGTAATTGGTAGTGCATCTTCGTGACTAAGACATATGCTTTTGCCACTGTAAAAACACCCTTCTTATCATACATCCAACTGATCCAGTCCGGTCCCCTCCGCTTATTAGGAACTAGGATAACTCTAATTTTTCACATACCCAATGACAAATACCAATATAATTTGGTAAAGTCCCAAGTCTCTTGAACTCGTAACAAAATTGGACACATGCTCCGTCCAATCGGATTCCTAAGGTTATTGATGGTGTAATACAAGAGTTCTATTAAATTCTCCACCCACTTATCCTTCCAAAACAAAACATCATTTTCATCCCCTAGGCTCCATGTAAGTCAGATTTGAAGATCTCCCAATTGTTTCTCATGTTTCTCCAAACCATTGACGTTGCCCGAGTCTTCGGACTATTGGTTCCCTTTCCTCCCCTCTGCAATATTTTCCTTTTAGGACTCGGACCTAGAGACGTTCCTCCTCAGTGTAAAACTCCCAACACAATTTAAATATGAACGACTGATTTTGATCTGAGCCTTCCATAGTCTCAGTCCTCCTTCATTCTTGGGTGAACATAAAATATCCTAATTGACGAGATGCATTTTCCTTTTTTCAACTGAAGATCCCCAAACAAATGCCCTAACCAATTTATCAATTCATCGCATATGTGTGCCAACAAGCGAGTTGATTGCATAAGGAAATTTGGTATCGCTTGTAAACACGTCTTCACGAGAGTTAATCGCCCTACCAACGATAATTGTTTCTCTTCCAACTCGATAGTTTGCTTCGCATATTTTCAATTATTTCCTTGTAAGTGTCTTTGCATACTCTATCATGTAACAGTGGAGAGCTTAGGTATTTGCCCAGGTTATTTGTCATTCTGAAATCGAATCCTTCACCGATCTCCTTCCTCATGTTATCTGATATATATATTCTTTGAGAAATATATCTTGGTCTTTTGGTGATTGACCTCCGAGCTTGATTCGAAAAGCAAACATACGATACCAACATCGGGGTGGCCTCCGCAAAGAGGAACATGTCATCTGTGAAGAAAATATGAGATAGTTTTGGCCCCGATCTTCCCAAACGGATGCCTCGCCATTGGCCATCATCCACTGCTCTCTAAATGCCCTGTGATAGGACCTCCATACATAAATAAAGAGGTATGGGAAAGTGAATTTCCTTGCCTGATACCTCTTGAAGGGATGAAAGACTCGGATAAGCACCTATTCCATAAGATCTGCATCCTACTTGATGAAATATAAGTCATGATTCTTTGTTGTAAACATTCAAGTATGGGGAGCTTTGCTAGTGTTTGTTTGATGAAGAACCACCTTAACCGATCGTACGCCTTTTCAAGATTTTCTTTATGGCCATCCATTCGCTCCTTCCTGTCTTGTCGCATCGAGTATATCACCTCCTGAACGATGATGGTATTGTTTGTGATGTTCCGACCAGGTACAAAGCTAGATTGCGTCCTCGATATCCATCTCTCCATTTGTGACTTAAGCTTGTTAGCAATGAGTTTTGTGATAGTTTTATAGATTACATTGCAAAGACTTATTGGGCGAAGACCTGCAAAACAAGTTGGAGGGTGAGTTTTTGGGATAGTACAAGTAGAGTGTTACTCAATGAAGTCAAGAGAATGCCATAAGTGAAGAATTTTTTCACACATTCGATGACTGACTCACCAACAACACTCCACTGCTTTTGGAAAAAATAGGGCTCCATTCGTCTGGTCCTGGAAATTTAAATGCTCTCATCTCAAACATAGCATCACGGACTTCTGTTGGGTCAATTGCTTTGGCGTGGAGTGTCCTCTCAGCATCCGACACCTTTGAGAATAGTATTGGCCAGGGGACCCGTGTAAATGTAAATTCTTTCTTTGTATATAGTTTCTTGTATTCTCCAACCCAATTTTCAAACTCAAGACCTTTAATAAAGAGACTTGAGTTTCATCTACTTAACTGTTTTTCTTCGTTTGTATGAAGATGAACATTGCTAGGTTTGTACAACACTTGGATTTCTTAGCCTGGATTCATTTATTAAATCACTTGTTTGGCTATAAAACATTTGCTAGGCTTGCTTAAGTGATGTTATTACCTATTAGTGAGAATGCAATATTGGGCTAATTCCACCTCTAGAATGTTGTAAAGGAGGACTGCATGGTGCCAACACTGGTAGATGTTAAAACAATATTGCTTCTTAACTTCATCATGAGGTCTTTATACTGAAATCTTGTTCTACCTATGTGTGCTTAATCGAAACAGTGCAGATGAATAATCAATGATGAGTTGATGATAAGTCCGCATAGCTCAAGCAATGCAATTGATAACATTGAAGCAAAAAAAAGGCTGTGCTCAAGAGAGATAAATACAAGCTTAATTATGTTTCCACAAGGCCTGTGTTGGGCATGGCGGGGTGAGCGATCGCCCCACCACCACCACCACCACCACCACCACCAAGGCCCCTATATTTTAATTCTGAAAGATTTTTTTTTTTATTTTATTTTTATAATGAAAAGTTTGGGCATTGGTTGAAATAAAAAAAAAAAATTAGGCATTGGTGGGATATTGCTAAAGTAGCATCTTTGTACACATATGTCGGGGTTCATTCATGAAAACTATTGTAATATGCAAATATTCATCTCAATGCACATAGAGTGGATCTTAACTACTAAATCATTCAATGCATATTGAATGTCATACAATCATTTCTTATTTTTAGTAATACAATAATTTCTTTTATATATTACATCTACTCTCTTAAATGCATTTTTCTACAATCTCAAAAATAAAAAATAAAGTTTTGGTCTCATTAAATAAATAAAGTTTCCACCACTTAAATTTAATAAAACCAAAATCAAAATAGTTTTTAAAAAAATTAAATTTGAGTAAGTGAATAGTTAACAATATATATAAAGTTAAACTATATGTAAGGACCCAAATTCCTAAAATTGGTAATTTTCGTAATTACCAAGCTTATTTTAGAAACTCATGTAATATGTGTATGTGGTTTGTTATATTGGTCGTATTAATTATTAAATGTGACTTATGGTGGATTAGCCAAAGTTGACTAGTCAAATGAAAGTATTTGTTGACCAAGTAAGACTTATGGAAATAAAACACACACAAGAGACAATATGGTAAAAGTACAAAAGAATGAACAAAACCCTAAAAGTGCACAATATAAACAATAGTTACAACCAAGATTGTAGTCACTTTTCACAATTACAAGGGAGGCTAGGTTTTAGTTTGAGTGGGAGAGGAGGAGAAGGAAAGCTAGGAGTCTCCATCACCTCTCAAACTAGGAAACACTACACTAAGGTATAAAACTTTTCACAAAACTTAGGTCTTTTATAAATTGGATGACAAACTTGTATAATCTAGGATTTATGTTGATTCTTATAATTTCAAATCGGATTTGAAAATATTTCATGGTTAGGATGTTGTTCTTCATGGTTTTGTGAGTTGTAAAAGTGGATTTGGTGTGGTTTTGATATTTTTGTGCAAAATGGGGAATAACACATGTTTGGTGATTTGATACATGTTTAATTCGAGATTTGTGATGTTTATTGCAAGAGTTTCATTTCATGAACGTGATTTGGTTAGTCTGATTGAGTCCTTCCATCATTGTTGAAGATTTCCATGTTTTTTGCCAAACAATTGTTAGATTTGATTTCATGATGAATTTGTATAGATCGGGGGTTTTTTGTTAGGAAACGAGTTTTGGGACCCTATTTAGTTAATTTTGGGTCAAGGGAACGTTCGAGAGAGTCCGAGAAGTCGATAAGGGTCCATCGGGGAACTAGGGAATCCCGCAAGGCGTCGCGTCACGGCTCATGATAGCAGTCCTCCAAAGCTAGGCACTGCTGGCTAGCGCAGCAAGCACTGAGTGCCACAACGTTGTGGACAGTAAGTCCTGAGAATCTGATTTTTTTTGTCATTTTACTCTCAACTTTAAACGATCGTATTTTCTTCGTTTCAACGTACCGAATACCATTGGAAAGCTTATGGAAAGTTTAACAACATGGAATTGATAAATCACTTAAAATAAAACTTTAACTAACTCAAAAGTGTATTGGAAATCCACTAGTATAGTTTGGCATAGAAACTTATTTAGCACATGTTGATTGTAGATACTCGAGGAATGCCACCAAGGACTTCTCGAGGTTAAGGATTAGATAGGAAAATAACGTTTGAGGTAAGTAGGGGATGCACTTTATTTTTAATCATGCCATGCTATTAGTATAACTTAGGTCTCACTAAGATAGATACTGGGATGGGATACCATATGCTATTGATATGATTTCTTGCTATATTTTATTATTGCATGCATATACATATCGTGGAAACTTATACATAAGGAAAATGTGCTACTCAATTGTGTTAGTTAATGCCAACACATGGATACATGAGCCGTCGTAACCAGCATCATGATCCACTTAATCATTTTCTCGTGTTGTAGTCGACATACAGGAGTGTGTTAGTAGATGCTAATACGAAGGACATGGGGAGAGTAATGGTTGTTGCCAAACTTTGGGAACCATGGGTTGATTAGGGGTATATGTAAAGGTGATGGCTTGGACGAACACTACTTGTGTTGAGAAGCCTAACTGAACAACACATGAAGCACAATGTGTTGGTTAGTAGGTCTATCTTCACCGGGAGCGAGAAATCGTTCACCTGTAATGATGTCAATAGTATGAGAGCATAATGGAAAACTATGATGTGCATTTATAATATGAATCTTGCTTATGTAAACTGCCACGACGCCAGTCACGGAACTGTGGACAATAAACACATGAGCTTCGCTCCATGTCGATGAACTCCATGGCGCCAAAAATAAATATTTTTTTAAGAAATTGGAACAACATAAACGAACGTTCGACACATTGGAAAGATTATGGAAAACTTAACAATATAGAGTTAATAAATCACTATAACTAATACTATAACTAATTCAAAAATGTGTAGGAAGTCGCGTGAATAGTTTGGCATAGAAAACTTATTCTAGCATTTACAAATTGTAGATATTGAGGAATGGCACCAATGACTTCTCGATGCTAAGGATTGGTTAGGAAGTAACGCTAGAGGTAAGTGGGATTTGTTCTATTATCAATCATTCCATACTAGTAGATATGTTAGGATTTCATTTCAGTAATTGTTCATACTTGATTGGAATCCTCCGATATTTTCTTGATAAACTTGCTTCAGATCATGTCCCTTTGTTACTTTGTTACTAAAATGCCTATGGAATTGATATGGGTTTGTGTGACCTTCCTCCGCTATGGCTCTACAGAGCCTTTTTAACTTGTGAATTCCACCCTGTCTGATCTACAATGTTGGGGAAGAACAAGCTAAATAAGGACAATAGGTGTTTGCTTGTGAACCTCATGTTGTCTAACTTGCAACATTGGGGGAAGGATAATTAAGTTAAGGCCTACTGCCCAATTTCACGTATCAATTTCCACTCCTCTTGACTCTATGACATTTAGGGGTCATTGTTATCCTTGTTGAATTATTGTTGCGCATTGTTTTTCTATTTTGTTATATTATTATGCTAGTTTATATTAATCTTGAATGCCCAAAAAATGGTAAAATGTCGCATAACTGAAATGTTGAATCTAGTCAGATTGGAATATACTAGGTATTACTTGGATGATTGATGTTTAATGACCCTAAAAATTTAACCCGTGCCACATGTCAATACAGGTGATACATGGGCCCACGCCGTGGTACAGTCATCAAATCTCGGGCGTCAACGCCGAGGTATGTTAGTTTTGTATAGTGTTTGTATTATAGTATATTTCATTTGTAAAATTTCAAAGTTCTAACGTGTGAGAACGTTTGTGTGCGAATGTGGGTTATGTGACATGATGTTTCGAGGTCCGGGGGACAAACTTAACTAAAAACACAAACAAAACACAAATTATAAAATTATAGGCATGTTGGCACGTAGTTGCGATAGAGTGCGTCCGACGGGCGAGTCGCGGTGCGGTTCGAGTTCGACAACACTAAGGCGGAGTTGGAGATGACAAAGTGTAGAACTCAATTTACCTAATGAAGTCACATATGAAGTGTTGGAGTTGTTGGGACAACTGAAAAGAGGACCCTTGGATACGCCTCAAGATGAGTGTGCATATGTAGATGAGGAGGGGTATAAAAACCCAACACCCACCCTCTTTCTCTCTCTTCCTCTATCTATTTTCTCTTTTTCTTCTCCCTTAACTTGTTCTCCAAGCAACCACCGGACTGGTGTGGCCGGAGCGACTCCGGAGGCGACGGTTTCCGACGATCCGAGGTAAGATTTGGACTCTCCTCGTCGTTTTGTACACATTGGTGCGTAGTTTGCTTGTTTTGTTCGCTGGAACAAGACGACTCAGAGGGGGGAAAGAAATGGGCCAGGTCAAGGCAACCCGACCCGGTTGGGTTAGACCGGGCCCGACCTGGTTAGACCAGGTCCTAGTTTGACCCGGTCAGGGCAATCCAGACCCGACCCGACCCGGGACCCACCACCCATTATTATATTAATAAATAATTATTTATTTCAATTAAATATATTTAAAAGTATTTTAATTAAAATAAATTCCAGAAAAAATGGAGAAAATTTAGGAAAAATTCTGGAAAATTATAGAAAATTATATTTTCATCAAATAAAGAGAAATTTGAGAATTTCTATGAAAAGTGAAGTATTCGGGGTTCTTACGAGACGTTATGTCGGGGTTTTTGCATTGAAAAGCGTGAAATTGGCAAAAATAGTTAGAAATTTGGAAAAATCATAGGAAAATTAAGGAAATTGACATAAATTGCATTATCAGGATTATTGTACACACGAGGACCATAAGGGCGTGTCGGGGTCTGTGTTAGCGCGAATTAGCTTGGATTGGAGGTAAGTAAACCAGTGAGGAACACTACAGTTATTTCTTGAGCTTTGAATTATTTATTGATATTGTTTCAACGCTCTCTTGTTATTCCATTCATATGAGTTGTTCTAAGGCAAGTGTGTCAAGCATAATCCTTGCAGAATTTCGGGCTTGCAGTGTATTATACCGGGGTTTACAGCTGGGGATACGTGATTGGTTGTAATGATATGTACGGAGTGAGAGTTCTCTACCAGATTGCTGGGGACTCTACACTCTCGTAGGGGTCTTAGAGGAGATTCTGTCCTCGACTTCTAGCCTTTGAGGAGATTCTATCCTCGGCTTAACAACTTTGATTGGTCAGGACAGTTGTGCCTTTCCTTTGTATTCCGGGACACTCAATTTCTATTGCTTATTTATTTATTCACAATCTTTATATATTCATGCGCTCCGTGTCCTTTTATTTCTATTTGCATGAATTGACTGTTCATTTATTTAATTCAAAATGTTGTATTTATTGTTGTTCCTGCTTGTCGTTACTTACCTGGGCTTGTCATTCTTGTGTTTAACCTAGCGCAGATTCCCAGTCTAGCAATGGAAAGGCCGTACAGTTAGGCGATATACTTTGAGCAGCCCTCATTTGCTGTTATAGGTGACATTTTGGTGTATTAGCTGCTTATATTGTTTTGTACACAGGGTTATGGGTTGAAAGATTGTATGACATTGATGATACTCTCCTTGTTTTACATGGTATATATGATATATTGGTCCAGCTCGAGCGGCGCCGATTCTAGGATTGTGGAATTTGGGGCCGTCACATGATAGTAGAGAGGATTTCCGCTTTACTGAGCTCGTTGATATTATTCTCACCCTACTTCTCCCCCTCTATGTACCTCCGTTGCAGTTAAGGACAAGGACAAGGGCGTAATGATATCCTAGGCATTCTCCTTGTGATTGAAGGTTGAACTTATTATCTATTTATCATGTTTGAACATTTAGATTGTAATTAAACAGGGGTTGCTTATGGGTAGACTTTGCGAAACTCGAAAAACTTGTTTAGAATCCTTGTAAGGCTCTCTACTACTTATTTTCGCATCTATAGACTTTGAAGACTTTGATTTCGCACTTATTTATGTCTTGTATTCTATTAGTATTTTGTGTTGTGTAAATTTTGCAAGTTAAGGCTTACTATATCATAGTACGACTCACTAGGTCATCTCGAGGGGTTTGGCTATGATTTAGGCCGGGCAGCCCTGGTTTTGAGAATTGGGGTTGTCACATCAAATATATTATGAATACAAAATTAAAATTATTAAAAAGAAGTCCTTTTAAATAAGATTTGATCCAATTCTATCTAATATCTTGTAAACAACTAGTGAAACGAAAGACATAGCAAAAAAAATTATATTTGATTACTAAATTATAAATTACAATTATCTTACTAATTTATAATTGGTTTCAAAAAATTATAAACTATTAATTAGTCGGTCATTTAATATTTAGGGGTTATATCATATTAAAACGCATCAATGGTAGATTGTTATGATTGTAACAATTATATGGCTTCATAAATTAATTAACTACATAATATAATTGAAGGTAAAATAAATGGCAACATATTATTTACTATTTTTTTTGAAAAGAAATTAAAATTTCATTAATCATTAATATAATAGAAGGTAAAATAATTGGCAACATATTATTTACTATTGAAATGTACAATATGTATTTATAAAATAAGTTTAGCTCAAACAAATAAAAACTTGTTTGCCTTAATGGCTAGTGTAAGATAGAAGAACTTTTGTGAACAAAGTTTGATTCCCCTCGCCTTTTTTCATTTTTAAGTGGAAATCATGGGGACCCACCTTCGGAATCATGGGGTTGGAAGGGGTTATACAACCGCTTTTTGCAGAGTTAAAATTTTTATGTCGGGGCTAATTACGGGGATTCACGCCCCCAGAGTCATCTACAGAAAAATAACAAGGGTCCAACACGCAATTAAATCAAGCTCGTTGTTTCTTCCATCTACAACATATCTTCAACAATGGCTTCAACTTCAACTCTATGTTCGATCTACATTTCACTAGTGAAACAACAGTCGAAGTCGTACGATGGATATTTATTTATTTTTTATTTTTATTTTTATTTTTATTTTTTTATTTTTGCCAGAAACTCAAATTAAACAAGTTCTACTACTGGAGGTAATTTTTTTTTTCTCTCTCTTTCTCCGTTTCGATTTTTTTTTTTACTAAAATTGGAAGTATTGTCAACGGCTCGACAACAGATAGAACAGTTTTCCGACAACGTGGGGAGCGGGTCCCACGACAGCCACGAGAATTAAAAACAGGTAGGTGGGGTGGGCGGGGATGGATCATTGGAGAGTCACCAACAACACACACACACACACAGAAAACTTAGATGAAGAAAAACGATCGAAACAGAGACAACAAGCACGCAGAGCAGACCAGAGCCTCGCATTCTCCAATGCCGATTCTGTCTCGCTGAGATTTTCCCTTCAAGGGCATTTACGGGAAAAAGAAAGGAAAATCAAATCTTAAGCACAAATCTTTCCATTCTTCATTGTCTCCCCCGCCCCGCAGCTCCCATATTCATTTTCCTCGAGATCCTCTTCTTTTCCCGTTTTGCCCTTCCTTTCTGGTGAATTTTACCTTTCTCTCTCTGTTTTTTGAGTATTTTCTTGCTTGCCTATCTATCAAGTCATCTATTCTGCTTTTGTTCTTTTTCTTGTTATTGTATACTGTGTAGATTCTCTGATCCGTTTTGGTGGTGTCTTGTTTCAGGTTTCAATCAAGAGATTGCAATCTGTGGAGATTGGTTGTGGAACAAGGTCGAGGATTGGTAGTTGCATTGGTCATTGGCTCAAGTAGAGATTGTGCATGAATTGAGAGAGAGAGAGAGAGAGAGAGAGAGAGAGAGAGAGAGAGAGAGAGAGAGAGAGAGAGAGAGAGAGAGAGAGAGAGAGAGAGAGAGAGAGAGAGAGAGAGTATTGATGTTTTTGGTGGATCAAATGGGGTGTTTTTGTGAGAAATCTGGCGATTTCAGAGTTTTCTACCGTTATTGGTTGTAATTTGCTTGGCCATTGCCTCCATAACTACGGCATTTGGTACTTTGAACAATGGGAAGAAGATGGAACCCTCTAGGATTCAAGTACTATAAGAAATTTTACTTCCTCGTCTTCACTCTTCTATTTCAAACGCATGATTGCTCGTCTCTCAACTTGGAAGGTGCGGTTTCTCCATCATGTTATTATTATTATTATTATTATTATTATTATTTTTCGTCGCAGTTATGTTATATCATAAAATCTTGATGAACTGGATTTTGTTGTTGTTGTTGTTGTTGTTGTATGCAGGATTGGCATTATTGGACTTTCGAGCTGGTGTGGAAAATGATCCTCATTTCGTATTTGAAAATTGGAATCCTAACGATGAACATCCATGTAAATGGTCAGGCGTTCACTGTGTGAACGGTAAAGTGCAAACACTGTAAGTTCACTTGAGATATTACATTAATTAATTTGCATTCACAAATCGGGAAGAAAATGAACAGACCAACATTTTTCTTTTTGGAATTTATATTGGCTGTTTTCGCCTTATATTTATCTTGTTCTTGTTGGATTCTTATTTCACTTCCTATCAGGGATCTGAAAGAGCTTTCATTGGGAGGTATTCTCAGACCAGCGCTTGGAAAACTGAGTCACTTAAAGTCCCTGTAAGGAATTCACTTTTGGTTCATGTCCAACAATATGATATTCTGTCTCTCTGTGTCATTTCGCCAGATTGATTTCCCTCTATGATTTTAAGTTGGACGATGATCACAATCACATGTCTGACTAAATTGACCATTAATTGAACACTTAAACAAGATTATATTTTTAGAAGAAGCACTGCCACGCCGTAAGTCAGTCATTTTTTTATGTTTGGAGGTTGATTTGAGGGGTGGGGTTGTTAAAAATTCAATGCATTTACCAGGAACTTTAGAGTAAAAAGTTTCTTTGTTTGGGATCTCATTTTGTTGTGGTGTGGTACAATATTTTTAGTATCCTACTCAACTGATTAGAGCAAATCCATATTTACCAGGAGTTTCAGTTTTTTAGTACAATTTAAAGTCACTAGAAGAGCAAATCCATATTTTCTAAGAGCTCCCGCCCACCTTAAGATAACGAGCATGAGGAGAGCTTTTATAAATTGAACAAGATTTTTTAGCAAACTTCAGGAACAAGCTACATAATTGTTTATCTTAGTTCTTTTATTTGTTTCATTTCCAGTATCCTTAACAAGAACCGATTCGTTGGTGTCATCCCTAAAGAGATCGGACGCCTATCCGTGCTGGAGCTGTTGGATTTGACGACCAACAGTTTAAGTGGATCAATTCCAGCAGAAATAGGACAGTTGTCTTCCTTGAAGAGCTTGTGAGTCTATGTTACACTTCCTTTTATCTTTGCCTGTGGATCCAATTTACCAACTAACATGAGTCAGACCTTCCATTTTTTCCTCCTCAGGCTACTTTGCGACAATAAATTTCAGGGAAGCCTTCCACCTGAGTTAGGAAACCTCAGTATGCTCTTTGAGGTGCAATTCGACCAAAGCCTTATGTCAGCTTTGACGAGTGAAATTCTTTGTCAACATAGAAGGTTTGGACATTGGTATGAGGTTTTCATCCTATTAAGCTATTGCAGCACTGTTATTAGATTCATATTTTTATATATATGACATAGGAATATATGATGTGAAATTTTCATTGTTATATAAGTCAGTTTTTCACTCTGGTGAAATCGCCGCAATATTGCACTATCAAGCAAATTGTATAATATAATGTGAATTTTTCATTTATAGAAATGATAAAATTATGAAGCATCACTTGCCAGCAGTATTAGTCGTACTTGTTATAGTTGTTGATGTGAAATTTTAATACTAAAATGGAAAAGAAAAGTTTAACTTGTCGTTTGCTAAAATCATAAGCTACGGTTCACTAGTTCTTACTTTAAAGACTTAGTCATAGAACTAGAAATATGTAACGTTAGATCTTCTTAATGATCTATGAGAATCTTGACAATACAAAAGTAAGTAGCAATGGCAAAGCTGAGTAATAAAAGCTGGTCCACTGATTTAACTACTAATGGCTGAGCTCAATAATGCGTGCTGATTCTCAATGTCATCCACCTTTCTAACCAGTAGTTCCTATGTTCAGCAACAAAGAAAATTATTTTTGATGAACTTGCTAGTCTGAAATCAGTGAGAGTTCTTGGGTTTCTCTAGTTAGGTACAGATAGTTAAACGAGTAATTTGGAGTACTTGTTGTTGATTAAGATATTCATTTTAATGCTCATTCAATAATAATTATTTTTCTATTATATGTAGTTTTAGTTTCAGGAAGTGCTCTTCTCATGCTGACAAAGAGGGCAGTCCTAAAGCTTTATCAAGTGAGTAAATAACCTCTCATTGATGCTTGTATCTAATTGAAGGTTTGACACCGTGGTAAATAAGCAAGATTGCAATCTCTTTTACAGGTTCTGCTGGACTGCACATTGAACAAAGTGTACACAAGTTAGCAAATTTTGTGCGGCGTAGACTGCTTCAAGACTCTACTAACCTACCAGCTGCACCTTCTAGTAATAATGCAGTACCCATTGAACAGAACAACACAGTTCCATCAATCCGAAGCAGTGGGTCTTTCCCAGCTATACCAAACGGTCGTGATAAACAACATCCCCCACCTGTAAACCCAATTGCTCCCTCTCCCCAAAGTCCAAGTGAACGTGCTGGAAAGCCTGGCGAAGACAACTCGTCATGGAAAAAATGGAAGTATCTATTGGTGGTTCCAGGTGTAGCCTTTGTTCTTGCTGTTGCTGCGCTTGTGCTATGTATATGTCGTAGCCATGCTGTGAAGACAATTGGTCCTTGGAAAACTGGAATAAGTGGCCAACTTCAGAAGGCATTTGTGACAGGTCATTTCTCGAATATAAATCACCATATCAGTTAATATTTCATTGATAAAATTAATTCAAAACATTGAATTCTAAAATTGGACGTCATTTTATATTCAGGTGTGCCAAAACTGAATCGCCCTGAGCTAGAAAATGCCTGTGAAGATTTTAGTAACATCATTGATTCTCTTGCACACTGCACTGTGTATAAGGGAACTCTTTCCAGTGGAGTTGAAATTGCGGTTGCGTCAACTTCCATCAAAGAATTGAAGTACTGGTCCAACTCCTCCGAAAAGATATATAGGAAAAAGGTATGTTATTTTGCTTAGTTTGGAATCCCTTATGTTAATGATCATGGTTATTTATTTTTATGTTTATAAAATTCATTCTCACAGATCGATACTTTGTCGCGGGTGAACCACAAAAATTTCGTCAATCTATTGGGATACTGTGAGGAGGACGAACCTTTCATTAGGATGATGGTCTTTGAATATGCTCCTAACGGGACCCTCTTTGAGCATCTGCATGGTATCTCATTTTTGTTTTCTCTACATTTTCTGTTTCCATTACATATACTGAGTCTTAGAACATCTATTTATCCCATTCTGCTGCAGTTAAAGAAGTTGAACATCTTGACTGGAATACTAGGATGAGGATTATCATGGGGACAGCTTACTGTCTTCAATACATGCATTATGAGCTGAATCCTCCAGTGGCTCATTCTGATCTGCAGTCTTCTTCGATTTATTTGACCGAGGATTATGCAGCCAAGGTATTATCAGAATCTGTCCCACCTCTTTTTTTTTTTTTTTTTTTGGAATTCAAGCTCGTTGGTTGCACTTTCTATTTTAAGAGTGACTTTTGGAGCTTTCTCTGATACATCCTGCATTTTTTCTTATCCTATCTCAGTTAGCAGACCTTAGTTTCTGGTCAGACATAGCAATCAAATCAAAGGTTTCCAGTGATAATGAGTCTGTACATGCGGAACCGGCACCTGCTGTTGATGTGGAAGGAAATGTATACACTTTCGGTCTATTATTACTTGAGATTATCTCTGGAAAACTCCCAAATTCTGATGAACAAGGATCCCTTTTGAACTGGGTAAGCTCTAGATTTGATTTGCTGACTTTTACATTTCCCATGTCTCACATTTTTTTTTTTTTTTTAATTTTTTTTTACTTCAACTGGAATCGAACCCATGATCTCCCCAAACCTTGCATCTCTACTGAGATGCTTTGGCACATTTTCTTTTCTTAATGCGTAGTGTTTTCTCAGGCTTCCCAATACTTGAACGACAAACGAAGCATTAGCTACATGATTGATCCAACCCTCAAGTCATTCAAGAACAATGAGCTTGACATAATTTGCGAAGTAATTCAAGATTCCATTCATCCAGATCCGAGGCAGAGACCGACGATGAATGAGATCAATTCCAAATTGAGGGAAGTGATTGCTATCTCACCTGATTCCGCAACCCCGAGACTCTCTCCGTTGTGGTGGGCAGAGCTTGAGATTCTTTCAGTAGAGGCTACTTAAGCTCTGTATGATACAAGTAAGCAATCATTCTCACTTTCTTCTCTTTGTAGCCCATACATGCAAAAAAGAGGTAGCTGTATAATACATGTTCTTCTCTCTTAAAATTCCTGTAACCTATTGATTCTTTGTTTGAGTTCTCTCTCTTTCTACATGGGCGTGTATCTTTTTATACTAGTGAGATGTTTCTATCTTTCTTTTTCTTTTTGTGTAAGCCCACTGTCAAATTTCAATGGAATAGTGATCCCAAGGTTTGTGCAGGCTGTAGCAATAAAATTTATCATTTGCTTGGAACAATTAATTTCCACATTGAACTTTTATTTTAATAACTCTGGAACAATATTTAGAAGCAGCAGTCCTTGAAAAAACATAAACCAATAAATAACAAGGAATGTCTGCCTCTTTGATAAAATGATGTAGATTCATGAATATGAGGCCTTGTCCTTTTTTTATTTTTTATATTCGTGAGTATTCAGGCGACCTGATTATTCTCACGAGGCTTTAGGCTATTTCATTTCTGGAGGAGCACGTCATTGACCAATCTATCAAAGTTCACAAAAGAAGATCCACCAGATCTTGTTGCCTCCATAGCCTTCTTCTTCCACTCTTCCGCATTGCGCTTCATCTGCTTTCCCTCGTCTCCTTCCATCAACTCTCTTACAAGGCTCTCAACTTCATCCCTCTTCACATTATTGTCGATCTCCATTCCAATATCCCAACCATTACAACAGTACCTACAATTAGTTTGCTGCTCCGCGAAGAAGGGCCAACAAATCACAGGAACACCGGCACAGATAGCATCAAGAGTCGAATTCCACCCGCTATGCGTCAAGAATCCGGCCACTGAAGGGTGACCGAGCACTTGCTCTTGGGGGCACCAGCTCGTTATCAGACTCCTATCTTTTGTTTCCACAGTGAACTCCGGAGGTAGAATTGCCTTCTCACCCTTCACAAGGTCAGGCCTTATGACCCACATGAAAGGGTGCTTGCAGTTCGCCAGTCCCCACGCGAATTCAATCATTTGTTCGGCCGACATCACTGTTATGCTGCCGAAGTTCACCAAGACTACTGAGTTGGGCTCCTTTGAATCAAGCCACTTGATGCATTCTGGGTCCTCTCTCCATAAGTTAGACCCAAGAGAGTCCAATCTGTCGTCATGCACCTCTCGAAGAAGCATGTGGAGAGGACCTATAGTGTGAATGGGAGGGAGGAAAGACCTCATTGATTGTAGGACATTGGTTTCCAAGGCGTCGAATGTGTTGAGGATAATGTGTGATCCCTTGGAAGTTCTTTGTGATTCTCGGTAGAGATAATTGAGCATGATGTCGTTAGGGTCGGTTGTCCTTATGAAACTGGGAATGTCCCTTAATCGCATGCCCTTCATCCCGGGGACTGAATCGATCACGCTTTCCAAACATCCATTTGTCAGGAAATTTTCGTCTAACACGAATAAAAACACAAATTAGAAAAAAGAGACACGACAGTGACGGTACGGACCAAAGAAAAAAAGGCAAAGATGTATATGGTAGTAAAATTTTGCAATCTACATATATACCAACAAACATTTTGTTCAGTAACCAAATTAGATCTATAAGTTAAGAGGGCAAGAAAATTAAAATTTTGATTTTTTTTAATAAAAAATCTCATCAATTTTCTTCAAAAACAAAATCCCAACAATTAAAATGGATTTAAATAATTTAGAAAATTTCACCATCAATTGCACTTAAATGAACATTGTTGTTATATAAATTCTCAATTAATTTATACAAATAAAATTGAACTCACTGAATTAGAGCAATTTAATTTAACATTTTAATTTTTGCAAATGTATCATAATGTTTAGTTTTGCTTTAAATTGTATTCTTAAAAATAAATTGGACTTTGAACAAATTGAGATGCTACAAAGTTAGAACAAAAGAACAACAACCAATCGAGTTGATGGAAAAGCTAGCAGAGCATAGTCGATGGAACGACTAACGGAGCAAAGTCGACGAACGAAATAGGCGAGTCGACGAAATCGACGACGGACATCAGAGTCGATGGCGAGCAAGACAGGAAGTGCGGATCTTGAGACGAATAGATGGTTATGCAAGTTGGAAGGTATCGAATTTATGAACACAAAATCATGTCAAAACCAACACAATTTCTTTTTTGAGATCGACGTCGGGGCAGATGCAGATGTGGCGCATACACAAACTCGGACTTTGGACTATGGTGAACTGTTTAGATCTCTCTTCAAGATGTAAGGGCAGAGAGATTACGCGAGGGCGAAAGGCGATTGCAGAGATCGATCACCATGGGCTGGAGTGCACGATGTGGACGTGCACACACAAGCAGAGATTGCGAATGGACAAAAGGCTGATGTGCCATTGCGCTGGAGAGTTTGTTGAACTCATGATAGACTGATGGGGAGACCTACAGAAAGCAGAGATGGGGTGATTGATGAAGGCCCACTAAGAAGTGTTGAACAATTGAGTTGTGTGTAGGAGATGAATAAAGGCAGTGGGCGAGCAGGAGGCCTCCACTAGCAATACTTCTTGTGCGCACAAGTAGAGACAGAGGAGCATGACGTGTGATGAAGCGCAGGATTAGATGTTAAGTGACAGCTGACGGTGGGTTGGGGGTTAGAGTGTGGGAGATGATGATCAGATCATCAGAAGAATCAAATCAGTTATAGTGAGAGATGGGAGAAAGAGAGGTGTGGTGGTGAAGTGGAAAAACATGGGAAGATGGGTCATGATTGAATCCAAGTGATGTCGGAGTCTCCAAATAGAAATTTAGGTTTTTTTTTCATCTAAAAAAAGAAATTTGGGTTTCTCAAGTTCTAATGAAGTTACTCTCTCGTCATTGGAAAGTATGTCTTGATGAATGGTGCGAATTTAGGGTCACGAATTTACTTGTGTAAACTTCCTGGTAAGTTGGTAAGTATTTGAGCAAGCTTGAAGTGTGCTCATATGCTCAAATGTACTTTGTTAATTTCTAAAGAAGTAAATTTCATTAGATTAGATAACTAAGTACAAACTACTTGTATATATAAACATTTAAGAGATAAGTATCAAGAAAAGATAAGACCAAATAAGAAACCTTATCTAACACAAATTCTACTAACACCCTACCTCAACCTCAAGATAGGTAAAGAAACCAACTTGAGGTTGCTAATCAAATAAGTAAACTCGACAAATCTAGGGTTTGATGTGGAGAATATCAACGACTACCCAAGGTGATAGAAACAGATTCAGATGCGGCAAAGTCAGAACAAAAGAACAACAGACAACGGAGTTGATGGAACAACTGGTAGAGCAGAGTCAACGAAATGACTACCGAAGCAGAGTTGACAGAACGACTAATTGGGCAGAGCCGACAAAATCGACGACGGACATCAGAGTCGATGGCGAGCAAGACAGGAAGTGCGGATCTTGGGAGAAATAGATGGTTATGCAAGTTGGAAGGCATTGAATTTGTGAACATAAAAATCATGTCAAAACCAACACAATTTCTTTTTGAGATCGACGTCGGGGCAGATGCAGGTATGGCGCACACACAAACTCGGACTTTGGACTAGGGTGGACTGTTTAGATTTGTCTTCGAGATGTACAAGCAGAAAGATCACGCGAGGGCGAAAGGCGATTGCGGAGATCGATCACCATGGGTTGGAGTGCACGATGTGGACGTGCGCACAGGGGCAGAGATTGCGAATGGACAGAAGGCTAATGTGCCATTGCGCTCGAGAGTCTGTTGAACTCGTGATAGACTGATGGAGAGACCCATAGAAGGCAGATGGGATGATTGATGAAGGCCCACTAAGAAATGTTAAACGGTTGATTTGTGCGTAGGAGATGAACAAAAGCAGTGGGCGAGCAGGAGGCTTGCACTAGCAATACTTCTTGTGCGCACAAGTAGAGACGAGAGGGGTGTGACGTGTGACGAAGCGCAGGATTGGATGCAAGGTGAGGGCTGACGTGGATGGTGCGACTTTAGGGTCACGAATTTACTTGTGTAAACTTCCTGGTATGTTGGTAAGTATTTGAGCAAGCTTGAAGTGTGCTCATGTATGCTTAAATGTACTTTGTTAATTTCTGAAGAACTAAATTTCATTAGATTAAATAACTAAGTACAAACTACTTATATATATAAACATCTATAAGATAAGTATCAAGAAAAAATAAGACCAAATAATAAACCTTATCTAACACAAATTCTACTAACACCTCTCTACCAACTTGAGGTTGCTAATCGAATCAGTAAACCTGAAAAATGTAGGGTTTGATGCAGAGAATATCAACAACTACCCAAGGTGACAAAAATGGAACGACTACCAGAGCAGAGTCAACGGAACGTCTAATTAGGCAAAACCAACGAAATCAACGACGGACATCAGAGTCGATGGCGAGCAAGACAAGAAGTGCAGATCTTGGGACAAATAGATGGTTATGCAAGTTGGAAGGCATCGAATTTGTGAACACAAAAATCATATCAAAACCAACACAATTTCTTTTTGAGATCGACGTCAGGGCAGATGCAGGTATGGTGCACACATAAACTCAGACTTCGGACTAGGGTGGACTGTTTAGATTTGTCTTCGAGATGTACAGGCAGAAAAATCACGCGAGGGCGAAAGGCGATTGCGGAGATCGATTACCATGGACTGGAGTGCATGATGCGGACTTGAGCACAGGGGGCAGAGATCGCGAATGGACAGAAGGCTAATGTGCCATTGCGCTGGATAGTCTATTGAACTTGTGATAGACTGATGGAGAGATCCATATAAGGCAGATGGGGTGATTGATGAAAACCTACTAAGAAGTGTTGAACGGCTGATTTGTGCATAGGAGATGAACAAAGGCAGTGGGCGAGCAGGAGGCTTGCACTGGCAATACTTCTTGTGCTCACAAGTAGAGACAGAGGGGCGTGACGTGTGATAACGTGCAGGATTGGATGCTAGGTGACGACTGACGATGGGCACTACAAGAAAATGGGTTTTTGAGGACGTTTTATTAAAGACGTTTATAGGAGAAGGTCCTAAAAAATAGTGTACAAGGACATTTAGCATAAAAAATGTCCTTAATATAGCGTCTATAAGTATAATGTATGACGTTAACATAAAAATGTCCTCAAAGACATGTTTAAAGATGTTTTCCAATAGTCGTTAAATAATTTACTTTCAAAACATTCCTAAAATGTCGTAGTATCAATTCCCGCCAAAATAATAGTTTCCCACCAATTTCTTTTAGGACATTTTATTTGAAATGTCATTTTTTAAATCAGGACGTTTTTATGTAAATGTTCTCGTAAATGTATAATACTATGTTATTACCTAAATGTCCTAAATATAAATGTTTTTAGGATGTGTTGTTTGCAATGACCTCTTTTTAGTCATGACGTTTCATTTTAAATGTCCTTGTCAAGTAATAATACTATGTTTTAATCTAAATGTCCTAAATATAATAGTTTTACTATGATGTTTTATTGCAATCTCCTCTTTTTAATGATGAAGTTTACTTATAAATGTCATTTGTAAATGATTTTACTATACTTTTTAGCCAAATGTCCTAAATATAAAGGTTGTTAGGACATTTTGGCAAGTGTCTTGATAAATTTAGGTTGGGTGGTCTACCTTTTAAACCTTACAATATTTTTATCAAAAATGTCCTAAGATAATATATACTTTTTTTAACATTCATTGATTTTTTTTGTCAAATAACATTCATTAAATTGGTTTATTTGTAACCAAAGTCTTATAAAAAATTGAAATACTTATTATTATTATTATTATTATTATTATTATTATCTTACGTTGGAAACCAAAATAAATTCTCAATTATGGGTATAATAAACTTGGCTTCTGTAAAAAAACAAATTTGGCTCAAATTTTGAATACATTGACATATTAAATAAACTTATCATGATTAATCGAAATACTCCTATTGAAGTAAAAAAATTTTTTTTTATAAAAAAGTAATTAGACCTTACTTTTATGGAAGTGAATATAGCGGAATCGATGATATTTTGGTAGATATGCGGTAAAATTCTTAAAGATCGATATAAAAGAAATAAAAAAATTGGAGCAACAATGATTGACATCATATAAATGCCCCGCTAGAGAACACGACTCAATAACTAGAATATATAGTTGAAGAAAAATAAACAATGCAAGGGTGAATTGAATTAATTGAATTAATCTAATTTAATTTAAATTGATTCATTGATTAAATGACTTGGAAAGCATGTTGTCAACTGCACCAAGACGAGTGCAAATGATAGATTTTTTTATCCATGTATCCGACCATAACTAATTTGGTATTGCGATTATATTGTTGTTAATTGTTGTTGTATACATATACTACATACATTTATTTATTGTTAAATATTTTTGTTAAAATATGTTTTAATATGGATTGAAATATTGTACAAACATTTTTAAATATATATAGACACAATATTTTTTTTACTTCAGTGGGAATCGAACCACAATCTCCCGAGGTCTTGTCTTTTTGGCAAGTGATGTCTTTACCATCTCACCTGAGATGCTTTGACATATAGACACAGTATTTCATTCAACTATCTTAAACAATTTTTGTGGAAATCGATAGCCACTTGGATAAAGAGCTACTCCAATTACACGATACATTTCTATCTACAACTAGTTCGTTAAATTTAACACACTAAAAATAATAAGTTTTAAAAAAGTAAAAATAAGGCATATAATCTATAAAAAACTAATTATAATAAATAATTTAATATATACCAACAACCGGTTGGTTTAATTGGTCCCCTTAGGCAAGGTCTCGAGTTCAATTCTTACGAATAGAAAAAAACTAGGTTGAGAGCATGCAGATCAGTTCGACACCAAACTAGGTTGAGAGCATGCAGATTGTTGACCGCAAGGTTAAGACACTGAGGAACAAGGAAATTCCTTCGGTTCTCGTAAAATGGCAATTTCATGGGAACGAGGAGCTAACTTGGGAGTTAGAGTCCTACATGCGAGAGCACTTTCCCTATCTATTTGATTAGGTAAGTTTGTAGTTTAGTTTACTTATTAGTTTAATTTCGAGGACGAAATTTTAACCCTCAACTTGTATAATACTTGTATGGACTTGTCGTGATCGTGACCCGTTATGTGATATTGGACCGTATTTCGAACCTTGGGCGTCGACACCGAGGTAATTTATGATTCTTTGATGTGTGTGATAGTATTTTAGTTTAATACGTGTCACGAGCCGTTCAGGCAATTTTTAATGAGTGAGGTCTCGCCTAGGTAACCAGGGGAGAAAATACAGTAAAAACGTAATTAAAAGAATTATTTAATGATTTAATTATTTATTTGTACAAGACATGGCGAAAGTATGCACGTGACAGGGAAATACGGACCGAGGAGGCAAGACGGGTCGGGGAAAATTGTTGGAAAACGTGGGTGTTGGGTAAATACACTACAAATGGACCATGGTGTAGGATTGTTAAAGTGACACAGTCCAATAATGGAGAACCCTTGGATCAACCTCGAGATGTGTGGTTAGGTGGAGATAGGTGGACACAATTGAGACAACACCCCACCTAACATACTATTTACCACTATTCACACCATACCCATTTGATTTAAAAAAAAAACCCCACACCCCATCACTTCGGTCTCTCACTCACCACTCTCATCTCACGGTCTCTCTCTTCACTCTCGTCACTCCCCTCACCCTCACTCACTCACGGCCTCCCTCATCCCACTACCGTCCTCCCCCTCGTCGATAACGGACTAGAGACGCCGGAGGTGAGCCTCTCTCCCTCCTCTCTCTCCCTCTCGGTTTTTCTCTCTCTCTCGAGTTTCCTCTCCTTCTCTCTCGATACACTCATCCTCTCTGCCTGGCTGTGCACACCGCCGGTCATCGGAGGTCTAGGGATGGTGGGGTAGCTCGTCGGAGGTGGTCTCTCTCTCTCCCCTCTCTCTCTCTCTAGATCTCTCTCTTTCTCTCTCTCTCTTTATTTCGCTCACTTTGTTTTCTCATTTTTTTGTATATTTCGTCACTGTTGGGGTGGCTGCTGGGACGGGGACCGGTCGTGGATGACCTACGGTGACTCATCGAAATTCGGGCTGTCCCAGAGCACACCCCTCATGGCACATATGGTGTTACTATCGGTCACGTACATTTTGGGTTGATTTTATAGTGTTTTACCCTATCGCCGGAGCATCACCGTGACTGGCGGTGCCACTGGCAGACCACAGTGACTGAGACGTTATTGGGGACCCCACCATACTCCTACTTGGGTCCCACAGCCCTCCGGAGTGGTCAAACCAGTTTAGACGAGTGCAAAATGTCGACATTTCATGTGAAATGTGTGGTGGAGCCTCGCCGGAAATCGCCTCTCTTGCGGTGCTACCGGTCGGACCACCACTAGTGGAGGTTGTCGAGGATCTCACCTAACCTTTGTTGAGGTCTCGCAACCCTTGGTTGTGTCCAAGATTTTATTATGTTAGAGTAATTGTTATGTTTTTATGTAAATGTTGAGTTTGAGTTTTGTTGGTGTGGGTGTGTTTAAATTTCGACTAGGTAAGGTGTTTCCGGCCATCCCATGCCAAGAAACCCCCTCCCAATGTCGGACAATACCAACTTGTAGCCGTGATAGTTTCGTTATTAATCGGTGTTTGGTTATGGAGGTTTTGTTGATTCTTGATGACAAACTATTTTAAGTTTTCCTATTTGGCTTTAATGATTCGACTTGGTTATTGGTGATGACGTCGTGGTCGCGCCGCCGGTCCTTGAGACCATGACATGACCCACACATGACCGAGCTGAGCTTATGATTTTATGAGTAGGCTTACATGTGTTATAGTTAACGACTTGATCTAATAACACGAGTTTCCGACCTTGTTAGGTAGCGAGAAACTCGGGGATACGCTTTAGGATTCGCGGGAGAGTTTGTTACACGGGTCGCGATAGTTAGGTAAGTACACTTGCCTTAAAGCTTGTGTACGTTAGTAAGCCAGTTAAGAAAATATCATGTGATTCATTTTCATTCCGTTGTGTTTGCTATTATCTACTTGTTGGCATTCCATTCCATATTCCTTGTATGTGTGTTCTTGGCATAAGTGTGTGTCTCGAAGGTACATGCGGCTTGCACTAGAAGGGATAAAACGCGGGCACTCGTGCGCACGAGTGTTTGACCACCCCTAGTGATTGTGTGATACCATATACTGGATTGTTGTGGAGAAGCACTTTTTAGTTAATTACATTGTGCCTTTTGTGTAATTGAAAAACAAAACTATTAAAAATGTTTTCATTCTTTAATGAAGTACAACCATTGCCAAGATGGAAGGGCAACTATTTCTTTGCATACCAAAGCTTAAGAAGATTAGGCTAAAAGGCAAAAATAGAGCATCTCCTAGTTATTAGTTAAAAAAGTTATTATTACATGTACTTTTTCTTTCACTACGATTGAACTCTAGCTTGACAAATTAAATAAATTAATAGACTTGTAAGTAAATCTTTCTTCAATAGTTACACATGATAGTTGATATACAGGTTAGGAGTTGACAAATTGGATGCTTGCAATGGATAAAGAGTGGCTACACTTTTCAAGGTTTATTCAACATCTAATGCCTAGCAGTTACCTAAGCTTCTTAATTAGTTATAATATTAAGTTTACTTTTTTTTTTATAGATTTTCACAAGAGTATAAGGATGGAGCTCAAAATTTTGTGATTATGGTACAAAAACATGCTAAAAATCCCAAAACTATAGTTTGTCCATGTCAAAGATGCAAGAATTTGGATCGTCAAAGACCCGAGATTGTTTATGAGCATTTGGTGATAAAGGGCATGGATCCTACATATACCACTTGGGTTATTCATGGTGAAAATGTTAGACCACCAGGTAATTGATGATGACATGCAAATGACAAACATACAAGATGTATAATGATCATGTCCATTTTAGTATGGATGAAGATATTGAAGATGTTCCAACACATTTTCGCGAAGAAGACTTTGAAACTTTAGTGAAAGATGGTGAAACTCCGTTATATCCTGGTGATACAAAGCACACAAGAATGTTTGCTACGGTTGCTTTATTTAGATTGAAAGTCACCCATGACCCAAAAAATATGTAATTCTTATATGAAACTTAAGGTATATTTTACTTTGTATGTAGTACTCATATAAAACTCATTATTCTTTTAGATTAGATTTTTTGTTTGATAAGTACTATTTGATCACATTATGCTATTCATGCTATCTAGGAGAGAAATGAGATTTTATTTTGGTCTTTGATAGAAGATAGGAAATGGAAAAATGAACTCATCATGTGAGAGTGCTTTAATGAACTACACAACTTGCGATTTGTTGCGACCCATTTATAGTATTTTTTTATACATGTTAAAAATGCAATAACTTTCTCTCATGTTTTGTAATTTTTGGGAACCTTTAGTTTTAGTGCAAACTCTGTCAAAATGAACTCATCATGTAGATGCATATATGATGCTTGCTTCTATTTTTGTTACTTGATTGTTTGAAATATGCATCATTTAGTTTCTTCATTATATTATTATGTATGTTTGAAATATACAAGATCTAAACCAACTTTCATGTACGAAGAAAAAGAATCATGCAAATCAAACACATGTCGTGAAGCAGGTTTGATCTCATTTCCTCATAACTTATCTTGTAAATTAGTTTTTAGTAATATTAGAAATTATCAATACCTTGAATGATGTCTTCCACATGAATGATAGTCACATTACTACTTTCAAAGTTGTTGATTAGTAATATTTTACTTGTGATAATATGTAGTTGTCTTATTTAATTTATTGTTGTTGTTATAGTTTTAGTACAATTTTTATTGTTGTTGTTATAGTTTTAGTACAATTCTTTATTGCTGTTTTGAATATGCATTATTGTTATTATACTTGTGATAATAGGTGTATATTTGCCTTATTCATGTTTGTTCTCTTTATGTTTTTCAGGTCTTAGAGACGCCAAGTACTTTTGGAAACTTACAATCTCAAAGTTGCATTTTAATGAAGTAGCTCTATTGTTTTGTATCTCAAATAGAGTTTATTTTTCTCTTTGAGTGTTGTAAAAGATACAAAGTGGTCACTTTCTACAAGACATTTTGTTAGTTTGTGTGGTATTGGAGATATATAGAACAAGTTTGAATAACAAATTATGTCTTTTGTATTTAGTAACTTTGTCATATTATGAAGATATAATATTTTTTCTATTTCAATGTGAGTGCTTTGAATTGTGCATTTTTTTGTGAAAAAATGATTATAGGTAACATTAAAAACCACAGTCTTGAATGACTTTTCAATGTCCTAACATTATAAGGACAATACCCAAAATCCTCCTATAAGACCAGGACATTTACAAATTGTCTTTGTTGAGTAAGATTATTTAGGATGCATAACAAAACTCCTAATAGACTAATTTAGGACATTTGCAAAAACATCCTTGTTGTAAAACATGGTGTTTTAAGTGACCTAATAGACAAGATATCAACGACAACATGAAATGTCCTTAACAGATAATCTAAGACAATACCCATAATTGTCCTAGTAGGAAACGAGAATATTAAGATTATGTCGTTATAATAGAAGACTTTTTAGGATGATTGAACAAAAACCTAATAGAGTATAGGAGGACAGTTTCAAACAAATCCTTATTATGATAAGGACATTTACAAAATCATCCTAATAAATATGACTTTTAACGACAACAATAAAATGACCTAATAAAAAAATAAGGACAATTAGAAGATATCCTTGAAGAAAGACTTTACCAGTTTTGTATAACCAAGACGCTAAAAAACGTCATAACGTGCACTTATGACTACATTTACCAATGTCCTAAATAATGTAAATGAGGACGTTTATACGAGGACAACTAAGATCTCCTTATTTGTAATAGACTTTCTACTACATCGACATCTAGGACGTAGACTAAATTGTCCTAAAGGCGCTAAGAGGACAATTTACGAATGTCCTCAAAGACCTTGATTCTTGTAGTGTTTTCATCTAAAAAAAGAAATTTTGGTTTCTCAAGTTCTAATTAAGTTACTCTCTCGTAATTGGAAAGTATGTCTTGATGGATGGTGTGAATTTAGGGTCACGAATTTACTTGTGTAAACTTCCTAGTAAGTTGATAAGTATTTGATCAAGCTTGAAGTGTGCTCATGTATGCTCAAATGTACTTTGTTAATTTCTAAAGAACTAAATTTCATTAGATTAAATAACTAAGTACAAACTACTTGTATATATAAAGATTTTATGATTCTTTGATTGTGTGTATTAGTATTTTAGTATTTTACGAGTTTCGAGCCGGTCGGACGATATTTAATTGAGTGAGGTTTCGACTAGTTAAATGGGGGATAAAAACAAGTAAAGAGTACGAAAAATGAATTTTTAATTAATTTAATTAATTTGTTGGCGAGACAAGGCGAGACTATGCGCGCTACGGGAGCCGGGGCAAAGCAATACGGGACGAGGAATGTCGTTTGAACGCGGGAGTTAGTTAACTATGCAACATACGGACTACACGATGGAAATTGTTAAAGTGACACAACTCAAATGAGGAGAACCATGAGATTTGCATTGAGATGTGTGGGTGTGTTGAGATGTGATAAAGGGACAAAAGACCCATAAGGGCAACTGTTTTGAGGTGGGTGAGAAGTAAATTAGAAGGCAAAAGAGCCATTTCACACTTGTTTTATATATATATAAACAAACAAAACCTAATCCACTATTCACTCATCTGCTCCACACACACACCCGCACCACACGTTCTCTCCCACCACCACCGCCCCTCTCCCTCGTCAGGCCAGTCACGCCTTTCGCCGGAACCCTCACCGAAGGTTCGTGATCTCTCCCTCTCATCCTCTCGGCCTCTCTCTCATTCTCTCGATCTTCTCTCTTTCGGCCATCATCTCGGCTCTCCCTTGGTGACCACACGCGAAACTCTCACCGGAATCTCTCTTTCTCTTTCTCTATCTCGTTTATCTCTCTTTCTCTCCTTCTTTCTCTTTTTCTTTTTTTTTCTTCTCTCCTCGGATCTCACATTTGTTTTCTTTATTTTTTTCTCTTTCCCATGAACCGGCCGTTTGTCCGCCGTCTTGTGCTGCACCGCCGTCGACTACCAGGACATGGGGACACGTCGAGGACTCTTCTATGAACATGTGGGTGCCTCCCAATCCCCGGAGCAGTTAGTTAAGGGGCGGCAGTGGTGCTTTCTTGGGTAAGGTATTATTTGAGCTTGTCTTGACTGTTCGCCGGAAAACACCTGTGTAGGTGGCATTACTGGCTGGACCACCAAGTGTGGGCGGTTGTTTGGGACCTCTCCATGACCTTGATGACGTCTTGCTGCCCTTGGTGTGTTCGATTCAGTCGTTTTTGGAGCTATTTTGATGTCTTAAACCTATGTGGCTGTCTAATGTTCCTCCTCGCTGGAAAAGCGCCCATTGGGGCAGCTCTGCCGCCGACACGATGACTAGGGGGACTGCCGGAGACCTTGCCATGTTCATCATGTTGTCTCACAGCCCCGGAGTGTCTCAATCCGCGGTAGTAAAAGTGAATGTGTGATTTCATGTGTTGTCATTTGTTGTATTCCTCATCGGAAACTGTCGTGCATGGCGCTGTTGTCGTAGGATGCCATGACCAGGGAAGTGTCAGGGATTTCATTAAACTTTGGTGTGTTTCCCAAAATCCCCGGAGATTCCATATCGATGGTGGTTTTAGTTATCGAAGATTTCATGTGTTTTTGTCATCGGGATTTCATTATTTTGTGTTGAGTTTATTTCATTTCAAAACTCATGGCATGAATACATGATTTGGTGATTCGAATTCATGCATACGTGAGAACATACAAGGGTCGGATACTTGTTTGGTATAGAGGTGTATCGAGCGTTCGAATACATGGTTATTTCGAGTTATGATGTGTTATGGTGATGAATCTATGTAGGATTTATGCATTTCAAATGGTTATGACGTCGTGGTCACATCACCAGTCCTGGAGGCCATGACGTGACCTATTTACGACTGCGCCGAGCCTAAGACTTGTGATTAGGCTTACATATGTTATGGTTTTCAACCCGAGAGAGAGTATTCAGTTTTCTATCGATTTGTCGAGTTGTTTGAGTACTTAAAACACTGGGAAAATACTAAGGTATTCAACCTAGGTTTAGTAATGACTCGACCCACTAATTAGAGTTTCCAACCTTGTCAGGTAGCAGGAAATTCGAGAATACGAGTTAGGAACGAGAGTGTTGTTATTCACGGGTTTCGATAGTTCAGGTAAGTACACTTGCCTTAAAAATCATTTGTACGTTAGTAAGCCAGCTAAGAAAATATCATGTGATTCATTTTCATTCCGTTGTGTTTGTTATTATCTACTTGTTGTCATTCCATTCCATATTCCTTGTATGTGGGTTCTTGGCATAAATGTGTGTCTCGAAGGTACATGCGGCCTGCACTAGAAGGGATAAAACATGGGCACTCGTGCGCACGAGTGTTTAACCACCCCTAGTGATTGTGTGATACCATGTACTGGATTGTTGTGGATATTGTTGTGGATTTTAGACCACTTATGGCCTCTCTTGACTCGTAGAACACTCATGTTTCGATTGTTACTGTTTCCAGTCTGCCTATCATGCACCTTGTTTATTTAACTTCATGTCTTTCAATTCTTGCATGATATTTAGACTACCTTGTTTGATAATTCATGAATTACTGTTATATTCTTCTGGCATTACTTTTGATTTCTCTCAGTTGCTCACCGTCTAGTTTGTGACAGTGGGTGCAGATAGAGCGGAGTGCAGTAGAGGCAAGAAGCCTTGCCTAGGAGACTTTATGTGAGCGGCTGGACTTGAGGAACCCTAGAGTAGGTTATATGTTTTTGCTTATCTGTATATCGCTTTATATATGTATATTTTGGTTTATAGAACTTGGTAATGTTATTGAGATTGGTATCATGTATATTGGTTTATCGAATTGTACATGAATACCCGGGGTTTTCCACATTAATAGGATTCCTAATTTTCCTTTGATTGAATTATTTTCCCCTTTGTTATAATTGTTTAGTCTTCTGTTGTGTATTATTGCAATAACTCTTTCATAAATTGCTAAAATGAGTAAATATGAGGTTGACTAGGCTCGTCAGGTTGCCGAGTGATAACTCGGGGCTTGTACGGGTCTAGGCCAGGCGTACCTAATTGCACGGGGAAATTGAGGCCGTCACAATAAACGTCTAAGAGATAAGTATCAAGAAAAGATAAAACCAAATAAGAAACCTTATCTAACCCAAATTCTACTAACACCCTCCCTCAACCTCAAGATGGGTAAGGAAAACCAACTTGAGGTTGCTAATTGAATCAGTAAACCTAAAAAATGTAGGGTTTAATGTGGAGAATATCAACGACTACCCAAGGCGGCAGAAATAGATTCAGATGTGGCAGAGTCAGAACAACAGACAATGGAGTTGATGGAACAACTGGTAGAGCAGAGTCGACAGAACTATTAATTGGGCAGAGCCGACGAAATAGACGGGGGACATCGAGTCGATGGCGAGCAAGACAGGAAGTATGGATCTCGGGACAAATAGATGGTTATTCAAGTTGGAAGGCATCGAATTTGTGAACACAAAAATCATGTCAAAACCAACACAATTTCTTTTTGAGATCGACGTCGGGGCAGATTCAGGTATGGTGCACACACAAACTCGGACTTCGGACTAGGGTGGACTGTTTAGATCTATTTTTGAGATATACAGGCAGAAAGATCACGCGAGGGCGAAAGGCGATTGCGGAGATCAATCACCATGGGCTAGAGTGCACGATGCGGACATGCGCACGGGGGCAGAGATTACGAATGGACAGAAGGTTGATGTGCCATTGCGCTGAAGAGTCTGTTAAACTCGTGATAGACTGATGGAGAGACCTACAGAAGGCACATTGGCTGATTGATGAAGGCCCACTAAGAACTTATTTATGCGCAGGAGATTAACAAAAGCAATGGGCGAGCAGGAGGCTTGCACTAACAATACTTCTTGTGCGCACAAGTAGAGACGGAGGGGTGTGACGTGTGACGTGTGACGAAGCGCAGGATTGGATGCAAGGTGAGAGCTGGTGGTGTGTTTACAGAGCAAACAAAAACAAAAAGTAAAATGGAAGAGAACACAAACACTAGTAGATGTTCGACTACCAAATTAACACTGTAGGCAAGAGAAAAGAAGAACGACACCACGAAGCAAACAGAAAGAAGATAGTCGCCACCAAAATTCCGAATAGAACCAATAAAAAGAAAAACTAAAAAACTGCAACGAGTATTAACAGAAAAATGGAAGAACAATGCACAAAACGAAGGTGAAAAAGCACATGAGCACCATCGGAGACGAGAACAAAGATGCACGCACCACGAAACGGTCATCAACTCGAAAGTCGAATGACCTTAGGACTATAAACCAAGCTCTGATAACGTGCTAATTTCTAAAGAACTGAATTTCATTAGATTAGATAACTAAGTACAAACTACTTATATATATAAACAACTAAGAGATAAGTATCAAGAAAAGATAAAACCAAATAAGAAACTATATCTAACACAAATTCTACTAACATACTTTTTTTTCTCTTTTTTTTTTGATACAAAAAAAGTGGACACATAATAGAAGATCAAGCCAAGCAAGCATTATCTAAAATTATGTGGCAGGACACATCAGGGTGATGTGTAACTTTAAGTGTGTTAGCATAACTCACTCTTTTTTGGGGTTTTTTTTTTTTCAACATCTGGGGTTGACAATTTGGGTCATGAAATGTTTAACACGGCAAGACACGACATACGATAAACATGTCATGAGTTTGGCATAAGTGAGTCTGGGTCATAAACAAATTAACTTGTTTATGTACGGTTAGTAAACGAATCATTAACATGTTAACCTGTTTGATTCGTTTATAACTCGCTTAACACGATTAAGGAATGACGCATAAATAATAAATATATTATAATAAATAAATTATTATAAAATTTACATATTTGAATATATATTAATAACATGATTTATTTTTTATTTACAGACATCTTTTTCCATACTTAACTTTATTTTTAGATGATATATTTATTTTACTTTTAATATATTATTTAGGTTTAAAATTTTATTAATAATTATTTATTAAAAATATGAAAATTTACACATTTTTTAAAGGATTCTTGTTTTCTTGTATATGTTATTTATTAAAAGTCATATTCTCTTCATTATTAACATTAAAAAGTAAAGACTAATGAAAAAGTGAAATAAAACTTAAGACTCCATCTCCATTATATATTATTGTTTATTTAATTATGTTCCTTTAAATTTATTTATATAGATATTTTTAAAAATGTAGGGAACAAATTATAAAAATTTAAATAAATTAAAAAGTTTAAATAAAATATTTAATAAACATGTGACATGAATGCTGAAATGTTTATAATATGACCTACTTCGACACGAAAACGATTAATATGATTAATAGACATGACACGTTTAGGAATCGCCGACATGAATTGCCACCCAATCTACATCCAAGTTAGAAATTGAGAGCTTTATGAATCGGGGTTCAATCCGGGTTCCTGTGGCGGTGAAGAGTGACAGCGTGCTCAGCGGTGTGCAATGTAGCATAGAGAACGTTGATTCGGATACCGACGATGTGGTCAAAGGAGTGGAGATATGAGATTGGGGATCTAAAGTTTTGGATTCGATGATTGGATCTAGTTTTCGAGGTGGATTTAGGCGGAGCCGAAGATGAGACCTATAGGTTTCCGCCATTGTTATTGTTGAGAAATCTGGTTTTCTTGGCAGAGGTGGTGGTTGTGGCGGTGCGGTTGTGTGAGCCATTTCTGCTTGAGTAGAGGACAGGGCTATGAGATGATGATAGTGATGGAGATTTATCAATGAGGTAGGGGAGGTGTGTTGGTCAGGTGGGATAGGTTTTCAGATGGTGGGTTTGGGCGGTTCGGTCTAATAATGGTGAGGTGTGTTGGATTCCTTAGCAGGAGAGACCGGGGAAGGGAAATTACTTTCTTTTTTTCTTTTTGGGTATATTATTTTGGTCCATTCAACTCACTGATTTTTATTTTTTTCTTTTTAAGTTATTCATACTAACAAAACAATAACACAGATAAGGGTAAAAAACGTTCAATTCGCAGTTAAGGATACAATTTAAAGCAAAACGAAAAAGATAAGGATGTATTTGTAAAAATTAAAACATTTGGATAGTTTAGCAAAATTGATGAAACGTTAAAATATTTTTGTCTGTTACACCAAAGATAAATAAGGGTCAATAACAAAAAAGAAAAAGAAAAAATTAAGTAAGGACATGCGTCAACTGGGTATGGAGGAGCTTTACCTGTTAGTGGTCTAATCCTACTCGAGTAAGGTGGTCTACACCAAAAAAAAAAAAAAGCCTGGCTAAGTGTACCCTAGGCCTTACTTAGTGTACCCCAGAAAAAAAAAAGCTAAACTTAAAAAAATATAATCCTACTACAAAATGTCACTTATATCCCTCACTGTGATTATCGTACCTCACTACACTTTCTTCTCGTTTTGTGCATCCCATCATCTATCCCTCTACACTTTCTTTTTGTGATTTGTAGCATCATCGAGTGGTTTGACTTCACAAGTTCAAATCTCTTGTTGAAGAGTCGATCAGAGCCCAACGAACCTCTAGTTGGAGAGTCGATCACACTTTGCCGAACTTTTAATTAGAGAGTCGGTCGGAACTCTTTAACCTTTCGACAGTTATCAACTAAATCTCACAAAAAGGTTTGGTTGGACAATACTAAGCCTAGAGGTTAAGTCTTGATCATATGTCACCGAACCTAAAATAAATGTCTCGACTAAGGTTTTAGAGTTGGGTGTTTTAGTTCGGATGAAAGGTATTTTAGTAAAAAAAAAGTGGGGTGCACTTATAAATTTAAATTTAAATTTGTGGTGCCACACATAATCGGGGTATATTAAGTAAATGGTGGGATGCACTTAATCGGACTAAAAAAAATGTCATAGGGATTATTACAAGATAATTAGGCACCATACTATTTGTCTTTATGATAAAGAAAATAGCACTATATATAACTCTGACTGAGACAGAGGTATCGGATTCGATTCTTGGCAACATTATTAATTATATTTTTTTAATTTCTATCGAATTATAGAGTTGAGATGTTTGACTAACTCTAATGAGATTAGTCAAACTAAAATAAAAAAAAAAAGTTTAGACACCATAATTATCAATAAAAAAGCACCCTACTATTAATTGTCAACCATGCACACACACAACATTGTCAAATCATCTCATCACTTGACAAAGACTAAACGCAAGTGGAGACGCATCTAATTACGGCCTTTGATTGCCAACAGTTTTATTTGTGGAATTAACGGGGGAGGGGATTTGATAATGTTGGTAATTAATATTGATAATGTCTACTAATATTAATGTGCCACATAGATAAAATTGATGTGTTTTTATACTTTTGCCATCCTCACTTTTAATTTTTTGTCCACATTGCATATTATTATTGGTAGACATTACCAACATTAGCTTTCTAACATTAACAAATCGCGTCCCTTCATAATCATGTTTAACAGAGCCACCTCAGAGTGAAAATTAACCAATGAGAGAAATTAAGAATATCTATATATACTTTTGTTTTGGTCAAAAAAAAAAAAAAAAAAAAACTTGTTAGCTTTGGTATATGACATCATTTGGTTCATTTTTGTTATCTTACAGTGTTAGGGTTTAGGGTTAGAGATATTATTTTCATATTTGGTTCAACTTTAAACTTTGAGGGAAGTTTCAAAATTTTAAACAATAAAAAAATGAATTGACATAACTAACCTTCAAACTAGAGAGAGATATGTAATAAAAGAGTCATTAATGAAAGGTAATTGTATCAATAACTCCCAGAAGATAACTCTCCCAAGAGGATAGGGGGAGATATCTCGCATCCAATGGTGTAAGTTGAGAGATAACTTGTAGAGAAATTGGACAACCAAACAAGATTAATTTTCAACTCCATATAAATTATCTCCGAGGAGATAACTCCACCCCTATGTAAACTTGAAATAAATAAAGCTATAGATCTAGACACTGATTTGTTTTCTTAGATAAATTGGAGGCGGCACTCCTTTTTATTGTATATCACTGATTTATTAAAAGGGCGCCTATATAAATCATACCTTTGAAAGGAGTGACCCCGGTTTCTATCAGATTTTTGTAGTGCAAGTAGCCCATGAATCCACAAGCACTAGTAGTCCAAAACATAACTTCCGGTATCCCAAGCTGTTGGGCAGCATCTTGAGTGAAACTCATGACCCCGTCTGAAATTATACAAGTAATAGGGGGCGCACCTGCAGACTCAGCTGACTCATTCAGCCTAAGAAGTAGATTTTTAAAAGGGCTTAAGCAATTCTTGGGAATCGACTCGAAGAGAGTAGGGACGTCTTGGGTGGCGTTGAGATCCGATGGTGGGAGGCCATCCGGAATGGTTTCGAAACAAAAATCCGGTAAGCCCTTGAGTGCATGAGAGCCTCTAGAGTTGAGCAAGCGTTGGTGGTTGAACTCAGTGTTCACAAATGTGATGTGGAAGCCTTTGAAGTGGAGAAGCTTTGCCAGCTTTAGCATCGGCGTTACGTGACCCTGTGCTGGGAACGGGATGCACACCACATGTGGTTTCCGATCTGCAACTAAGGAACCCATTTTGCTCTCTCACTCTCTAACGATCGATCTGTATGTGGGCACTAAAGCTATATATTGTTCGTGTATTTTCAAAGGCAATTTCCTATGTTATTGGAAGTTGGAGAATATATATATTTGTTCACATTCCCCAACTGACTCTTTAGTTCTAGTAATAATAAATAAAAAAAAATGAATTCATTTCTTAATTACAAATAACTCATCCCAATGGACGGAGTCGAGATTTTCGGATTCTTGCTTGATTTAGACAAGCAAAGTACTGTATAAATTAACATCACTTAATCTCTGATTAATTAATAAGAGAAATCAGTCGGCCTTATTTTCTTCACATTGGGGTCGGTATGTGCTACGTACCACACATTATTCAAAGAGGACAAACGTGAAATGACAACCGTAAAAGAGTCGCGGATAAGCACCCAACCTTGGATAAAAGCACCCCATTTTTGTGAATTCATGTCACTTTCCAATGGAAATCACATATTTGCTCCTCTCAAACCAATGGGGTGCCCTTATAAAAGGATGAGGTGCCTATAGCACGATACTACGTTTTAGACATAGGTTGTTGTATCAATTGATGATAACCGACACTATATTTTTGGTCTTGGTGGGAAATGGTTGAACCAATATTTTCGAATACACAGGACCGTGACATAGGTTGTTGTGTTGGTAGGTATCAATCGACACATGTGTGACATACACACATGCCTCGACAAAAGGCCACCGAAACCATTTGTATAGTCTCAATGGTCACTCATCGAGTTGGGTGTCTGACCATCTTATTTAAGTGTCGGTTGGTATAGAATGACACTTAAATATAGGCCTCGACAAGACATGACTAAGACCACCATACAACTTACGATCCTGTGTAACTGAACAATACAAAAATCACAAAAAACCATCTCGTGAATGATTAAATTCTAATAAACAACATCCAAAATGAAAAAAAAATCAATAAGCAACAAAATTTACTTAAAAGCGAAAAATGAATGTTTTCTTCATTCGTTTTTATCAATTTTAGTGGTGGGGTGCGTTGGTTGAGAGTAAGGGTAGTTTGGGGCATTCACCAAAAAAGTAGGGTGCCTTCATAAAACCGCTTGGTGCTCTCAACAATAGGGTACCATTATACAAGGCTAGGGTGTTGGGGCATGTGCCCTAGGTCAATATCTATAAACATTGTTTATCTTAAGTTTTAGTTAATAGAGGTTTTTCATTTGCTATTTTATTATAAGAGATTACATGTTTACCTTATAATAAGATCCATGCGTATTTATTGAAATATCCTAAATGTCCATAGTCGATCATTATACTAGGAACTATAATGAATTAAGACTAGTGTGAGTCTTGATTGATGGTCATGTGATGATCATGCATATAGGGATACGAATTGACATCATGAGTACTTGTTAAAGAACAAGGTACTGGACCGACTTGTTATGAGAACATTACATAGATTAAGTCATAGGTGTTACTCTTGATAGATATATCATTTAGTCATTCGACTTGAGATTACCATAGACTTCAATATTATGAGAATGGTAATTTGAAAAAATCAAATGTTGTCTTTAACTAGACAATTATAAAGATTGTGATTGATTATCATGTGAGCAATATGTGAAGGTGTGTAATCAAGAAAGAATTTGTCGATCTCGTAAAGAGAAAGATATTAGTGGATCACTCGATGTGTTATATTGTTAAATGGTCAAGTCCAAGTGAATTGATATGATCAATGTCACTTGTATGTTTTCAATCTATCTAAAGATCGAGACTAGTACGATTGAACATTAAAGGTGACTTTCCATGCCTTATATTTAATCAAAGGATATCGCATGACAAAAGGATATGATATATGTTATTCATTAAGTTATATCAATTTTGATATTCATTCTACTTGGGTAGTTATAATTCCTTTCTAGAAACTGCTCATGATTCTGGTGTTGAATGCATAATTAATTTTTCGTTCTTTAATTCAATTGATAAGAATCGAAATTACTTTTGATTATATGTCTCATTATTGTTGTCTGTTAGTATATTCCTATTAGATAGGAAATAGACTTGTAATCGGATAAGAATAGTTGTGAATCCTATATGATAGGTGAGATATATAACAAATTTGTATTGGATTACGATTCAAGTATATTAAATTTTAATTGGATTAGGATTCCATGTATCTTAAATTTTAATTGGATTTGAATTAGATATTGAGTTAGAGGTGGGCCCGTATTAATTAAAACGTTTTAATTAATTTTTGAAAATAAAAAGGGGCAGTTTTGGGCAATTTAATTGACTAAAAAAATGCAAAATTTTAGGTGATTTTAAATTTTCAGAATAGAGATTCGATGTCCAAAAAAAAGGAGCACGCCCCTGTACCCCGTCCGAACCACCGCCCGCTAATCGCTATGCGGGACTGCCGATAACTCAGCGTAACGTAAAGAAATTTGTATAGTAGTCAATATTAGTTAAATTTCCTAACTTGTTTGGTGATTGTACATTCCATGTAATATATGATATTTATTTTTGTTTATGTTATGATCACTAAAATAAATAAAAATCCCTCTTATAAATTTTAAGTCAAGTGTCATCCATTCTCAAACACTTGTCAAGGCTTGATCACATTAATATATGTCTGCCTTCGCATAGTGTATTATGTTATCTTTGTAAGGTAAGTTGAGTAACGATTATTCTTTTTTTGAAATGGTTAGACTTTATAAAGCCATTAAAACGGTTTTGAGCTTTAGGCACAAAATGAGATAAAAACATGTCAAGACATAAGATGTCATAATCTCATAAAAACAACTAAAAGTTACATATCATGTAATTGGTAACAGGTACCTACCTAAATAACCTAATTTAAAGTGTTATGCCTTAGATGTCTTAGAATTAGGTGAAACATGGGTTTTAGTCCCTTAAATTAACATAGTATTTTAAGGAGGCTTGTTAATTTAGTGGGAGTCTATCCTCTATACTAAAAATGAACTTTTGCATAATCTTTGTTGTAGATTTTTGGCTTCATCAAATCACATAAAACCCTTGTCACTGTGATTCATCCTTGAAAAGGATATGTTATCTGAGACAAACTTTCTTGACTGGTTCAGAAACTTGAGAATTTTTCTTAAGCATGAACGCAAGTTCTAGTCCTAGATGTTCCTATTCCTAACAAACCACCAGCCAATGCTGCAAAAGCCATGAAGGATATACATACCAAGCATGTCAACGACTCCACTAATGTTGCATGCATTATGTTGGTGACCGTGGTTCTTGAACTTTAGAAGGACATGGAACACATGGAAGCTTACGACATGGCTACAATGCTAAATGAAAATGTTCTAACAGCAGGCTAGGCAAGAAAGGTTCGAGATAGTCAAGAACCTTCATTCTTGCAAAATGGCTGAGGGTGAATTAGTTAGCCCTCATGTTCTGAAAATGAAGTGCTATATTGACCATCTTGACAGACTTGGAATTCCAATAAGCCAAGAGTTGGCTACGGATTTGATCCTTAATTCATTGCCTGATAGCTTTTCACAATTTGTGATGAACTATAACATGAATAATATGGAGAGTTCTATCTCCTAGTTGCATTTGATGCTTAAAACTATTGAGAAAAATGTCAAGAAATCCATTGCTAATGTGTTGATGGTTCAGAAAGGAAAGACTTTGAAGAAGAAGACCAAAGGCAAGACTAAAGTTACCAAGGGTATTGTGCCAGTCACAAATCCTGTGGAACAAGTTAAGCATAAGGTTGCTTCTACTTCACAGTCCCAGAAGGAAAAAGAAAAAGAAGGAAATTGTCATTTCTGTTATGCACCTGAGAATTGATTAAGAAATTGCAAGCTCTATCTTGAAGATCAAAAGAAAAAGAAGAGTAGTGCGACTATTGCTTCATGTATTTACGTTATTGAAGTTAACTTGTCTACTAGTGATTATTGGGTATTGGATACGGGATGTGGATATCACATTTGCATTAATGTGCGTGATTTATATATTTTAGTGTTGATTCTCCGAATTATGGGCCTAATTATCTCTATTTATCATTTTCAGGACTTTTGGGGTGCACGGTTGGATCCGAGGCGGAAAAATACTCAAAATAGAGTATTTACTTGAAGAAATCGGACACCGGAAGGTTAGTTTTGGAGTATACGCAAAAGTTGGATAATTGGAATTTCACAGTGCCACGTGGTGTGTCCCAATTAGTCCAGACTGCGTCACACAGGACATCGCAGCCAATCCGTGCTCGCCACGTCGCCCATCTCAACCAACCGCGTCGTGCCACGTCGCTCTCACAGCTCATCGTTTCACATACGCTGTTGATCATCCTCGAGATGCGCGCTTAACCGCATTCCCAGATTTTTGCACGACTTCACTCGCGTGCATCGTGTCCCAGTCCGCCACGTGTTCGCTCCTGGTTCGTCCAGCAAGGCACACGTCAGCCGCTCCGCGAATCACAGCGCGCCACATGTCAGCGCTACACTCACAGCACGTCACGCGATCTTCTTTCTTCCAATCCGCGCCCGCCACGTCAGCACGCTCCAGTTTTTCAGCCAATCACGCTGTGACACGTGGCACAGAGTCCAGAAAACACCAAAAAAATAATCACAGATTGTCCTCGACGCACGTGTTATGCACCAAACTCGAAAATAAGCATCAGGGACCCAAATTTAGGAGTACTAATTAGGGTTTTTGGCAGAGAGTCGGGGGAGATTGTTTTCTTCTTTTCTCAGTGTTTTCTAGTATTTCTCTCCTCTTTTTCTACACTTTATTTTTAGATTTTAATGGAGTTTATGACGTCGATGGCCGGCTAAACTCATCAATATGAACCGGAAGTAGATCAAATCACTCTTTTTGGCATAAAACATATGTGAGATCTATTTTATTATTTATTTAATTTGTTTTTCATAGTATTTTATTTTCTTTGGTATTATTTGAACAATTGAAGTTAAACACTAGTTTAAACTTCAATTCATATGCCAGTGAGTCGTAAGTACCCATGCTTGTGCAATAAGACCACACTAGTGGCAATTAACCATACCAATTGATTAAAACCTTTTGGGACCGATCAAATACCTTAGGGATCTAGGCTAAATCGGGAGCACTAGCGATCCGGTTGTCTAGGTGTATTGCCTTCACTAATCGAAGTAATGCGACTAATGCGTTAAATTTGGAGCACTAGCGATCAGGTTGCGTAATTGGTCAGGGAAGTAGTCAACGGTCGTACCTTAGCTACCGACATCAGGAGGTGCGAAGACATGCGTACATTACCGGGTCTATAACTACACTAAATTACTGTGATTTGCATGCTTTGATTAGATTGAGGACCATATGTAAAATTATGCCAAATTGAAGAGATTTGTGATACTGATGGTTTGGATTGTTCTTTCCCCTTTTGATTGATTTATTTACGTTAAATTTTAATTATTGTTTTTAGTAAATTAGAAATTACTTTTGTGAACATTCCAAGTTAGTTTAGTTTTGTACCCTAGGTTAAAAACTTGGTCTTCGTGGTTCGACCCTGTGCTTGCCACTACTGCAGTTCTTGTGGTTATTGATAATCTCATCGGGTATACATATTTATTTTGACGCGCTCGACACGCGTTAAATTTTGGCGCCGTTGTCGGGGATTGGTTTTTCTTTCTTTGGTTTTTGTTGTATATTTATTTATTTATTTTTGTATATAGTCCCTTGTTTCTAATACTTTTGCAGGAAATTTCTCAATGGCCTCCTACTACCATAATTATGATCGATTCGAAGACTCATACTATCATGGTATGAACGGGGTAGGTATGTCACATAATGGACATCAATTTTCTAACTCGCAATCTTTTATGCAACAAGTCGAGGCTTGTGATTTTTGTGGGGAATCTTTTCATCTCACGTATGCTTGTCCTTACCATCCGAGGTATGGAAATCATCATAGTCTTAGCTATGCATCGCCACAACCCGACTTCTTTATGTCTAGACCAAGTCCACGGAGTCCTCAACAAGAACGGAGAACCATTGAAGACATGGAGAAAGATATGATCTCCGACTGGCTTTCTTCAAGCATAAAAAAATACCCTTTTGACGACTGGAGTAATTCATCATATCAGCAGGACACATATAGTTCCATACGGAATCAGCCTTCAAGGGATATAATAAGGTTTCTTTTAGAGACTGAGCAAGACATGAACCTCACCTAGCAAGAATTGGACCAATGGATTAAACAAAGGGATCAAGAAGCTGAAGAATAAATAATGTCAATTCTCCAGAAGATATCAGCTGAGACCATTAGTACAATTCCATTGGAGAGTGTTGAGGTGAATGAGGTTACGCCGGTTGAGGACTATTGGAGTGAACTAGAGGAAACAATTGAAGTTTCTTTATATGAGCCGGACATTAGCATTGCATAGAATGAGACGGATGAAGCCGAAAAAGAAATTAATGTCATTTTAGAAAGGCCGGAGGAACCGCAAAATGAGAACAAGGAAGAACAACCTCTGCTGTTGGTGAAGCCACCCACCCTCCCATGCTTACCGGTTAAATTTAAAAAGTGGGTGGTCATAAAGGAGCGTTCGCAAATCTTCTACATGACTGGCACCTTTGTGTCAGATGACCATGATTTGACAGATTCTTATGTGTTAGAGGTCCCGGATGAGCTACTAATTCTGAAGGAGGGCGTGCAGGCTACATTGCCCAAATATGTTGATGCGCCGTTTGTTGCAGATATCTCCAAAGGAGAGGGCATTACGTGATGAATCACAACAAGTCTAGCCAAAGACTTAAAAGAAAGGTGCTCGTTAGGAGGCAGCCCAGCTTAATTTTTTTAATTTTATTTCATTTTTTATTTCTAGCAATTATTTTAGTTTAGCTTAGTTTTTAGTTATTTTTGTTTTAATAAAATCTTAACTTCCATTTCTTGGACTTTTTCAGGCGCTATGGTTGATGCATGAGCACTGGAGACACAGGAGCATCCTAAATTTCATCTGGTTTGACTTTGGATTATTTTTTTAGCATAATCTGAGCACTTTCAGGATGTTAGCTGATTTTTAAGATTTAGGTGTTTTAAGATTTGGTTGAATTTTTATTTTCAAAATCCTGAACTTCATTCCATCATCTTATTGGTTTCACCCTTAGTTGAAAGGCTTTGGGCTCGCCAGATTTGATAGGAAATATTTGAGTTAACTCCCATGTTTACTAGTTCTTGCTCTTATTATAGTTTTCTTAGTCACCAAGACATGAGATATTTTGCGCATTTACTAGTTTTTGGAGACTTTTATAAAAAAAATTTGCATGAGTTTGTATCATCTTCTTATTTATTTATCCATGTTCTTTTTCACCACTCTTTTCTCTCTTTTGTTGTATGGATTTCTTGACTTGTTTTGAACCTTGAGGACAAGGTTCGGAATAAGTTTGGGGGTACTTCAGGACTTTTGGATTGAGTTGGATGGTTTTCTATGCGAAAGACCGCAGGTGAGATCGTTTAAGTTTTTTCAATTATATGCGGTTATATGCGATTGATGGATAGTAATGGCGGTGTTTGGTATCACTCATTATCTCATTTCTTCCATTTATTTTCCCTCCATACTTCTCTTTCTCATGTCATTAGGAGTTGATACACTTTCATGCATGCATTTAGTATAGTTTTTAGTATTATCATTAGTAGACATATATCTATCTATGTTTGTTCTTGCATTTAGACCTTACATAGCGTCATATGTTGCATATGTTGCATTTAGAGTCGCCCGAGATTTTGTTTCATGCCTTTGGTTATGGATGAGTACTTTATAGTTGCCTGTTGACTTGACTCTTAGGAGAAATTAGGAGAAATACTCAATCAAGTCGTAGCCCAGCATTCTTATGACCTCATGATTAAAGACTTAGTATGTTGGTTGAGCCTGCGCTAGATACTAAAATGGGCAGACAGTCAAAATTGTGCAAGTGATAATATTTTAACCCAAATTGGGGAATTTGTTTGATTATAGTGAAAGTGAGAAGAGCTAACATGAGTTTTCTTAATATTGAGAGTCCCACAAGTTTCCACAGGAAATGGAGCAGGGAAACTTGTGGTGGGAAAAAGTGAGAAAATCGGTCCATAGGAAATAGAGCAGGGACCGTGTTACTTGAAAAAAAAAATGGAGAAAAGAATAGAGAATATAAAAAAAGAATAAAGGCGGAAGTTTATGAAAACTCCTCAAATAAAAAAGATTTAGCTCGAGTACTTTCACCAAATTTAGTGGGATTTTAAACTTGCGTGCTATAATGTATAGACCAAGAAAACCAGCGAGTAGTTGATGGCCTTTGTCTTGATTGCATCTTTGTCTTGGAAGTGTGATCTTAATTGTGTTTGGGTTGCGGTTCTTGACATATCATAACTCCGAAATTTCTTAAGTGGCTTGTTAGTTTGGCAGCTATGTAAACCAAAGGTACTTCATGAATTTCTGAATCGGGTATAGGATTAGTTGAGTCAGTACATATCTATATTAGTAGTCTAGTTTATTTGTGTTTTGTTATTTACACCTTTGCTCGGCACGTGCAAAGTCCTAAGTTTGGGGGTATTTGATAAGTCGGTAATAGTGTCATAGTATTTTTATGTATTTGAGTGTTTTTGTAGTAAAGTCTCTAAAATATTTGTCTAATTAGCTGTATTTGTCATTTTTAGGTATTATAAACCTCACGATTGTAATCAGGTTGAAAAACTGTGCAAAATGGAGTATTCATATGCCTAGATATGTTTTACATCAAAGAACGTGCTAGCACGAATCTCGAGGCAGCATTGGTGGGCCCACACATGAAGAACGTGATATTGTGCTGTTCAAGAAGAAGAGAATTGGAAGTGGATAGATTTGTTAGATTTGTTTAGAAAAGATTATATTTTTATATTATATTATATACGTATATATCTATTCATATAAGATATAATATATATATATATATTTAGATCGATGAGGAGGATAGATAAGAAGAAACGATCAAAACAGAAAAAAAAAGGAGGATCGGCTCTCTCCTCTCAAGGACGGATTTCTCTCACTCTCCATTATTCTTTTATTTTTCTTTGTACTTTGAGTTCTTCAACCATGAAGGGCTAAAATTCATAGCCTAGGCAAGACTGCGAGGGAGGTTCAACTACGCATATTCAATGGATTTGTGAGAATTATATATTTTAATTTCAAGCTTTTCATTATTATTTTATTTTCTTTGGTATTGATTGAAAAATTGAGGTTAAACACTAGTTTAAACCTTGATTTACATGTCAGTGAGTCGTAAGCACCCGTGCTTGTGCAATAAGACCACATTAGTGGCAATTGACTATACTAATTGATTAGAAACTTTTGGGATCGGTCAAATACCTTAGGGATCTAGGCTAAATCCGATACACGAGTGATCCGGTTGTTTAGGTGTAGTGCCTTCACTAATTGAAGTAATGCGACCAATGCGTTAAATCTGGAGCACTAGCGATCAAGTTGCGTAATTGGTCAGGGAAGTAGTCAACGGTCGTACCTTGGCTACCGACATCAGTGTCGGGGACCATGATTTTTAGTCAACATTAGTGGCAATTGATTAGAAACTAATAGTAAACCTTGATTTACATGTCAGTGAGTCGTAAGCACCCGTGCTTGTGCAATAAGACCACATTAGTGGCAATTGACTATACCAATTGATTAGAAACTTTTGGGATCGGCCAAATACCTTAGGGATCTAGGCTAAATCGGACATACGAGTGATCCAATTGTCTAGGTGTAGTGCCTTCACTAATCGAAGTAATGCGACCAATGCGTTAAATCTGGAGCACTAGCGATCACGTTGCGTAATTGGTCAGGGAAGTAGTCAACGGTCGTACCTTGGCTATCGAGATTAGGAAGTGCGAGGAACCGAGTACGTTACCGGGTCTATAGCTACACTAGGATAATTTGATTTGTATTTTTGACATAAGTTGACCAAATTCAATCTTTCTATCAAACTAAACTTGTATGTCTTGACCTAAGTGTTATTTTTATTAATTGTTTTTAACTTTATTTTAATTGATTTTATTTCTTTTGTTTATATTTAGATTAGGTAATTAACGCATTTTCTCTAAATCCCCCGATTTTCTTTTTGTTATTTTTTTACCTTAGAAAGAAAACTAATCTCTGTGGGATTGACCCTTTACCACTATCTACAAAATAGTTGGTTTAGGTTTATATATTTTATTGACACGTTTGGCGCGCGTCAAATTTTGGCGCCATTGCTGGGGACCAAGTTCTTTTTGACTTAGGTGTTTTTTTCTTATTTTTTGTGTTCACTTTTATATCCCACAGTCTTCGCCGATCGTTGTCCGCTGGATCTTTACTCCCTCTTGATCTAGAGATCGAGAAGACTTGTTGTCGGAACTCAAAAGAAACTACGCAGAGGAACTAATCCTCTAGAGTTCAACTGAACGACGAGCAAACCCCTCCGATGGCTGATCACATTGGGAACCCACATGCACACGTTGCACCACGTGAGGGACGGGAGGAACCCTTAGTTATTCCTCCCCAACAGTTTGACGCACCAGCTGAACCACATGCACTAGTGGAACAGCAAAGGCCTGCAGCACATCACTATCAACCATTCGACCAAAGAGTGGTTGATCCTCATCCACAAAGGCCACAAGCTAATCCTTGGGCATAACCTCAGACCGACCATTGCATTACCATTGGGATGGCGAATGATGGGATACAGGATCTCCTAGCCCATCATCCACACTGCATCGCATATCCAGCCCACAGGGACAATTTTGAGCTCAGATCAAGTTTCATTAACCTGCTCCCTGTCTTTCATGGACTGGATCGTGAGGATCCAGTCACCTTCATCAAGGACTTCCATTCTAAATGTAGGACCATGATTCCCCCTCGAGTCGATGAAGACGAAGTCAAACTCTCAACTTTTCTTTTTTGCCTAAAGGATAAAGCTCAAGACTGGTTCTTCTATCTTCCGCCTGGTTCCATTACAAATTGGAACGACATGATTTCTGCATTCCTCAAAGAGTTCTTTCCTGAATTTAGAGCTTCCCAACTTACTAGAGAGATATGTAGTATCAAAATGAAACGGGGCGAATCTTTTGGCGATTATTGGGGTCGTTATAAGCGGTTACTTGTGCAATGCCCCCAACATGGCCAAAGCAACCTTTCCATTATTCGTTTCTTCTATATGGGACTCACACCCCTGGAGAAACGGATGATTGATAGTGCCTGTGGAGGCGATTAGAGATGTAAGACCACCGAGGAAATGTTTGATCTGTTCGACTCTATAGCAAGTCAGTCACGTCATTACATTGATGACGAGGATGATGGACCTTCACGAAGTCTTTCTGATGGAGTACGGCCAAATTCTGCCAATAGCAAGCTTGATAAACTCACTGATCTCATGGAGCGATTCCTCACCTCGAGAAAAGCTCAAGTTAAAACTTGCGGCTTCTGTACTGCCAAGGACCATTCCACTGACTCGTGTCCTACCTTGTTCGAGAGCGAGCAAGCGAACACTTTAGGTAGCGAATTCCAAGGACCACCGAGGAATCAATACGGCAGCAATTTCAATAACACTTACAATCATGCCGTTAAAAGCCCCTATTTAAGTTATGGGCCACAAAATCAGAACTTCTCACAGTTTGTTCCGAGGGGACAACCCCTCCCTCTACAACCCCAACCCACTCAAAATTCGGGGTCTTTAGAGGAAATGATAAGGACACTCATTACTAATCGAGATAGATTCTCTAAAGAATTGACCCAACTCAAAAATGAAACCATCACGAGTCATGCTTCCAGCATTAAAAGTCTCGAGGTGCAATTAGGGCAATTGGCCCTACAAGTTGGGCGTACGGATGAGAAAGGCAGGCTTCCTTCTCAAATGCTCCCGAATCCAAATACGAATGTCAATGTTGTCACACTTCGTAGCGGTAGAGAGTTGGTGGAGGCCCCTAAAGACCTTAAGCCTAAAGAGGCTGCCCCTAAATCCAAGGAAGTCGAGCAGGAGCTCGAAGTTCAACCGTCTCACACTGAAACGGTAGACTTGGATAAGGAAGCACAACCTTCTCTTAAGATTCTACCTCCGTTCCCTCAACGCCTCATTCAATCTAAAAAGGTAGGATAAGAGAAAGAAATTCTGGAAATATTGAGGAAAGTGACAATAAACATCCCACTTCTTGGTGCTTTAGCACATATGCCTCGATATGCTAAGCTACTCAAGGACCTATGCACCAACAAAGGTCGTCTCAAAGGCAACGAGAACATCACTGTAGGTGAGAACATCTCAGCTATCCTACACAAAAAGTTGTCCACCAAGTGTGAGGACCCGAGCATGTTCACCGTCCCTTGTACAATTGGTGAAGTTGAGATCCAGAAAGCTATGTGCGACCTCGGCGCCTCTATCAATGTCATGCCACTATCCATATATGAGACATTGAAGGCTGGCCCCCGAAAGGATACAGGGATTGTCATACATTTGGCAGACCGATCTGTCATTCGTCCTGTGGGTGTCTTGGAAGACATCCTGGTGAAGGTTAGTGAGCTCATCTTTCCCGCCGACTTCTATATCATCGATATGAAGACTCGACCATGCCCCCATTTCTCCTCAGTCTTGCTTGGCAGGCCTTTCCTTAAGACCGCCAAGACCAAGATTGATGTTCACAGTGGTGCTCTGACCATGGAGTTTAATGGTGAACTTATTAAGTTCAACATCTATGATGCGATACGCCATCCCTGCGATGCCTCTTCTATGGTGCTTGCCTTGTACAATGTGGATTCACTTGTCCAGGATACCTTTCTCGTGAAAGGTGATGATATGAAAGTGGTGTTAGAGAATCATCTCGACACCAATTACTTGCGAAAGCAATGTTTCATCCTCGATACTGAAATTGAGGAGCTGATCTCTGAGTTGGACTCTGCTCCACTCTATTTTCCCACCCTGGCCTATCTCGACTTACCTACTTCAAACTCTATACTTCTCCCCTCTATGGTGCGAGCACCTACACTGGAGCTCAAACCATTGCCCACCCACCTCAAATATGTGTTTTTAGGTGAGAATGATACATTACCAATGATCATCTCCACTAAACTCACATTACCAGAGGAAGATAAGTTGGTTCATGTGCTTCAAGAGTTCAAAGAAGCCCTAGGGTGGACGATTGCTGACATTAAAGGTCTTAGCCCTTCCACATGCATGCATCAGATACATATGGAAGAAGGATCTACACCTTCACAAGAAGCACAACGGAGACTGAACACACCAATGATGGATGTGGTTAAAAAGGAGATTCTGAAGCTCCTTGACGCTGGGATGATCTACCCGATCTCCGACAGCAAGTGGGTTAGTCCCATTCAGGTGGTTCCCAAGAAAACGGGGATCACAGTGGTTACAAGCTCACAAAGTGAGTTAGTCCCAACTCGCATCCAAAACGGATGGCGAGTTTGCATTGATTACAGGAAGCTCAATGCTTCCACTAGGAAAGACCACTTCCCATTGCCTTTCATCGATCAGATGTTAGAGCGTTTAGCAGGCAGGTCTCACTATTACTACTTGGATGGGCATTCTGGTTTTCACCAGATTCCCGTAGCACCTGAGGATCAAGAAAAGACCACCTTCACCTGTCCTTTTGGTACTTATGCTTACCGGCGCATACCATTTGGGCTGTGCAATGCACCTGCTACATTTCAGAGGTGTATGATGAGCATCTTCTCTGACTTCGTTGAGCACTTCATCGAAGTATTCATGGATGACTTCACCGTTTACGGTGATTCATTTAATCTTTGCCTTAGTCACTTGACTAAGGTTCTTCACCTATGTATCCAGAAGAACTTGATCCTCAATTATGAGAAATGTCACTTCATGGTGGATCAGGGTCTTATCTTAGGTCACATCGTATCTGCTAGGGGTGTGGAGGTAGACCCGACAAAAATTGAAGTAATTCAAAAGTTGCCTTACCCCACGACTGTGCGAGAAATCCGATTATTTCTTGGCCATGCCGGTTTCTATCGGCGATTCATTAAGGATTTCTCCAAAATTGCATAACCCCTCTGTCGCCATCTTCAGAAGGACGTGCCTTTAGATCTTGATAAGGCATGTAAGAGTGCATTCGATGCGCTCAAAGACTCTCTCATCTCTACTCCAGTGATTCGGGCACATTTCTCATGTCATATACTACGCTTCCCGAACTCTTGATCCTGCCTAACTGAATTACACCACTACAGAGAAGGAGTTTCTAGCTGCCGTCTTCACCTTGGAGAAATTTCGGCCTTATCTCTTAGGAACTAAGGTGGTCGTCTACTCTAATCATGCTACCTTAAAGCACCTTATGGCCAAAAAGGAAGCTAAGCCTCGTCTCATTCGATGGATACTCTTGTTATAAGAGTTTGACATCGAGATTAAAGATAAAAGTGGTGCCGAAAATCTTGTTGCTGACCATCTTAGTCGTATCGAGAATGGTGAAGCACATGTCCCGCTATGAGATTATTTTCCTGATGAAAATCTCTTAGCAATTGCTGAGGAACTCCCTTGGTTTGCAGATCTGGTAAACTACCTTGTTACACGAGAGTTTCCACCTCATCTTACGCGAGCCCAGAAGGATAAAATTCGGAGTGATTCCAAATACTATGTATGGGATGACCCATACTTGTGGAGGTTTTGCTCAGACCAGGTTATTCGTCGATGTGTTTCCCAAACGGAGACACAATCTATATTGGCATTCTGTCATTCATACGCCTGCGGCGGCCATTTCGGTCCACGTAGGACTGCTATGAAGGTCTTAGAGAGTGGGCTCTACTGGCCCACCATTTTTCACGATTCATACATATACTCCAAGACCTGTGCTAGATGTCAGTCGACCGGTACCCTGAGTCACAGGAATCAAATGTCACTGACCTCGATCCTATTCTGTGAGATATTCGATGTTTAGGGGATCGACATCATGGGGCCATTTCCACCGTCACATGGTTTTATTTATATCTTACTGGCGGTGGACTACGTGTCCAAATGGGTGGAAGTTAAAGCCACTCGCACCAATGATTCGTCAGTTGTATGCGATTTCCTGAAATCACGAATTTTTTCAACTTTTGGCGCTCCACGGGCTTTGATCAGTGATCGAGGTACCCATTTCTGCAACCATATGGTTGAAAATCTCTTACGTAAGTATAATGTTACACACCGTACATCTACGGTCTATCATCCTCAGACCAGTGGCCAAGCGGAGGTGTCAAACAGGGAGATTAAAGCCATTTTGGAGAAGACCGTCAACCCGTCACGGAAGGATTGGATTACGCGCCTTGATGACGCAGTATGGGCTTATCGAACGGCATTTAAAATGCCAATCGGAGTGTCTCCGTATCGCTTAGTTTTGGCAAATCGTGCCACTTGCCAGTCGAGCTAGAGCATAAATCTCTATGGGCTGTCAAACAGCTCAACATGGAACTCGACGCAGCCGGAATGATGCCTACGAGTCCGCTCGAATTTATAAGGATAAAACCAAGGCGTTCCACGATCGTAACTTATCTCGTAAGACTTTCGTAGTCGGTCAAAAGGTCTTGCTTTATAATTCCAAATTAACTCTCCATCCAGGGAAGTTGAGGTCATGATGGCTCAGACCTTTTGTTGTTACTGATGTGTTTGGACATGGTGCAGTTGAGATCAGGAGCCAGGATACAGGGAAAGTTTTCAAGGTTAATGGGCATCGACTGAAGCCGTTCTATGAGAACTTCCCACAGCATGAGATCGAGAGCGGAACTCTAGCAGTAGTAGAGTACCTTGACTGAGAGAGAGTTATACTGAGTCGAGCCAACGACGTTAAAAAAAGGCGTTCTTGAGAGGCAACCCAAGCTTCTATCTCTTTGATTTTATTTTAGTCTTTTCTGTGGAATTCTTACTATTATCTCCTTGTGACTTTTTACAGGTGTTGCGACCTCTGCCTTGCACACTGGATTTTGAGAGCCTGGTATTGCTTTGATGGCTCCTCACATGTCTGTACGTATGGTTAGTTACATTGAGATCTGGTAAGGTTACCCATCTTCTTTTCGTTCGTGGATTTAGGATTAGTGTTAGTCTTATGCATGATTTTGTATCATTTTCTTCTATATCTATCATGTTCTTTTTACCATCTTGTGTGTTCATGTATGCCTCTTAACTTGTTTTGAACCTTGAGGACAAGGTTCGAAATAAGTTTGGGGTACTTTAGGACTTGTGGATTGAGTTGGATGGTGTTCTATGCGAAAGACCGCAGGTGAGATCGTTTAAATTTTTTTATATATGCGGTTACATGCGGTTGTAGGATGGTATTGGTGGTGTTTGATATATATTGCTCATTCATTTCTTCCATTTCTTTTCACTCCATATCACACTTTCTCATTCCATTAGGAGTTGATATACGTTCATGCATATTTTTAGTGTAGTCTATATTGTCTAGAGTCGCCCAAGATTTTGTTTCATGCCTTTGGTTATGGATGAGTACTTTATGGTTGCCTGTTAACTTGAACCTTAGGAAAAATTAGGAGAAACACTTAATCAAGTCGTAGCCCAGCATTCTTAGGAATTCATGGTTAGAGACTTAGTATGTTGGTTGAGCTTGTGCTAGATACCAAAATGGGTAGACGGTCAAAATTGTGCAAGTGATAATATTTTAACCCACATTAAGGAATTTGCTTGATTATAGTGAAAGTGAGAAAGGCTAACAGGAGTTTTCTTAATATTGAGAGTCCCACAAGTTTCCATAAGAAATGGAGCAGGAAAACTTGTGGTGGAAAAAATTGAGAAAATCGGTCTATAGGAAATGGAGCAGGGACCGTGTTACAAAAAAAAAGTGGAGAAAGGAATAGAGAATAGGAAAAAAAAGAATAAAGGCGGAAGTTTATGGAAACTCCTCAAATAAAAAGATTTAGCTCGAGTGCTTTCACTAAATTTAGTGGGATTTTAAACTTGCGTGCTTAAATGTATAGATCAAGAAAACCCATGAGTAGTTGATGGCATTTGTCTTAACTGCATCTTTGTCTTGAAAGTGTGATCATAGTTGTGTTTGGGTTGCGATTCTTGACATATCATGACTCTGAAATTTGTTGAGTGACTTGTTAACTTGACGACTATGTAAACCAGAGGAACTTCTTGAACTTTTGAATCAGGTATAGTTTAGTTAAGTCAGTGCATAGTTAATATTAAGAGTCTAGTTTGTTTGTTTGTCATTTACACCTTTGCTCGGGACGTGCAAAGTCCTAAGTTTGGGGGTATTTGATAAGTTGTTATTTATGCATATTATATATAATTTATTTATATGTTTTAGTGTTGATTCTCCAAATTATGGACCTAATTATCTCTATTTGTCATTTTCAGGACTTTTAGGGTGCACGGTTGGATTCGGGGCGGAAAAATACTCAAAATAGAGTTTTTACTTGAAGAAATTGGACACCAGAAGGTTAGTTTTGGAGTATACGCGAAAGTTGGATAATTGGAATTTCACAGTGCCAGGCGTGTCCCAATTCGTCCAGACTGCGTCACACAGGACATCGCAGCCAATCCGCGCTCGCCACGTCGCCCATCTCCACTTACCGCGTCGTGCCACGTCGCTCTTACAGCTCATCGCTTCACCTACGCCGTTGATCATCCTCGGGATGTGCGCTCAACCGCACTCCCAGAGTTTTGCACGACTCCACTCGAGCGCACTGCGTCCCAGTCCGCCACATGTCCACTCTTGGTTCGTCCAGCAAGGCACACGTTAGCCGCTCCGCGAATCACAGCGCGCCACGTGTCAGCGCTACACTCACAGCACGTCACGCGATCTCCTCTCCTCCAATCCGCGCCCGCCATGTCAGCACGCTCCAGTTTTTCAGCCAATCACGCTGTGACACGTGGCACAAAGTCCAGAAAACACAAAAAATAGCCACAGATTGTCCTCGACGCACGTGTCACCCACCAAACTCGAAAATAGGCATCCGGGACCCAAATTTAGGAGTATTAATTAGAGTTTTTGGCAGAGAGTCGGGGAGATTGTTTTCTTCTTTTCTCAGTGTTTTCTAGTATTTCTCTCCTCTTTTTCTACACTTTATTTTTAGATTTTAATGGAGTTTATGACGTCAATGGCCGGCTAAACTCATCAGTCTGAACCAGAAGTGGATCAAATCACTCTTTTTGGCATAAAACATATGTGAGATCTATTTTATTATTTATTTAATTTGTTTTTCATAGTATTTTATTTTCTTTGGTATTATTTGAACAATTGAAGTAAAACACTAGTTTAAACTTCAATTCATATGCCAGTGAGTCGTAAGCACCCATGCTTGTGCAATAAGACCACACTAGTGGCAATTGACCATACCAATTGATTAGAACCTTTTGGGACCGGTCAAATACCTTAGGGATCTAGGCTAAATCGGGAGCACTAGCGATCCTGTTGTCTAGGTGTAGTGCCTTCACTAATCGAAGTAATGCGACCAATGCGTTAAATTTGGAGCACTAGCGATCAGGTTGCGTAATTGGTCAGGGAAGTAGTCAACGGTCGTACCTTGGCTACCGACATCAGGAAGTGCGAAGACCTGCGTACATTACCGGGTCTATAGCTACACTAAATTACTGTGATTTGCATGCTTTGATTAGATTGAGGACCATATGTAAAATTATGCTAAATTGAAGAGATTTGTGATACTGATGGTTTGGATTGTTCTTTCCCCTTTTGATTGATTTATTTACGTTATATTTTAATTATTGTTTTTAGTAAATTAGAAATTACTTTTGCGAATATTCCAAGTCAGTTTAGTTTTGTACCCTAGGTTAAAAACTTGGTCTTCGTGGTTCGACCCCGTGCTTGCCACTACTGCAGTTCTTGTGGTTATTGGTAATCTCATCGGGTATAAATATTTATTTTGACGCGCTCGACACATGTCAGGGACTTACCAAAGTAGAAAGCTAAAGAAATGAGAAATTATCCTACGAGTCAGAAATGGAGCAAATGTTGTTGCATTGGCTGTAGGATGCTATTAGTTGTTTTTTTCTAGTGGACTAGTTTTAGTTTTAAATAATTGTTATTATGTCTTTGCCTTTAGTAGAAAAATCATTTCAGTTTCATGTTTAGATTTGGATGGTTTTAATTTTATTATTGCGAATAATAAATGCTCCATTTCTATTAAAGACGTTTTTTATGCAAATGTCGATTTGTGCGACGATCTTTTATTCTAAACATGAAAAAGTCCATAGATACTCTTGTTTTTTTTATTAGCAAAGACCAAATCTAGTCTAGATTACAACTGTAACTGCATGATATCCTACTCTAGCAACATGAAAATATGATTGGAAATATGTTCCCTAAATCTTAAAATCAACTTCACATTGAAAAACTTCTTTGGTTATGTGGTTTACATAGATATTATTCTTTCTAAATGTATGGCTGAAAACTACACTCTACTCCCTGTCCGTCTCCCTTAGAAATATCATGAATCAATGGATCTCGAAATTGGCTTTATGTTAAGTCCAAAATAAGATCAATTGCTTCCTGCAAGTCTAGCTCCACAACGAGTTTCCTACATCCTTTATCTCATGCCAATTGCAAGCCATATTTAACTCCTCATAGTTCAGCAGAAAGAGGTGAACATCGACCTAACTTTACTTGAAATGCTACTAAAAAATTGCCTTTCATCCCCCGTATCACTCCTGTCGCTGTGGCTTCCCTATCCCCCTCTTACTGCCCCATCACAATTTATTTTCAGCCACCCATCCTCTGGTGCTACCCAATGACAATGCTTTCTTCTTGCTAGAGCCTGGCTTGAGGTCAACCACAAACCTTTCGAACGAAGGATTTCATCAGTTCTGTAAATAATGGATCACGTGACCTCATATCCTGTATCAAATCGATTCTCAAACATAGTGTTATTTCTCCAAAACCATAGCTTCCAACAGGAGACACCAAACATTACCTTTTTGCGATTGTCTTTCTGACTGAAGTTCGACACTAGCCAATCCACTAATGTTAATGTATAGAAGAGTGAAGATGATATCATTTGGGTATGGATTTCCAAACTTGGCGGCTAGTTGGCAATCCCTTAAAACATGTAAGGTGGATTTGTCATCTTCACGACATCAATCACAAATCCCATTCTTTTTATATTCCTCTTACAACACAAGACATTCGTAGGTAATTGATTGTGTAAAGCAAGTCATAGGAAGGTACAAATCCGTTGAGGGCCACTCCATTTCTAGATGAAATCCCAATATCTTAGTGTTAATTGATAGTGCGTCTCCATGACTAAGGTATATGCTTTTGCCATTGTAAAAACACCTTTCTTATCATACATCCAACTAATCCGGTCCGGTTTCCTCCGCTAATTAGGAACTGGGATAGCTCTGATCTTTTCACATACCTCCAATGACAAATACTAATGTAATCTGGCAAAGTCCTAAGGGCCCCCGAACTCGTAACGAAGCTGGACACATGCTTCGTCCAATCGGATTCCTCAAAGTTATTGATGGCGTAATGCAAAAGTTCTACTAAATTCTCCACCACTTATCCTTCCAAAACAAAACATCATTTCTATCCCCTAGGCTCCACCTGAGTCCTGATTTGAATATCTCCCTATTGTTTCTCATGTTTCTCCAAACAATTGCGCTGGCCGAGCCTTCGGGCCATTCTAGTTCCCTTTCTCTGCAATATTTTCATTTTAGGACTCGGACCTAGAGACGTTCCTCCTTAGTATAAAACTCCCAACACAATTTAAGTATGAATGCCTGATTTTGATCCTGAGCCTTCCGTAGTCCCAGTCCTCCTCTGTTTTTGGTTGATCATAAAATATCCCAATTGATGAGATGCATTTTCTTTTTTTTTTTTATAGCCGAAGATCCCTAAACAAATGCCCTAGCCAATTTATCAATCTCATCGCATATGTGTGCCGGCAAGTGAGTTGATTACATAAGAAAACTTGGTATCGCTTGTAAACATGCCTTCACCAGAGTTAATCGCCCTGCCAATGATAACTTTTTCACCTTCCAACTCGATAGTTTGCTTCACACCTTTTCAATTATTTCCTTGTAAGTGTCTTTGCATACTCTATCACGTAACAGTGGGGAGCCTAGGTATTTGCCTAGGTTATTTGTCATTCCAAAATGAATCCTTCACTGATCTCCTTCCTCATGTAGTTTGATACATTCTTTGAGAAATATATATTGGTCTTTCGGTGATTAACTCTTTGGCCTAAGCTTGATCCCAAAGCTTGCAAAATTCCTCTTATGACACCAACTTGAGATGGGGTGGCCTCTACAAAGAGGAACGTGTCATTTGCGAAGAAAAGATGTGATATTAATGGCATCGATCTTCCATATGGATGTCTTGCCATTGACCATCGTCCACTGCTCTCTGAATGCCCTACGATAGAACCTCCATACATAAATCAAAAAGGCATAAAGAAAGTGAATCTCCTTGCCTGATACCTCTTCAAGGATGAAAGAGTCAGATAAGCACCCATTCCATAAGATCTGCATCATACTTGATGAAATACAAGTCATGATTCTTTGTTGTAAGCTTTCAGGGATGGGGAGCTTTGCTAATGTTTTTTGATGAAGAACCACCTTAACCGATCATACATTTTTTCAAGATCTATCTTTATTGCCATCCATCCTCTCCTTCCTGTCTTGCATCGTATTGAGTGTATCACCACCTGAACGATGATGGTATTGCTTGTGATGTTCTGACCAGGTACAAAGCTAGATTGCATCATCGATATCCATCTCTCCATTTACGGCTTAAGCCTATTGGCAATGAGTTTTGTGATAGTTTTATAAACTACATTGCAAAAACTTATTGGGTGGAGACCTACAAAACAAGTTGGAGGGTGAGTTTTTGGGATTAGCACAAGTAAAGTGTTATTCAATGAAGTTGGGAGAATGCCATGAGTGAAGAATTCTTTCACACATTCGATGACTGACTCGCCAACAACACTCCACTGCTTTTGGAAAAAATAGGGCTCCATGCGTATGATCCTGAAGCTTTAAAGGTTCACATATCAAACATAGCATCATAGAATTTTGTTGGGTCAATTACTTTGGCAAGGTGTGTCCTCTCATCATTCAAAACCTTTGAGAATAATATTGGCTGGGGATCCCTATAAATATAAATTCTTCCTCTGTGTATAGATTCTTGTAGAACTGCAAGGCCGACTGTTGGAGGAGTAGCTGATTTGTTACCCAGTGCCCATTGTTGACATATAGATCCTCAATATAGTTTTGTCTCCTCTTGTGTAACGTACTTAAATGGAAGAATCTTGTATTCTTGTCCCCTAGTTGGAGCCATTTGGACCTATACTTCAATAGAACCAAATCAGTTCTTCCTGGACTAGCATTTCCTCGAGCCTCCTTTGGATACTCTCCCTTCTGATGTATAGAGCTTCTGTAGGGCCTACTACTAGTTTGTGTTCCATTATAAGTTCCTTCTGCAATTTCTTATTTCTCTAAAGATATTCCCGAACATCGATTTATTCCAGACTTGCAATTTAAAGAGAAATCAGACGTAGCCAAGGTATAGCTCTTATCTTTATTCCAATTTAATTGAACAAATTCTTAGATAAGCATACATGGGTAATCCAACTTACTAAGAATCGAAAGGGCCTTTCTTGAGATGAGAATTCCTTTATCCTCTTCATTCACAACAAAAGAGGGCGATGATCAGACTTCATCATAAGGAGGTGTGATATAATGCTATTCAAAAATTCCAATATCCAAGCTGCATTACAGAGAGCTCGATCAAGTCTTTCCTGAAGGCACCCACAAATCAAATGAATTTAGGCCCAATAAAGCCCATATCCTGCAGAGAGCATGTTTGCATAAAGTTGTAAGGTTCTCTACATTTCGATTGGTTTGTTTATGCTCCCCCACTATTTTCATCAGCTGTCAAGTACACATTCAGATTGCCAATGATCACCCAAGTCTGTCGACAGACTTCTCCTCAAGCTTACTGTTGGCGATACATACACTACAATACTCAATCCTTATTTAATTCCTTGCTTCCATTTGAATAAGTTCCATCGCTTTTCTGATTTTATTACTTCTACAAAAATAGAGTGGTATTTCATAAAAACCATATGCCACCAGAAAAGCAAATCATATCCTCCTTCCAACACTTACTAAACCCCAACTTCTGAATCACTGCATCTACCATATCACCACTAATTCTTGGCTCAAAAACTACTACGATGTCAACCTTATTTTGCTTCATTATTTCCTTAAAAACAGTAATAAAAGAGAATTTTTGGCCCCTTGGCAATTCAAGATAGTAATAACATTGATAACAAATATAAAAAATAACTAAGAAATTGATAGCTATTGACCACCACCATTCGAACCTAGTTAATTGGTTACTCCATATTTGAGATCATATGCTCAGATGCTTCTTTCTCTTGTGCTTCCATTTTCTCGCCTCTAGGACTCCCATTTTGCACTAGCTTCTGCCAAGATTTTTTTACCATTGTTGACAGCACTCTGCATAATTCCTGTTCGAATGTGTTTATTACCCATATCAGCTGCTAATTCCTCTATTGAGATACATTGGAATGGTACAAAGGCTTCTATTCTTCTCAGCATCCCTTCACAGAGGCTTCTACTCTTCTCAGCATCCCTTATTTGTTTGTGAACTCCTGGAAAGAAGGATCTTCCATGCATTATCTTGGATTGAGAATTTAGATGAAAGATCCTCCATGTTAGGCCCACATGCCCTTAAGGTAGATTTGGGCCCTGACAGTCCTTGTTTGTTTTAGGAGATTCATTCTTGGAAGGCCCATCTCCTTTTGGGCCATCGCCCTTGAGCCCATTCATTTTTGGGATATATTTCTGGGTATGTGTCACATTCTTAGGATTCTTCTTCTTTTTTTCCTTTCATTGACTATTTTGGAAGCTTGATCTTATTGGTTAAGGTTCCCTTTTTGTTGAGAAAATTATGATTTGACTTTTGCCGTTATCTTTTAAATTTTTGACTTACAATCATTTAATTCACTTGAGTTGACTAATAATTCAAACTTTTTTTTTTGGTTTCCTTGTTTGACACCTTGATGTTTCCTTTCATTTAAATCCCAAGATTTATGCTTCTCCTCCCTTAATTCTCGCCCTAGACTCTCTCCTCCCCCATTTTTTGGCAATTTCTCCATTCTGACGAGGCTTCCTCTGGGCAATCATCCACGTCTCAAAAATTAGGATCTCCGGCGGCACACCACCTCTCGTGTCATTTGAACTCTTCTTTTTGTGACTAGAAACCTTTGGGGATTTAGGAGCATTAAGGATGCATGCAATGTTAATGTGCCCCACTTTTCCACAATGAGAACATATGTGGGGAAGCCCTTCATACTCCACCTTCAGCCAAAAGTCTTCCACTATAAATTTTGACATAAGAGGTTTTGAGAAGTCCAATTCCACTACCACTTGAGCAAACCCCCCTCTGTTAGCTGTAGTAGTACTTTAATCCACCTTAAGCGACCGTCCCACTACATTTCCAAGTCCCCAAACAATAGAATCATGGAAATACTCAGAAGGGAGGTCTGGAAAATAAATCAAAGCGCTCTTTTGATATTGATGCAGTCACCACTCAAAAAGATGATCACCATTTTTGCACAAAAAGGACATGGCCAAGAACTTCATATGGCCCTCCGAGTAAAGCTCTATCCATATCTCCTGCACACATAAATTGCCAAATAAAAATCATTAGAGGGATCCATAACTTTGTGGTCCCCTTCAGGGTGCCACATTGCTACGATTCTATTACATAACATCTTGTAGCCTAACGATCTTCCCATCAGTTTTACCACTACCATCGCGTTCTCCATTTGTTTCTCTAATTAGCTATGTAGGAGAAAACTTCACCCAGGGACCTAGAGCATCGAAGTAATTCTCATATCCCCTGCCTCCAGTGCCACATTTTTTGAGAATCTTTTATTTTCGGCATTGACTAGACAATCCTTGTACGTTTTATGAGTATTCGGATCGTCGTCGACCTCCATTCCCTCTTTATTTGGCTCGACGAAACTAACGCGAGGAACTCCAAAGATCGATACTCCTATTTTTAATGTAAATACAAAGAAATTTAAGTAAATGATTTGAATCAAACCTACCTTTAGCATTGTCGACTTGGCCAGATAAATGAGAAATGCATTTCTAAACTCCATAAAAAGACTTTTAGATTCATTTGATTTTGAATCATATCAAACATGTGTATCTTGTTTATTAGGTAAAATGACAAAGAGTCCCTTTATTGGACATAGTGAAAGGGCAAGTGACTTATATGGTCTAATACATACTGATGTATGCGGTCCTATAAACACAATGGCTAGAGGTGGTTATCAATACTTCATTACTTTTACTGATGATTACACCGTAGATATGGTTACGTGTATCTTATGAAATATAAATGTGAATATCTTGAGATGTTTCAAACATTTCAGAATGAAGTGCAAAATCAACTTGGAAAAACTATTAAAGCACTTCAATCAGATCGAGGTGGTGAATATTTGAGCTAAAAGTTTAATGATCATCTTAGAAATTATGGGATTGTCTCACAGTTAACTCCTCCATCAACTCCACAATGGAATGGTGTTTCTGAGAGGAGAAATCGAACTTTATTGGATATATGATGAGTCATGCAGATTTTCCTATTTCCTTTTGGGGCTATGCCTTAAAAACTGATGCGTTTACACTTAATCGTGTTCCTTCTAAAGCGGTTGATAAAATACCACATGAGATGTGGTTGAGAAAAGACCAAGTTTGTCTTTCCTTAAGATTTGGGGTTGTGAGGTTTTCGTACGATGACAGATCTCAGAAAAATTATCGCGCCAAATCTACTAAGTGTGTATTTGTAGGTTATCCTAAAAAACTAAAGGATTCTACTTTTATAATCCCACTAAGAACAAAGTGTCTGTTGCTCGCAATAGTGTCTTCATGGAGAAATAGTTTATTTCAAAAGGCAACAATGAGAATAAAGTTAGTCCTAAAGAAGTTCAAGAACCATAAGAAAACACTCAACCACCAGTGGGAGATCAACAAAGTCTTGAACTAGTTGAGCCTTCACAGGTATCACAAGGCCCACGTAGGTCTGATAGGATAAGACATCAGCTAGAGAGATTTGAATTTCTTATTACTAATAGTAGTGAGGTGTTGGTTATGGATCAAAATGAACCTACTACTTATCAGGAGAGTTGTGTCTAGCCCTGAGTCAGATAAATGGCTTAGTGCCATGAAATCTGAGATGCAATCCATGTATGATAATCAAGTTTGGAACTTGGTTGATTTACCTGAAGGTGGTAAGACCATTGGATAAAAGGGATTTTCAAGAAGAAAACTGATATGGATGGCAATGTGCATACTTATAAAGCACGGCTAGTAGCAAAAGGTTTCAAACGGACTCAAGGTGTTAATTATGATAAGACTTTTTCTCTTGTAGCCATGCTTAAATCCATTAGAATTCTAATTGCCATACCCGCACATTATGACTATAAGATATGTTAAATGGATGTTAAAACAACTTTTCTAAATGGAAAGCTACTTGCGGCGTGTATATGATATAACCTAAAGGGTTTGTTCATCCTTGGAATTCTAGAAATGTATGCAAGCTTCAAAGATCTATTTATGGATTAAAACAAGCATCTCAAAGTTGGAATCTTCGTTTTGATGAAGCAATTAAGGAATTTGGTTTCATTAAAAATGAAGATGAGCCTTGTATACAAGAAGGTCAGCGGGAGCGTGGTTGTTTTTCTAGTACTGTATGTTGATGATATATTACTCATTGGAAATGACATCCCAACCTTACAGAGTGTCAAGTCTTGGTTGGGAAAGTATTTCACAATGAATGACTTAGGAGATGCAGCCAACATCCTTGGGATTAAGATCTATAGGAATAGATCTTAAAGGATGATCGACTTAAGTTAGAGTGTTTATATTGACAAGGTACTGAATAGGTTTAGTATGCAAGACTTTAAAAGAGTTTCGTTGCCAATGTCTCATGGTATAACTCTCAGCAAGAAACAATGTCCAAAGACTAATGATGAGCAAGAGCGCATGAATACGATTCCATATGCATTAGCTATTGGATCTATCATGTATGCCATGTTATGCACTCGTTCTGATGGATCATATGCTTTAAGTGCAACAAGCAAATATTAGTCTGATCCCGGTGAGAGTAACTGGATAGCAGTAAAAAACATTCTTAAGTACTTGCGAAGGACTAAAGAAATATTCTTGGTTTATGGAAGTTTGGAAAACGAGCTTGTTGTAAATGGTTACACAAATGCAAGTTTTCAAACTGACATAGATGACTTCAGATCGCAGTTTGGATATGTGTTTACTTTGAATGGAGGCGTCAGTGAGCTAGAAAAGTTCGAAGCAAGAGACTGTGGCCGATTCTACAACTAAAGCTGAGTACATTGCAGCACCCGATGCAGCCAAGGAGATAGTTTGGACAAAAAATTTCATATATGAACTAGGTGTGGTTCCAAGTATTGCTAACTCCGTTTGCCTGTTTTGTGACAACAACGGGGCAATAGCACATGCCAAGGAACCAAGATCTCACCATAGATCCAAACATATACTAAGATGTTTTCATCTCATCAGAGAAATCATTGAGAGGGGAGATGTGAAGATTTACAGAGTTCCTACAAAAGACAATGTTGCAGATCCTTTAACGAAGACACTTCCACAAGCGAAGCATTATGGCCATGTTAGGCCATTGGGTATTCGATACATGAATGATTTGCCCTAGTGCAAGTGGGAGATGTTGGGGCATGTGTCCTACGTCAATCTATAAACATTATTTATTTTACAGTTTTAGTTAATAGAAGTTTTTTATTTGTTGTTTTATTATAAGTGATTGCATGTTTACCTTATAATAAGATCCATGAGTATTTGTTAAAATATCCTAAATGTCCATAGTCGGCCATTATACTAGGAACTATAATGAATTAATACTAGTTAGTCTTGATTGATGGTCATGTGATGTGTATAGGGATACGAATCGATAACATGAGTACTTATTAAGGAACAGGTTATTGGATCGACCCGCTATGAGAACACAACATGGAAAAAGTCATAGGTGTTATTCTTGATAGGTATATCATTTAATCCTTCAACTTGAGATTACCATAGACTTCAATATTAGAAGCATGATAATTTGACACAATCAAACATTAGCTTTAATCAGAAAATTATAAAGATTGTAATTGGTTATCATGTGAGCAATATATGAAGGTGTGTAATCAAGAAAGAATTTGTCATTCTCGTAAAGAGAAAGATATAAGTGGATCCCTCGATGTATTAGATTGTTAAATGACCAAGTCTAAGTGAATTGATATGATCAATGTCACTTGTATGTTTTCAATCTATCTAAAGATCGAGACTAGCATGATTGAACATTAAGGGTGACTTTCCATGCCTTATGTTTAATCAAAGGATATCGCACGACAAAAGGATATGATATATGTTATTTATTAGGTTGCATCGATTTTGATATTCATGCTACTTGGGTAGTTATAATGCCTTGCTAGAGATCGCTTATAACTTGCGTACCAAAATGGTTTTGGTTTACTATCAACGTCACATGAACCTATTGGATCACACACAAAGAATGACTTTGTACAATTTCAAATGGTCTAGAATATTGAATTTTATAAGATAAAATTCATAATATATAAGCACTTATGTTACATTATATGATAACTTATTAATAGGGGTATATGTGTAATTTGCTTAAACAACGTAAATACAATAGTTTTATTATGAATTTATTTAAACAACATAAATACAATAATTGTATTATGAATATGGTTTTAAGTGAGAGCTTATCTACACATAAATAAAGGGTGATACCCAAAAAATGAAATATGAATTTGGTTTTTTTAATTTTCGAATCTCTGGATTTTGGGAGAGAAAGAAAACGTTTTCTATCTCTTTTGGGGCTAGCACTCTAAATTGTGATCACCGTTTGTGTTTGGATTTCTAATAGAGGACATGTACTTGAACGTCTTGAAGATCGAACAATCAGAGAAGGAAATCATGAATCAAGGTATGGTTTACTTTTGTAGATCTTATTTAATAGAACTTATTTGCGATCTCATTGGGGTTTTTCAAAATTGTTTTGAATTTTTCGCTGTGTATGAACCCAAAAACCCAACATAGGGTACCTATAGCGCCACTTTTTTTGTTTATTTTTGTTTTTTGGGGTTCCAGAGGAAGTCAGACTTACAACCCCCACAACCTCCATAAACTTTGCATTTTTCCAAGTGATGCCTCATCCATCTCACCTAAGATGCTTTCACAATAATGCTATCATTAACACATTATTTATTGGAAAATGTTAGAATGATTGAAACCACAACCAAGGTGGGAGATGAGGGAGGGATGAATTTGGTGTATTGAGAGTTTATCCCTTTTCCTAAAACTTTTTAATAAACAACAATGCTCAACACATACAAACAATAAATATCTATGTAATACAAGGGTGAAAAAGGTAGAAGAGATATAAATGAGACATAAGATTTATAGTGGTTCGGCCCAACCGATCTGTTGAGTTTTGGAGTTCATACGTAGCGAAAAATTCAAAACAATTTTTTAAAAAACCCCAATAGGATCGCAAATAAGTTCCATTAAACTAGATCTACAAAAGTAAACCATACATTGATTCGTGATTTTCTTCTTTGATTGTTCGATCTTCAAGACGTTCAAGCGCGCATCCTCTATCAGAAATCCACATACGAACGGTGATCACAATTTGGAGTACTAGCTCCAAGAAAGATTGAAAATGTTTTTCTTTCTCTCCTAAAATCCAGAGAGTTTAAAAATTGAAAAAAAAATTCTTATATTATATTTTTGGGTATCACTCTTTATTTATATTTATAGATAAGCTCTCACTTAAATCCTATTCATAATACAACTAATGTATTTACGATATTTAAGTAAATTTGAAATATAACTATTGTATTTACGTTGTTTAAGAAAATTACACATATACCCGTATTAATAAGTTATATATAACGAATCATAAAGGGTTATATACTATGAATTCTATATTATAAAATTCAATACTTTGACCATTTGAAATTGTGCAAAGCCATGTTTTGTGTGCAACCCAATAGGTTCATGCGATGTTGGTAGTGAACCAAAACCATTTTGGTACCCAAGTAGCATGAATATCAAAATCGATACAACCTAATGAATAACGTATATCATATCCTTTTGTCGTGCGATATCCTTTGATTAAATATAAGGCATGGAAAGTCACCCTTAATATTCAATTGTACTAGTCTCGATCTTTAGATAGATTGAAAACATCCAAGCGACATTGATCATATCAATTCACTTGGACTTGGCCATTTAACAATCTAACACATCGAGGGATATACTGATATCTCTCTCTTTATGAGAGCGATAAAATTATTTTTTGATTACACACCTACACATATTGCTCACATGATAACCAATCACAATCTTTATAATCATCTGGTTAAAGACAACGTTTGATCGTATCAAATTACCATGCTCACAATATTGAAGTCTATAGTAATCTCAAGTCGAAGGACTAAAAGATCTATTAAGAGTAACACCTATGACTTAATCCATGTGGTGTTTTCATAGCGGGTCGGTCCAGTGCCTTGTTCCTTAACTAGTATTAATGATCTCGATTCGTATCCCTATACGTATGATCATCACATGACCGTCAATTAAGACTCACGCTAGTCTTAATTCATTATAGTTCTCAGTATAATGACCGACTAGGGACATTTAGGATATTTCAACAAATACCCATGGATCTAATTAGAAGGTAAATATGCAATCACTTATAATAAAACAACAAATGATAAACCTCTATTTTATTAACCAAAAAACTGTAAGATAAACAATGTTTGTAGATTGACCTAGGGCACATGCCCCAACATGATCTACATCACTACCTAATAGCTTTCGATTAGGATTTTCAACCCTACTCATATTACCAATAAGTATTAAAAGCGAATCTTACACGCTTAAAATGACTAACTACAAATTCAGTCTTCCCACTGTGACGGCCCCAATTTCTTATATAATTGGGAATGCCCGGCCTAGACCCACATAGTTCCCGAGTCAGTACTCGATGAGTTTATACGTGCCTAGTCAGCTTCAATTCGTTCATTTATAGTTCAAAATATGAGTTATTAGATTATAAGACTTATCAGATCAATATACAGCGGAATTCAACTATAATAATTCTATAACTCAAAGGGAAATTAGAATTTCTAATAAATGTGAAACCTCAAATACAAAATAAACATGTAAAGCCTGGTTACCTTAGTATGATGGGTGCATATACATGATATCCAAGTTTCACAACCCAATTCTACCCATAATATTTGAAAACAACATATGTAAGTAAAAGCAATACATACTATGCAACAAGGAAAGAAATCATCCTCGAGGAGCGCTCAAAGGAAGTCACCTATCATCGGTCCCTTTTCCTTGTTACTGTCCTATCTGCACCCACCGTCATAAATTAGACGGTGAGTAACTGAAAAAAAATTGAAAGTAATGCCAGAAGAATATAATAGTAATTCAAGAATTTCCAAGTAAAGCAGTTCAAGAATCATGCGGTAATTGAAAGGCAGGAAATGTAACAAAGTGCATGATAATCAGACTAATTGAAAAACGATAGAAGTTTGAGTGTTCCAAGAATCAAAAGAGGACATAAGTGGTCTAAATCCATAACAATATCCATAGCAGTGATGTTGCAACATCGATAACCACAACAATATCCACAACAATCAAGCACTTGGTATCACACAATCACTAAGGGTGGTCATATACTTCTGCAGAAGTACCCACGTTTTATCCCTCTAGTGTAGGCCGCAAGTACCTTTGGGACACACACTTATGCCAAGAACACACAACCAATGAATAGAATGGAATGCCAAGCATGAGATTAATTCAAGCTCTCACGACAACATCAGGATATGGAATCACATGGTATTTTCTTACCGGCATACTAACTTACACAAGCTTTTAGGCTAATGTACTTACCTAACTAACGCAACCCAGTACCACTCGCGACTCTAACGCGTTCCTGACTACCTTACAAAAGTTGGAACCCCCAATATTGGGTTTATAGTTAGTAATTAACCCTAAGGTGAACCTCAGAGTTTTCCAAATTTTTGGTATAATTTAAGTAAAAACAAACTCGAGAAACTCGATTAAATCGATAGAAAAACTAGTACAACACTTGGGTTTTAAAACAATTCAATTATAGGCCCAAATAGTAAGGAAAAAGGCTCATTGGTTCAGTCGTTTGTGAGTCACGCTACGGGCCCATGGGCCCAAAGTGTGACCACGATGTCACAAACCAATAACACACACCACTCACGCCGTGAAGAAGTAAACACAAAAGCGCCTCCATAACGTGTTTAACTAAAACACAAACACATACATCACACATACATAACACGCCTAGAATAATAAAACATGAAAACTTATCACGACGTCCCACAAGACACAATACATTCGAGTAATACGCCACGACCTTAAAAATGTGAAAGCGTTTCAATCATACGGGATTCTTCAACACGTTTTACTCACGCACACACACACAACGCCATCTCGACCTCAAAAACATGATACCCACTTCACACATGCTGTGGTAAAGAAACACATGAAAATGTTTTTTAACAAATGACTATCACAGAAATGCCGTGTACACACCGTGATGAGCATACTTAGGAAAACATTTACCACATACGAAATTCTCAGGAACACCATAAACACGCCATGTCCCTCATGGAGCCCACGACGTCTTGGCGGTGAGCCTTTCATATGTCTCTGGTTCGTTCATTCCCACCCAACGTCGTGACATGTATTAGCTAGAAAGCGTCACCATGGCATTAGATAGAAAACACAGTTTTGACAAATCATAGACACCAATTCAAAACCCTACTCTCGGCGATCGATGCCAACATGTTTTTGGGCATCAAGACTCCTCGAAATCAACTCCGGACCGTTGTGGGATGCCCGAATTCAATTAAAAACTCTAAATTAATACCCTAAATCTGAATACCTAACCAATTATGATCAAATCGACATTAAACAACAATACCGGCACCAATGCCACATGTTAATCGCTCCGAGGATTACCGAGACACTGGTGGAACACCAGGTTCGTCTCCGGAAAGCCACCCTTGGGCATAGCGGTGATATCACAATGAATTAAACAACAAGAACCCAAAACAGGGAGAGGGGAAAGGAAATTTCAAGGAGAGAGGAGATCTCAACTTCTTCGACGAGTCCTTGTAGCTACGGTGGCTCTTTAGTGTGGTGGACTGAGCTCCAAGGGTTGTCCATAAGTTTCTTGCTCACCAAGAAAGGAAAGGAAGAGAGAGAAGGAGAGAAGAGAATGAATAGTGAAAATGAAATCAAGTGGTGGAGTGGCCGTTATATAGTCCCACTCCTCATCCACTTGTATGTGCGCATCTCGAGGCGAATCCATCAGCTCCCCCCTTTAGAGTGTCCACCAAGTCTAACTCTCCATGTTGACTTTACTAAGTGACTTGGTTGTCACTTAGTTATTTAACTCCCTTGTTGATCCTGTGCTCCTCAACTTGTACCGTACCACAACTCGATCGTTGTGTGCCCGTGGTCTCGTCACGTTCTAGTTTAATTAAAATCATCGCATTTATTATTCAAAAAATCATTTATTTGTGTTTTTTGTGTTTTTTATGTCCCATGTTCCTGTAACTCGTCAACCATTGCCCATTTGGCCAGTTTTCCTACTCGTATATCGACTTCACTATCTGGTCACTCAAACATGAGTATAAATATATAATACGCGTTATCATTCACAAATAGCCAAATTTTTGGGTTGTTACACCCACCTAGCCTCAACAAGGGTTTATGACTAACCTCAACTATGTCTTCCCTTGACTTAGATCATACTAAGTCTTACAATCAACAACTTACAATAACAATTGATAAATACAATGAAAATTGGCTTTACAAAGTAAAACGGTAAGACCAATTGCTTGCAAGCCTTCTAAAGCCTAACCGCTCTTATGCATGCAAGTATGGACACGACTAAGATGATAACAAAATCAATGATTAAGCCCTGAATCTTGGTCTAGAAACGACAAATCAAAATCGATTAAGACATGTACAGTTTCAATGCAAATAAACAAGTAGTTTTGTAGAAAATTAAAGTTAAAATCCAAAACTTGTTCAAATCATTCCTAGTGTTTGGAAAGTCAAGTTTAAATGCAAAACCTAAGATAAATGTGTTCAAGAACACCACAAGTAATTTTCACACAACAATCTAACCAAAATATGCAATTTAAGAACAAATAGAGTAGAAAATTAAAGCAATAGCACCAACTTTAAAAGTAAGTCAGTGGCCTCAAAAGACTCAAAGTGATTGTAAGCACAAACTTGACAAAATTTAGTGAAAATTTAGATTTTTTATAGTATGAGAGCAAGAGAAGACAAATATGTATTCTATAGAAATCCATCTTGCACAAAACCAACTGGCTTATGTTAGAATTCAATCTACACCACTTATATACTACACTAACTCTTATTATATTTTCGATGTGGGATTATATACTCCAACACTCCCCCTCAAGTGCAACTAGGCCTGAACTAGTTGTCACTTGTTAAACACAGACTTACTTTTAAAGGTCCAGACAAATATACCTAGGCTTACTCTTATAGGCTTCTAGGCTCACAAACAGGTCTAGACTCCACCGCTATGCCAACCAGGTCATCAAATACGACCCATGATCGCTCCTCTTTGATACCATATAGAAATCTATGGGCTCGGAGAGTGTAGGACTATACGCGTACATGTAGGTATACAAATGAGGTTGGAGCCCATCTTACAAAACCAATTGGCTTATGTTAGGATTCAATCTACACCACTTATATACCACAACAACTCTTATTATTTTTTGATGATGGGATTATATACTCTAACATATTCTAAGTGTTTTGACTGTGTTCTTCAAGTGTTTTTATGTCTTAAGAAATGTTGTATATGATATAGGGTCGAGACTTTTCCACAAATTCAAAGCTTAAAATTCAACTTTTTGAAAAAGGTGTTAGACAGACAAGTAGCATGCTACTTGCCAGAGAGCACATTTCCTCATTTCAAAGAGCACACTTCTTGTGACAAGGGCTTGGAAATAAATATTTTGTTTAAGTGTTCTTAATTTAGTCACGACTCTCCGTAAACCTTTGTATACACGCTATAAAAGATTATTATGATCCAAGAAACACATCAAAATCATTTGAGTGATTTCACAAAGATTAAAAGTGCAAAACTCATGTTGTTGGGTTTTAGGGTTCATATGCAGTGGAAAATTCAAAACAATTTTTGAAAACTAACGAGATTGCAAATAAGTTCTATTAAATAAGATTTACAAAAGTAAACCATACCTTAATTCGTGATTTCCTTCTTTGATTGTTCAATCTCCAAGACATTCAAGCGCGTGTCCTATATCAGAAATCTACACACGAATGGTAACCATAATTTGAGTGCTAGCCTCAAGAGATATAGAAAACATATTTTCTTTCTCTCCCAAAATTAAGAGAACCCTAAAATGGCAAAAATGAAATTCTTAATTCGTTTTAGGGTATGACCCTTTATTTATGTGTAGATAAACCCTCACTTAAATCCTATTAATTCATAATACAACTATTGTTTTTAGGCAGTTTAAGCAAATTAAACATACACCCTGGTTAATAAGTTATCATATAACAAATCATAAGGGCTTTTATGTCATGATTTTATCATATAAAATTTATTATTTAGGAATAATTGAAATTTTGTAAATATATTCTTTGTGTGCGACCCAATAATGTCATGCGACGTTGGTAGTGAACGAAAAACCATTTTGGCACACAAGTCATAATCGGTCTCTAGTAAGGCATTATGACTACCCAAGTAGTATGAATATCAAAATCGATACAACTTAATGAATAACATATATCATATCCTTTTGTCATGCGATATCCTTTGATTAAACATAAGACATGGAAAGTCACCCGTAATGTTCAATCATACTAGTCTCGATATTTAGGTAGACTGAAAACATCCAAGTGACATTGATCATATCAATTCACTTGGAATTGACCATTGAACAATCTAACATATCGAGGGATCTACTAATATCTCTCTCTTTAAGGGAAGGACAAATTCTATTTTGATTACACGCCTTCACTTATTGCTCACATGATAACCAATCTCAATATTTATAATCGTTTGGTTAAAGATAACGTTTGATTGTGTCAAATTATCATTCTCCTAATATTGAAGTATATGGTAATATCAAGTCTAAGGACTAAATGATATACCTATAAAGAGTAACACCTATGATTTAATCCATGTGGTGTTCTTATAACGGATCGGTCCAGTACCTTGTTCCCTAACAAGTACTCATGTTCTCGACTTGTATCCCTATACGTATGATCATCACATGAACATCAATTAAGACTCACACTAGTCTTAATTCATTATAGTTCATAATATAATGAACGACTAGGGACATTTATGATATTTAAACAAATACCCACGGATCTTATTATAAGGAAAATATGCAATCACTTATAATAAAACAAAAAATGAAAATCTCTATTTTATTAACTAATATTATAAGACAAACAATGTTTGTTGATTGACCTAGGGCATATGCCCCAACATCTCCCACTTGCACTAGGGCCAATCATTTATGTATCTAATACCCAATGACCTACAATGACCATCATGTTTCGTTTGTGAAAGAACCTTCGACAAAGGATCTACAACATTGTTTTATGTAGGAAGTCTGCAAATCTTCACATCTTCCCTCTCAATGATTTCTCTAATGAGATGAAAGCATCTGAGTTAATGTTTGGATCTATGGTGTGATTTGGTTCCTTGGCCTGTACTATAGCCTCGTTGTTGCCACAATACAAGCAAATGGGGTTAACTATACTTGGAACCACACCTAGTTCAAATATGAACTTTTTGATTAAACTGTTTCCTTAGCTGCATTGGATGCTACAATGTACTCCGATTTAGTTGAAGAATTTGCCACAGTCTCTTGCTTAGAACCTTTTCAGCTCACTATGCCTCCATTCAAAGTAAACACATATCTAGACTGCGATCTGAAGTCATCTATGTCAGTTTGAAAACTTGCATCTATGTAACCATTTACAACAAGCTCGTCTTCCAAACTTCCATAGACCAAAAACACTTCTATAGTCATTCTTAAGTACTTAAGAATGTTCTTACTACTATCCAGTGACTCTCACTGGGATCAGACTGATATCTGCTTGTTGAGCTTAAAGCATATGATACATCAGGTCGAGTGCATAACATGACATACATGATAGATCCAATAGCTGATGCATATGGAATCGTATACATGCATTCTCGCTCATCATTAGTCTTTGTACATTGAGTTTTGTTAAGACTTACACCATGAAACATTAGCAACAACCCTATTTTAGAGTCTTGTATGCTGAACCTATTCAATACCTTGTCAATATAAGTACTCTGACTTAGACCGATTAACCTTTTAGATCTATCCCTATAGATCTTAATCCCAAGGATGTAGGCTACATCTCGCAAAGTCCTTCATTGAGAAATACTTCCCCAACCAAGACTTGATACTTTGCAAGGTTGGGTTGTCATTTCCAATGAGTAATATATCATCAACATACAATACCAGGAAAACCACCACGCTCCTACCGACCTTCTTGTATACACAAAGCCCATCTTCATTTTTTAATGAAATCAAATTTCTTAATTGCTTCGTCAAAATGAATATTCCAACTCCAAGAAGCTTGTTTTAATCCATTAATGGATATTTGAAGCTTAAACATCTTCCTAGAATTCTCAGGATGAACAAACCCTTCTAGTTGTATCATATACATGTCCTCAAGTAGTTTTCCAATTAGAAAAGTTGTTTTCACATCCATTTGTCATATCTTATAGTCATAACATGCGGTTACGACAATTAGAATTCTAATGGATTTAAGGATGGCTACAGGAGAAAAGTTCTCATCATAATCAACACCTTGAGTTTGTCTGAAACCTTTTGCTACTAACTGTGCTTTTTAAGTATGCACATTGCCATCCATATTAGTCTTCTTCTTGAAAACCCATTTACATCCAATGGTCTTACCACCTTTAGGTAAATCTACTAGGTTCTAAACTTGGTTATTATACATGGACTACATCTTAGAGTTCATGGCACTAAGCCATATATTTGACTCAGGCTAGACATAACCTCCTGATGAGTAGCAGGTTCATTTTGATCTATAAGCAACACTTCACTACTATCAGTAATAAGAAATCCAGATCTCTCAAACTGATGTCTTAGCCTATCAGACCTATGTGGGCCTTGTGATACCTGTGGAGGCTCAACTAGTATAAGACTTTATTGATCTCCCACTGACGGTTGAGTGTTTATTTGTGGTTGTTGAACTTCTTCAAGACTAACTTTATTCTCATTGTTGTCTTTTGAAATAAACTCTTTTTCCATGAAGACACCATTCGAGCAACAAACACTTTGTTCTTAGTGGGATTATAAAAGTAGTATCCTCTAGTTTCTTTAGGATAACCAACAAGTACACACTTGGTAGATTTGGCTGATAATTTTTTTGGGATTTGTCGTCGTACGAAAACCTCATAACCTCAAATCTTAAGGAAAGACAAACTTAGTCTTTTCCCAAACCACATCTCATGTGGTGTTTTCTCAACCGTTTTAGAAAGAACACGATTCAGTGTATATGCAGCAGTTTCTAAGGCATTGCTCCATAAGGAAATAGGAAGATATCCAATAAAGTTCAATTTCTCTTCTTAGAAACTTCATTCCATTGTGGAGTTGATGGAGGAGTTAACTGTGATTCAATCCCACAGTTTCTAAGATTATCACCAAACGCTTGGCTTAAAAATTCACGACCTCGATTTGATCGAAGTGCTTTAATAGTTTTGCCAAGTTGATTTTGCACTTCATTCTGAAATATTTGAAACATTTCAAAAGATTCACCTTTATGTTTCATGAGATACACGTAACCATATTTGTTGAAATCATCGGTAAAAATAATGAAATATTGATAACCACCTCTAGCTATTATGTTTATAGGACCGCATACATCAGTATGTATTAGACCCAATAAATTACTTGCCCTTTCACTGTGTCCAGTAAAGGGACTCTTATCATCTTGCTTAATAGGGATACGAATCGAGATCATGAGTACTTATTAAGGAATAAGGTACTGGACCGACCCGCTATGAGAACACCATATGGATTTAGTCATAGGTGTTACTATTGATAGGTATATCATTTAGTCCTTTGACTTGATATTACCATAGATTTCAATATTAGGAGCATGGTAATTTAACATAATCAAACGTTGTCTTTAACCGGACGATTATAAGTTTGTGATTGGTTATTATGTGAGCAATATGTGAATGTGTGTAGTCAAGAAAAAATTTGTTACTCTCGTAAAGAGAGATATCAGTGGATCTCTCGATGTGTTAGATTGTTAAATGGCCAAATCCAAGTGAATTGATATGATCAATGTCACTTGAATGTTTACAATCTATCTAAAGATCGAGACTAGTACGATTGAATATTAAGGGTGACTTTCCATGCCTTATATTTAATCAAAGGATATCGCACGACAAAAGGATATAATATACGTTATTCATTAGATTGAATGATTTTGATATTCATGCTACTTGGGTAGTAATAATGCCTTACTAGAGACCGCTTATGAATTATGTACCAAAATGGTTTTGGTTCACTACTAACATCGCATGAACCAATTGGGTTGCACACAAAAAATGGCTTTGCGCCATTTCAAATGGTCCAGAGTATTGAATTTTATAAGACAAAATTCATAATATATAAGCCCTTATGATTCGTTATATGATAACTTATTAATGGGGGTATATGTGTAATTTGCTTAAACAACGTAAATACAATAATTGTATTTCAAATTTACTTAAACATCATAAATACAATAGTTGTATTACGAATAGGATTTTAAGTGAGAGCTTATTTACACATATAAATAAAGGGTGATATTAAAAAACGTAACATAAGAATTTCGTTTTTCTAATTTTCGTATTCTCTGGATTTTGGGAGAGAAAGAAAAATATTTTTTAATCTCTCTTTGGGCTAGCACTCCAAATTGTGGTCACCGTTCGTGTGTGAATTTTTTTATAGAGGATGCGCGTGCTTGAACGTCTTGAAGATCGAACAATCAGATAAGGAAATCATAAATCAAGGTATAGTTTACTTTTGTAGATCTTATTTAATGGAACTTATTTGCGATCATATTGGGGTTTTTCAAAATTGTTTTAAATTTTCTGCTGCGTATGAACCCAAAATCTAACATCAATGTCACTTGACAATTTCAATTTACTCGAAGATCGAGACTAGTAGATTGAACTATAAGGATGACATTCCATGTCTTAAGTTCAATCAAAAGATATCGCGTGACAAAAGGATATGATATACACTATTTATTATGTTGTATTAATTTATTGATCTTCATGCTACTTGGGTAGTCATAATGTCTTGCTAGAGGCCGCTTATGACTCGTGTGCCAAAAATGTTTTTGGTTCACTGCCAACGTTGTATAAACCTATTGGGTCGCACACAAAGAACTGACTTGTGCGATTTAATATTATCTAAGGTTGATGAATTTTATTTGATAAAATTCATTTTTGAAGATTCTCATTAAGTGTCCTAGTTTGACTAGGATTTAAAACTCTCCTATATTTCTAGTGTGACTAGAAATTTAGTTTCTTAGTAAATCCTATTTTGAATAGGACTCTAATTGGAATTAAAGTATAACTTTAATTCTTATTTGAGTTTTAGATAAATTACAACTCTTATTGGATTAGTAATTGTAGAATGTCTATGACTCTATCATTTTTAGAGTTGAACTTTATCTAAAACTCTATTTAGAGTAAAACTATGAGATGGAGTTCTTTTACAACTTGACCTATTAAACTATAAATAAGACATTAGGGTCGCAGTTGTATGTGTGTGAGACTTTTCTAGAGAAATTTTTCTAGAGAGTTTCGTGAGAATTTTCTACCCCAGAATTTTTGGCGCTAGCACTCTGAATCATGATCATCCGTTTGTGTATGAACTTTGATAGAGGACGTTCGTCTCTAGCAACGTCTTGAATGAATCGATCAACACCAAACAAGGCATACATGGAGTTGTTCTTGTTAACGTATGGTTTTTCTCTTTTGATATATCAGTTTAATGGAATTGATAAGATCCTGATTGGGGATATTCGCAAAAGTTTAAAAAATTTCACTGCGTTTGATCCCCAAAAGCCAATAGTGTATTGTGTTTGTTTAATGTGAAAATAAATTAAATGAATTGTAGGGTATAAATGTGAATTAATATAAAACCTACATTTAAAAAATAAATAAATTCATAAATTGTTGGTGTGCCTAGTGACACGTGTAGGTCGTGAGAAAAGTGTGCACTCCTGGGTGTACTCGGTGGCGTGTGCCTAGAATTTGCATGCGTGGAAAAGTATATAGGTTTATATATATTTATATATAATTGATATATATATATAACCTATAGTTTGAATAAAATTAAATGACACCTTTTGATTCACTTCGAGATATGCATTATGTCAGGGTAATTGACATAAATGCATTTTTCATTATTTTTAGAGAGTGATTGTAGAGAATAAAGGTAGAGAGAGCATTAAATTAGGGTAAACGTGTCAATTCCCCCTCAGAAGATACCCCCCTAAGTGAGTTAACTTCCCATATGTGTGTTGGGGTCAAACTTCCAAGAATCTATTTTGAAAATATCCAACCAAACAAGGTGAGTTTGACTTTTTTGAAAGTTATCTCACTTCCTTCAACTTTTCCCCGAACCAAATAAGGCCATAGTTACTATAAAGCCCGGCTCGGGCCCGCTAAAGCTCGACAGTTTAATGGGCGTGCCGGGTTTGTACTTTTAGCCTAAACCCGACCCACGTTAGATATGTGGTAGAGTTTTTTATACTTATTCATACTTATTTCTCTAAAATGCACAAAAAGTGAGGCTAGAAAAGTTCAAACTTAAAACACTCCACCACCTATTATGTGACGACCCGTCCCCGACCTAGGGTCGGATCGCCCGGCCCAGACTGCTATTTAGACCCGATACCTGAACTAGGCCCAAATAACGGTTTGGCACGCCTAAACAAATAAACTTGCGGAATACACATTGGCTAAACAAAGGATAATAATTGCGGAAAGAATATAAAAAGATATCCTAAGCCAATAGATTTAAGTTCATAGAACATTTATAAAAATTATATATCTGTTCATGCTCCTTTAAACTAAACAAGTTTATTATAATCTCTGAAATGGATCAACTAAAGATAACTAGGATTCAAGCTACCCAAAGATCTATTTTAATTTTTAACATCAAGTTGAATAGTTTCAAAATCAACTATACATAATATATATTAAAAAAGACTCACATCAAGAGGAGACTTCAAGCTCGTCTCTCCCTTGCCTCGACTTAGCGCTGTCGTGAATACCTGAGATGTAAGTGAGGTGAGCTAAAAGAACCAACGGAGCCCAGTAATGCGAAAAACCCGCTCAACCATCAAATATACAAGTAATAACTAATAAGCATGCAAAGTCTAGCATATATTTGAAAACAAACAAGGATTCATTAAATAATAACATGCAGCAAGATTTCATAAGAGATAGACTTATAATGAATCATCAAATACTATCATGGACATAAGGTTTGTAAGCCACAAATAAATAGGATTTCATCATTTCATAACAAATATGACGTATTCTTAAGCCATCAAATTATAACAACAATAATCATGCATAGCATTAAAGAGATTGACAAATCATTTCATAATTTCAAACTTTCATATAAATGAGGGGGTTTCGCGAGATTATGTACTATAAAATATAATAATACGATAAGTCGATGTTCCATTCAATGCGTACTAGGCATTGGCAAGAATCCGATGACCGATTCTCCTACTCTCGAAGTGAAGCACACAGGCCTTATGTGCCCTTTCGTTTGTCCCATCAAATCAACAGTAGGTTCATCCAAGCCATCACCGATGCACATCCCTATGTCTCAAGAGTACAAGAGAAGGAACTCCAACTCATGTCCCTACGTGACATACTTATGAATTCAATTAGTCAAGTGAAGCCCTCGGTGGTAAACTCCACATATCCTGGGGTGTTAACGACCCTCGGTGGTACCATAACATTCGGAGGTATTGTTATAGATTTACTTGCTAATAAGACCCTTAGTGGAACTCCACGCATTTTGGGGCCATGAATAACAGTGCATTCACATTCCGTAGATACGTAGGTTCGAGCTAATATCATGACGCAACCCATAAATCCCAAGTCTTTAATTCAAATTATGAATCCTAAACATAACTAATAATCATGCCATATTTGATAATTGAGCAAGCTCCCCACTTACATGCACTCGGCGCGCCTAAGACCACTCCTTGCGCACTTGGGGCTCGATGTGAACCGTCGCGTGTCACTAAGACAATTCATACAACAACCTATCAATGCATATTCTATTACAAAGTCATTAATTCTTTAACTCATTTACTTTTAGGGACCCATTAGCGTGGGTTCCGCGAGTTTCGTGTTGTCTGGAGCCCTTGTCGGGGTCCCGATGTCGCATTGTCGAAGGTGGGACCCGTCGTCGAGTCCCTCGGAGTGCGTGTGTGCGCCCCCGATGAAGCCGTAGAGGGGCTAGAACATTTCAACCCCTAATTTTACTATTACAGGGATTTTAGTCCCTAATCAACTAGTGAACAGTTGACCGGTCAACTGGTCCAGATGACCAGTTAACCGGTCAACTACTTTGTTGACCGATCAGAGGGGGGAGTTCGTGCTCCCCCTTTGTTGGGGCCGTGGAGGGAGGACTCCCTCCACGCCATCGCCCTCCTCACCTCCCTCCGCCGCAGCACCCCCTGGAGGGATCCCCGGCGGCTGGTGCCCAGTCGGAGGGTCGCCGCCCTCCGACCAGCCGTCGGGGAGGCGATAGTAGGAGAGGAGAGGTGGTGGAAACCACTCCTTTTCCCCCCTCCTCCTCACAACCCATAGTGGTGGGGCTCCCTAGTGGGGTCCCACCTGCCGTCTCCGGCGGCGGCTACCGGAACGCCGCCCCACCATATGCGGCTGTGCCGCCGCGGCTACACCACCTTCCTTGGGTCATTTTCCTTGTCCAAACTCCATTTTTTTTCAATAAAATAAACAAATAAAAGCGTAGATGGGATGAGGGGAGGGTCTGTTACCTTCTTGAATGTTTAAATGCACTTCATCATCATCTTCTTCATCATCAACCCTCCTCCACTTCTCTCCCATCTCAAGTTTGGGGTTTCAACCCAAAAGAGGCTACAAACTTTATAAAAGGTTTATATAGGTAGGGTTTTAGAGTAGGGTTGTATACAACCTTGTTATTTTACCAAAATACCCTTATGGGCCTCCAAATCATTTATATCCACTTGACTCATGTTAGGCCCAATAATTATTTAGCCTAAGCTACACTTTTCACACTTAAACAATTCACAAAGCACACTTGCACGCATTTAGTATTAAAAATTACTAAATTACTCTCGAGTAGGGTCAGTAGAATTCGGGTCATTACAATATCCCCAATTTTAAGAACTTTCATCCTCGAAAGTCAAAATAAGGTACACTCATAATTTGACTGGTCCATCCGTAATGGTTTTCCTAATGACCCATTATTTAATTGGTGTCAATTCTCTCTTACACGTTCTGCTTATACCCCACGTAAAATAATGTCTTACTCTTGACTATACTATCTCAACATTTTCATTTTCGTCCCACTGACCGAAATTCATAAGACCTCTCTTATAGGTTTCAATAGAATCATTATACTCAGCCACTTGCCAAGTTCTTCTGTCGTCACGTGTTCTTGAGGTATTCCTTTATAATCTTCACCGAAGTTGCAATATACGCTCAAGTCGCTCAACTTGCTCAACTTGCAGAGAGGTAGAACCATACTGAGATGTGATCTGGTGCCTATCTGTGTCAAAGAATATCTTTGCCTATCTGGCATTGAAACCATACCACCAACTGGTAGTAGGGAAATAAGGATAACTGTCTGCTATATCATGAGCACTAGCACACCATCTCTATCAACATCTCGGTTACGTATATCATTGAACGACTCATCATGTCTTTGTGGCTTATCTGTGAAGGCTACAAATGGGAAGACCTAGTATTCCTTTCTAGAATCATACCTTAATATTATTGGCATCACATGTTTATCGACATTCATTCTTGTAGGTTCATATTTCAAGTCAACTTTTGACTAATGATCCACTTTGTAGCTCCTCTGTCACACTTAACTGTTAATTGACGTAAACAAGCTTCCACCTTTAAAATCTTATGGAATATTTTTAACATCGTCATTATTTCTAAGTAGGTTTTAGCATTTATCTGAATGCGCTCCATTGCATCACCATTTTTTTTTATTTCATACAAAGATCTTTTATCACTGCATCTCGATTTTCAGGAAATCTATCGTATTGCGTCCTCGCACTGATCAATTCTCACAATCTTGGGTGACTATTTTAAACATTATTGACTTAGTCATGACCCCTTTTTGGTATACAATGGTCCTTTTTCATCTTTATGAGCTAACTCTTAGCTCTTATAATGTGTTTAGTACATCACTCTCTGAGAAACGAATGTGATTTAGCTTTCATGTTTCGAACCTGACATTCACGTCGTTTCTTGGAAGTTACATAATTTACGCTCCAAATGTGGTTATTAAGAACTCGTGTCACACTACGATCTAGTTATTTCAAGTTCATAACTCAAACTTATATGTCCATGTATTACACTCGTGCATTACTACTGTCGCACTGCATATATGTTTTGTTGGATACTTCAACCATAAAGTACAAATCTGTGTATATAAAACTCATATAGGTTTATCTTGTACAACTTGTTACTAAAGCTTTAATTTAAGGGCACTCAAACTCATATTTACACCTATTTCGAGAATTATTTTGCACTATTTAGCTTATGATCTATTGATTATACTTAGCACAAAAACCATTCATGATGTTCTCCCTTTTTCTCTAAATTCAGCGATTCTTGAAAATAAGAATATCAGCTGATTTCTCATGGGATTGATTTAAAATGATCTCATGCGTAGGCAAACCTTTATGTCACATAATTTGCTTATGTTATTCACCTGTTACGGTGTCGACCTTGATTATTCATGCATTATCACCACGTGTTGATATCTTCGACACTTGATCATTTCCAAACCTATTGCTTAACCACTTGGTTGTATTTCAAATTATCTTACACCATCAAATCAGGGCTTTCACTTTTGAACTTATACTAAGCTCTGAGACTTCCAAGTGTAAACCACACATTTTGTTTAACAATTATTAACGGTGAGAAATTTTAGAAAATTTCTTCTCTACTCATATTCATGTTTCATTGCTAGTTTATAGTATTTTCTTATCATCCCTAATTATTGTTTTATACGTATTGCACTGTATAAATCTGATTGGAGTTCGATCATAACCTAGGATCCTCACTTTTAATAGTCGACCTATCACTGATCAGATCTTTCACCTTTCCTTTCAACCATTTAGTTTGGTAGTTCAAGGTTTTTTTTTATTTTTATTCATTATTTTTTTGTTTTACTTTTATTAGGAGATCACAAGTTACTTCCACAAGTGATCAACATGATTCTTAGCGACATCACCATTTTGATTAGAAATTTTCGTTCTTGGACAGGGTACTATTGCAGTACATGTTGTCTTTCTTGAGTTCGCAATTCTTCTCATCACCAAATTACTCATTCATTTTTTTATGGGTCGATCCTATTATAGGATCCCCAATTTTAAGAACCAAGTCATTATTGACTACGATTATGTGACAATCATTTGCCTCGATTACTCTTCAACATCATTTTTCATTCAACCATCCCCTACCAATCAGGTTAGGTTTCATTTTGACTCAAAAGCTATGAGTCCACACGACTAATCATATCAGAAATATTCTTTTCATTGATGTACCCCCGATTTTTATGATTCACTTATCATCGAGTTCATTATAATATTATTAACTGCGTCATACGCTCTTTACAACCTACTAATATAGCTCATACATACCATTTAGTTTGGGGTTTCCCTTAAATATTCAGTCTTGGTACTACTATTGCGTACTCTTTATTCATTTCGAACACAATTTATCAATTTCTGGTATCCCCAACTTTATGAATCAACTCTTTTCTAATTATGTTAGAATAATTTCTTTGTTGCAGTGGTTACCTTTGATTTATATCATTTTAACCTCAGATCTTGAGTCTTTACAACATCTACAAATTTTCTACTTGGCAACACGATCTTCACACATGACTATTTCACCGAAATAGTCTTTGACTTTGGATCCTCAATTTTAGTAACTCATCCATCTTTGAGTGTACTAATCTGACATTTTGTATTCACTAGATTTTCTCATTGAGCGATTTTCAATATATTATTTAATTTCTCATTCGCCATCTCGTACATTATGCACTTACGCTTCGAGCTAACTCTCAATTTGGGTCATCTTTTTTAGTATTCAACCAATTGATAACTAGCTTAGCTTTATTTTTCTTTTACACAAGTTCGATCGAAACTTGAATGTCATAAATCAATCAATCGAGAAGTTAAATCTGAATCAAAACCCATTTCCAAGTATTGAGTTTCCATTTTTCAAGCTAAATCAAGCTTTTTTTACATATGTATATATATGTATCTATTTTTGAACACCAAGGAAAATAAACTATTTTCTTTTTGTACTTGTTCGCCTTTTTAAAATTTTGTAAGGACACGTGGAATCCTTCCATAAAAACTTCAATAAAATGCGGCAAACATCAACTCGAAAACAATACAAAAATCATGGTCTAATATAGTCAAAAAATCATTTTTCGATAAAATAGATCACCTGAAACAACTTAATTCAATCTATAGTAACCACCTTCAAATCGAATTTATAGACTAATGATACACATTTTTTTAATCGAGCATTAGAGGTTTTAAAAGTATACTTGACGTCTATATCTTGAATTACGTTCAGCCTCCTGGCCAAAGTAACTTGCTTATCATTGTTTGAAACCAAAGATTCATTTGCATCCTTACTAGGATTGTTAACTTCTATTTTCAACAAGATAACGTTAATTTTAATTATCGTAATAGAGTTTTCGGTGTCAGAGTTACTTCTCTGAAATGTGACCACATCACAATTTCATTTTGCATATTTAGCGTGGCGTCACATTGTCTTTTCAAGTCTATCAATTCTTACTTAAGTCTTTATTTGCCACTCTATCGTTAAGTATAGGCGCATCTCGCCATACAATTTCCAATCTAAGTTTAGTCGTTCTATGTGACGGCCCCAATTTCTCCGTGCAATTGGGTACGCCCGGCCTAGACCCGTACAAGCCCCGAGTTATCACTCGGCGACCTGACGAGCCTAGTCAGCCTCATATTTACTCAATTTAGTAGTTTATGAAAGAGTTATTGCAATAATACACAGCGGAAGACTAAACAATAAATAAAAAAAGGAAATAACTCAATCAAAGGGAAATTAGGAATTCTATAATGTGGAAAACCCCGGGTATTCATGTACAATTCGATAAGCATATATACATGATACCAGTCTCACCAAAACACCAAGTTCAATAATCCCAAAAACATAAGTAAGAAACGATATACAAAAGAGCAAAACATAAAACCTACTCTAGGGTTCCTCAAGTCCAGCCGCTCATATAAAGTCTCCTAGGCAAGGTCCCTTGCCTCTACTGCACTCCGCTATATCTGCACCCACCGTCACAAACTAGACGGTGAGCAACTGAGATAAATAGAAAGTAATGCTAGAAGAATATAACATTAATTCATGAATTATCAACAAGACAGTCTAAATATCATGCAGGAATTGAAAGACATGAAGTTAAATAAACAAGGTGCATGATAGGCAGACTGGAAACAATAACAATCGAAACATGCGTGTTCTACGAGTCAAGAGAGGCCATAAGTGGTCTAAAATCCACAACAATACCACAACAATATCCACAACAATCTAGTACATGGTATCACACAATCACTAGGGGTGGTCAAACACTCGTGCGCACTAGTGCCCGCGTTTTATCCCTTCTAGTGCAGGCCGCATGTACCTTCGAGACACACACTTATGCCAAGAACACACATACAAGGAATATGGAATGGAATTTCCAACAAGTAGATAATAACAAACATAACGGAATGAAAATGAATCACATGATATTTTCTTAGCTGGCTTACTAACGTACATAAGCTTTTAGGGCAAATGTACTTACCTGAACTAATCGCAACCCGTGTAACAAAACGCTCGCGTTCCTAGTAAGTATCCCCGAGTTTCCCGCAACCTGACAAGATTGGAAACTCTAATTAATGGGTCGAATTATTAACTAAACCCTAGGTTGATACCCTCGTATTTTTCCAATGTTTTACTGTCTCGAACAATTCGTTAACTCATTCGGTAAATCAAACCAAAAAAATACAGCGAAACACAATGACTCTCTTGCGTATTATAACCACACTATGTAAGCCTAATTATAAGACTTAGGCTCGGCTCAGTCGTATGTGAAATCACACCGTAGTCTCGAGGACCGGCAGTGCGTCCACGACGTTATAACCAATTCACAAACTTCAAACACTAAACCGCATTTGCAACTCGTTGAATTACAACCGAACAACAATTTGAGACCTTCATGACTTCATGTTGACACTATTCGACATCCAGAAAAGGTTTCCTCAGCATGGCATGGCCGGAAAAACACTTCACCTAGTCAGAGTTTAACACACGCATACACGCAAGGGTAGTTGAACTCAACACGACGTAAAGTCTCATCAAACTACCATGGTCACCACTATCCGAACTCATGAAAGAGTTACGAGACACTAGCAACATCATGGGGTGATCTCCGACAACATCTCAGACATGAAGAATCCGATCAGCAGCATTGCCACAATGGTGGTTTTCGGAGAAGAGAAATACAACAATATATGAAATAATGGATGTATACACAACCACCGCTTTAATTTACACACATAATGGGCCTTTTACACACTTATGTATTTTAAAACAGTTACACATAGGCTGTAATATGAGTAAGGAAAGGTATTGGGCCTCTATTGGGCCTTACTATTAAGGCCCATTTATAAAACTTCATCTTCCTCATCAATACATCTCACAGTGAGAACGTCCTCTCCTGCCGAATCCAAAACTCACACAACCACCAACATCTTAACTGTGAGACACACACCATACGCACCCCACACCCCTGTTGTGAGGCACACACACACCATCACGCACCCTACACAACACGGATTAACATCAACCCATCACAATAACCAAACCAACTGTCAACAATTTAAATACCTTGCTGCTGCACATGGAGGGGGGTCATCTCCGACCAGTGAGATCGTTAGAGAGCCACCTCCGACCAGCCTTGACGAGGACAGACCCACCAACCCACGACATCCCTAACACATTAGCCAAAACAGTCCCAAAAACACCCCAAAACGTCAAAACAGTTTGAAAAGTACCATCCTAACTCGTTAGAAAAGTGACCCACTCGTCGGACTTGAGGCTCTCTGGGAACGTCGAGACCTACGTGGGTAGTCTACGCCCAAGTTCCAAATCGGAGGCGACCCTACGGTGGCCGGAGGTGAGTGAGAAAAATGTGTGTACAGGGCCGAGTTTGTGGACCGGTAGAGAGAGAAAGTGTCTTGCGCCGAGAGGGAGGAGAGAGAGAGAGAGAGAGAGAGAGAGAGAGAGGAAAGGGAGAGAAGAGAAGCTCACCTAGGTGTCTCTAATGGGTGGTGGAGGCTCCAGCATCGTGGGAGGTGACGGTGGTGGCGGTTCAGCTAAGAGAAGGAAACTGCCGAGTTGAGAGAGACGATGAACAGGCCGAGAGTGAAAGTGAGAGTGAGAGAGAGAGAGATGACGTCGACCTGGTCTCCGGCCACCTCTGGTTTGGTCAGAGGACCAGTGGTTTGGTGATGGCAGTGGGGGAGAGTGGAGAGGAGAGGAGAGTGTATAGGTGTCGTTTGGGGAAGATGATGAATAGTAGGGTTTTGTGACAAAACGTTGTATATATATATGGAGTAAATGTAAAATGACCCTTTTACCCTTTAAGTTCATACTTGTACATTTTAAAACACTTACCCTTATGTGTCTTTCATCTCATCATCTTAACTTAACACAATTCCACATCCCCATGCTCATCCAATGGTTCTCTTCACCACATTGTGTCACTTTAACAATTTTTATCCTATAGCCCATATGTTGCGTAGTTAACCAACTCCCACATGAATTTTTTTTTTTGCATTTTCTCAGTTAGTATTTCCCCGTAAATTGTCTCGCCGCGCCCGTTTTCTCGCCACATCTCAACACTAATTACTTACCTTTATTAGAAAATTTATTTATTTGTATGTTTTACTCCTCCGTTTACATAGGCGTAGCCTCACTCAATTTAAAATCGCCCGAACGGCACGAGACTCGTAAAATACTAAAATACTAATACACACAATCAAAGAATCATAAAATCACTTCAGTGTCGACTCCCAAAGTTCGAAATACTATCCAGTATTCACGTAGCCGGGTCACAATCCTGACAAGTGTAACGTAAGTCAGTTAAAAATTTGGGGTTGTTACATTCTATTATAACCATTCTTGCAGCAATCGTTGTAGACTTCCTTACAGCGCAAGAGAAATCTTCTTAGGACTTCCCTTTGACTTTCTTGTGTCGTTAATTGTCATTCCCAACTCGTGGAACCAATGTTTCACGTCTTAAGAAAAGACATTTACCTATATATCTAACGATATATTTATATACACAAAATAGCAAATAGTCATCACATTAAATCTTTATCAAATTTCTTTTGTCCCATCCCATCCTAGGATTTATCATTATTGCGTGTTAAGTCGACTTTGAACCAATGTCCCATACCACTGATTTGTTTGACTTAACTTGACCTTTAAACTTAAAGGCCCTACATCTTAGGTTTCTCTAACCTAACGTTTCCCTGGGTTCTAATCCCTAAGCTCTGATACCAACTGTGACGACCCGTCCCTGACCTAGGGTCGGATCGCCCGGCCCAGACTGCCATTTAGACCCAATACCTGAACTAGGCCCAAATAACGGTCTGGCACGCCTAAACAAATAAACCTGCGAAATACACATTGGCTAAACAAAGGATAATAATTACGGAAAGAATATAAAAAGATATCCTAAGCCAATAGATTTAAGTTCATAGAACATTTATAAAACTTATACATCTGTTCATGCTCCTTTAAACTAAACAAGTTTATTATAATCTCTGAAATGGATCAACTAAAGATAACTAGGATTCAAGCTACCCAAAGATCTATTTTAATTTTTAACCTCAAGTTGAATAGTTTCAAAATCAACTATACATAATATATATTAACAAAGACTCACATCAAGAGGAGATTTCAAGCTCGTCTCTCCCTTGCCTCGACTTAGCGCTGTCGTGAATACCTGAGATATAAGTGGGGAGCTTGCTCAATTATCAAACATGGCATGATTATTAGTTATGCTTAGGATTCATAATTTGAATTAAAGACTTGGGATTTATGGGTTGCGTCGTGGTATTGGCTCGAACTTACGTATCTATGGAATGTGAATGCACTGTTATTCATGGCCCCAGAATGTGTGGAGTTCCACCGAGGGTCTTATTAGCAAGTAAATCTATAAGAATACCTCAGAATGTTGTGGTACCACTGAGGGTCGTTAACACCCCAGGATGTGTGAAGTTTACCACCGAGGGCTTTACTTGACTAATTGAATTCATAAGTATGTCACGTAGGGATATGAGTTGGAGTTCCTTCTCTTGTACTCTTGAGACATAGGGATGTGCATCGGTGATGGCTTGGACGAACTTACTGTTGATTTGATGGGACAAACGAGAGAGCACATAGGCCTGTGTGCTAGCTAGTTGTTTCCATCACTTCGAGAGTAGGAGAATCGGTCACGGATTCTTGCCAATACCTAGTACGCATTGAATGGAACATCGACTTATCGTATTATTATATTTTATAATACATAATCTCGCGAAACCCCCTCATTTATATGAAAGTTTGAAATTATGAAATGATTTGTCAATTTCTTTAATGCTATGTATGATTATTGTTGTTATAATTTGATGGCTTAAGAATACGTCATATTTGTTATGAAAAGATGAAATCCTATTTATTTGTGGCTTACAAACCTTATGTCCTTGATAGTACTTGATGATTCATTATACGTCTATCTTTTATGAAATCCTGCTACCATGATACTATTCAATGAATCCTTGTTTGTTTTTCAAATACATGTTAGACTTTGCATGCTTATTAGGCATTACTGAGCTCTGTTGGTATTACTTGCATATTTGATGTTTGAGCGAGTTTTCCGCATTACTGAGCTCTGTTGGTTCTTTTAGCTCACCCCACTTACATCTCAGGTATCCACGACAGCGCTAGGTTGAGGCAAGGGAGAGACGAGCTTGAAGTCTCCTCTTGATGTGAGCCTTTATATATCATGTATATTTGATTTTGAACCTATCAACTTGGGGTTAAAATTAAAATAGATCTTTGGGTAGCTTGAGTTCTAGTTATCTTTAGTTGGTCCATTTTGAAGATTATAATAAACTTGTTTAGTTTAAAGGAACATGAATAGATTTATAATTTTTATAAATGTTATATGAACTTAAATCTATTGGCTTAGGATTTTTTTATATTCTTTTCGCAATTATTATCCTTTGTTTAGCCAATGTGTATTCCACATGTTTATTTGTTTAGGCGTGTCAGACCGTTATTTGGGCCTAGTTCAGGTATCGGGTCTAAATGGCAGTCTGGGCCGGGCGACCTGACCCTAAGTCGGGGACGGGTTGTCACATATTAGATGTTCTAACCACTTGAACAACTCTTTCTTATTTGTTTCTAGTAAATATTTATTATACATATTCACTTTCTAAAAATTATTGACGGGCCCATCTAAGCCCGACCAAAGTCTGGTTCGCACGAGCATGGGCGGGCTAGGGCTTGCTAGATAGAAGTTTGGGCTTGGGCGAGCTTAGACATGGCTTTAAAAAATGCTTGCCTAGGCCTCGTTCTGACTTGCCCAGGCCCGCCTATTGCACTGGTCTAGCTTTGGTGTTCTTTCTACAGAATGTACAAACGCAAAGAAAAAAACAAAATGAGAAAAAGGGAAGGTGAATAAAATCGATTTATGGAAGAGAGAAAAGCTTGGAAAGTGAAGTTTTGAGCCAGATTGAGTTTTTGGTTCGTTAAATCAAGGGATGCGATCAAAGGGCTAAATTCAGCTGGATTGGAACTTGAAAAAGTTTAGGTTCATCCCCATTTAACTTTCCATCCACATGGTGAGTTTTTTCTTCTTCTTTGAATCTTTCCTTAATTTCATTCAAGCTACTTAAGAATTGATGGGGTATTGAGACTTCAAGGTCTTCTTAGTATAAATGAAGATTGAATTGATCCATTAGGATTAGTTTTAGTATTTCATTCAATAGCTTTTTGCTGTCACAAATTGTTTCAAGAATTCTCTTTATCAAAATGAATAGATTTGATATTAAAATATTATGAATTTGTTGGAGTTGTTAATATAACTGTTATGGATGATTAATGGTTGTTGTAAGACCAAATTCTAGGCAAACTTTATTGTCTTTAAAGGCCTACAATGGCTTATATTTGCAATTGTAACTCTTGTTGTTAGAACTGTTGTTGTTGTAAAAACAATCAATAATGATACCAATAGATATGAATAATTTTTTTTTTACAAATAATCAATAATAAAATCAAATAGCAAATAAGATTTCTAACAGGAGGCTTGCACGAAAGTAATGTTCTAAGACAAAAATTTCTTTGAATTTGGTGATAGAACTTTCCTCAAAGATCTACCCCAAGATACAATCGTATGCCTTTCGAACTGAAAATCACTAAGTTCGAAAGTCTGCCAAACTGCAATTTTTCTTCTTTAAGAAAAATTAAATCCAAAAAAATCAGTAGGTTTTCAGTGTTTTAGTTTCACTTAAATAGAACTTGAAGCACTAGTTCAAAAAGGTGACTGTTCAAATTCGAAAATAATACCCGTCATTATTATTCAACAGTAGCACCTGTTTACTTATATTTTTTTTCTTATAAAAGTTCATTCTTGTTGTTGTGTGATGGTTAGTCTCACTATAATAGTTGTACTATCAACCTAGCTGATTCGATGGGAATGTGGTAATACAGATGGGGGAGTTTTCCTTGATGGCTTGTCCTCATGTGGGGGCAACGTAGTATTTATGAGAGAAACGAGGAATTTTTCCCCTAAACGTTTATATATGCATTATATTATTATATAGGCTATAATAAATAAAGTCTTATTTCCTAAAAAAAAACTATAATGGTTGTGTTACAGGTCCACTGTGACCCTCCATTGATTAGGCTATCACCTACTGCAATCAATCATGGCAAGGGTACTTTTCTGTATTGGTTTTTGTGAAGACAATTGTGACGGCCCCAGCAACCACAAACTAGGCCCCGCCCGACCTAAACCTACGTCGACCCCCTAGCCCGTCTTCGACGAGTTAACGCAGGTCTAGTCAGCCTTAACTTACCAATTACTCAATACATTATTCAGTCACTCACCCTGGATCACTCTTTTTGATTCACCTTAACTCTATCTAATCTTTTATCCTCAATTATAGTTAGGTGTGCAGCGGAATTATTTTTAACACCAACTTAAAACAGTTTACAACTCAGTTAAACTAGATGTGAAAAATTTTGTCCAAACATCACATGTATATAACAAATCAACTGAAAATCCAAAATGAACATGTACATGTATCAGCAATCAGGTTCAACTCCTTAAAGCTCCAAAATATCAAACAAATGGATACATAGCCAAAATATACAACAAAAGACAAAATACCTACAAAGTGAGCAAAGCTAATGGCTCTGAGCGTGCCTCAGAGGATATCGCCAAGCATTGGCGCCTTGCCCCTACTCGTCTATGGATATGCACCCACTGTCATAAAAAGGATGGTGAGTACAAAATATAGCAGTAAACAGCAACAATAGATATCTCAACATAAACTACTGAATTTTCAATAAACACAAGTCTATAAATCATGCAATGTATAACAAGAAATTGAAATAGATAGCAAATCGCATGATAAATAGATTCAATAAGCTCAGACAACGATAATCAAGTGACGAAGAAACAAACGGATAAGCGAATAGATAGTCCCAATCAAACCGCGGGTCACAAGACCTCATCAGCTTGCGATCGACACAGTAGGCCCAAAACTGCCTTCCCTGCTCAATCCACCCCGTACGAACCAGTCGGCCCGAAGGTCGCCTCCACTGAACGCACACTCTGTTAGGAAAAGCCACAAACAAAGACGGCTGCTAAATTTCTAACGCACTACCGAAAGAAAGCCACAGTCACAAGCTGGATGCTAAATCATTTCGATAGGCTCCAACGAGAAGCCACAGTCTATGCCGACTGCTAAACTCGTTGAGACTTCTCATTACAGTTGAACTACCTAAACCCTAAGTCACCTGAACTAGAATGGAATACAAAGGGCTCGCAATTTAAGAATAATTAATCAAGAAATAGAAAAGTAATCATGTTGATTCTATTGTTGCCTTTACTCACCTCAAATCCCGCTAAAAACGCCCTCGCGTAGCTCCACACGTTCCCCAATTAGTTTTCAACACTCCGCTCGTCACCTGACAATTATTTCGACCAATTTCTGTTAATTTTTCCCTAATTATTCCAAGTATTCCTCAATTTTTTTCTCAGGTTTAACTCATTTTTTACAATTTTCTAAATTATTGTTCCTTTGCACAATTTGGGTCGCTTACCCGGTATTGGGTTGCATTCAAACCCATTAGGATACTCGAGCAAAACCTCATAATTTTCATACAATTTTTTAAAAAAATTATTTTTCTGGCTATTTTTAACAATTTTACGCTTTACGAGACAAAAACCTCGACAAAAGGCTCGTCACAAATCTCAAATTCTTCATTTTTCATAAAATTCCCAAATTTCTATTCATTTGGTCGAAATATAATTTTTTCAAGATTTTTTTCCTATTTTTTCTGAATTTTTCTTGATTTTTCTAACATTTATTTCTAATAAAAACATATTTTATTTATTTATTTATTATAAATAAAAAATTATATTATTATTTAATGGTGGTGGGTTTCCGAGTCGGGTCGGGTCCGACCCGGTCACCACTTCATCTTCTCCAAATTAACGAAACAGAGCCTCGGCTTTGTTTCGATTTTTTTTTTTTTTTTCTCTTTCTCTCTCTCTTTCCAACAAACAACAACAACAACATCAACAACAACAACATCTTCATCATCAACCCAAGAATTTTGAAAATAATAAACAAAAAAGGAGAGAAAATGAAACTCACCAACACGATGCTCAACCTCCCTTCGATTTCGAAAACCCACACCTCAATCTCACTTCAACAATTCCAGCATCCTCACACCTCAATTGATCGATCCCTCTCTTCAATTTCTTCTCTCCCTCTTCCTCTCTCTCTCGAAATGTGAAAATGGGGTGTCGGTGGTGTTTGTGATCAAATTTTGGGTCAAATGACCATTTTGCCTTGTCCTTATCCTCTTTTTCTTCATAACCAAATGCCCCTCCTGGTCATTTTACATTTTTTTTACTTATATATACATTTATATATATTCTATACATATAAATATATATATAATTGTATTTTCGCGCCTAAAATTTCGTTGTGCGCGCCAACGAGTTCACTCGGGTGTGCACACTACCATTTGACCCACGCGTGTCGCCCACGCCCCACATATCACTCGGCGCCCATAATTTATTATTTTATTCCATTTTTCGTCCCCCAGACTCTCAAATACCCGTTTAACGCATTATTTCATACCGAACTCGTTCAACGGTACTAACACACTCACCACGTACTCACACATGTGGGATATTGAATTTAATGTTCGGTAATAAATAAATAATACAAATTACCAAAAAACATAACATACCTCGGTGTCAACTCCCGAGGATTGAAACAAGTACACCACGACTAGTTCGGCCCACAATACGACCCTGAAATGTCAAATGGCACGAGTTAGAATTTTAGGGTCATTACAACAATCTATGTTTTATTTTTATTTTTAGGGTTTTTAATTTTTGTGGGTTTTTTTAGAAAGAATAACTAATAGGCGATTGAGAGGTCAGTGAAAAGAAAAAGAATGAGAAGATAAAAAAAGTAAATAATTCCATAACCTAAACTGGACCCCGCGCGGCCTAGACTTATGTGAACCCGAGTCAACTCTTGCGAAGCCAACATAAGCCTAGTCAGCCTTCCTTACCATTATCCATTATCTTGGCAGAGGAATATAATTATTTAATTGAGTTATTCAAATTAGTGAGTTAAAAGGGTACAACGGAAGCAATTTAAAACCTCAAACTAACTGAATCAACTCCAAGACACAAGTAGGACAACCTAGAGTATGGAAACCCTGCATATGTATACATCCATCAAGTATATCAAGTCACAGGACAACAATATCATATCGTATACACGTCCAAAATTATCATAAAACCAAAAGATCCCAATATGATAAAAATATATATATATTATACAGTTAACCTACTCAATATGTAAGAGGAGGCTGCCTCGCTATCCTCTACAAAAGTCACCTATCACCAGCCCTTTGCCTTTGTCTATCCTGCAAGTCGATGGGGTTGCACCCACGCATAAAAAGGACGACGAGTTCAGATAGAGTAATAGTAACAACCAAATGAAGTCTTAACATAATTTCAAATGTCAAATAAACGGATAATCAACTATCATGCATGGATATTACAAAGATAATGAAAGACTGCATGATAAGTAAATCACTGAGATATCAACGATAAATGAATGTCGAGAGCACAAAGTGAAAATACATCCAAGTGTTCCAAGTCTATCAAAGTTGCCACACACAGTAAACAATCTGACTTCCAAGATAAATCTTGAACTTAAACAAACCACCAGCTAGTTTAGAATTTTTGGGGCATTTGCCTCTAGGTCAATCTACAAGTATTGTTTATCTTATAATTTTAGTTAATAAAATAGAGGTTTTCATTTGTTGTATTATTAGAAGTGATTGCATGGGTATCTAAAATGTCCCTACTCGGTCATTATATTGGAAACTATAATGAATTAAGATTAGTGTGAGTCTTGATTGATGGTCATGTGATGGTCATGCGTATAGGGATACAAATCGAGATCATGAGTACTTGTTAAGGAACACGACACTGGACCGACCTGCTATGAGAACACCACATGGATTAAGTCATAGGTTTTACTCTTGATAGTTATATCATTTAGTCATTCAACTTGAGATTACCATAGACTTCAACATTAGGAGCATGATAATTTGACACAATCAAACGTTGTCTTTAACTGAACGATTATAAAGATTGTGATTGGTTATCATGTGAACAATATGTGAAGGTGTGTAATCAAGAAAGAATTTGTCCTTCTCGTAAAGAGAGAGATATCAATGGATCCCTCGATATGTTAGATTGTTAAATGGCCAAGTCTGAGTGAATTGATATGATCAATGCCTCTTAGATGTTTTCAATCTACCTACAGATCGAGATTAGTACGATTGAACGTTAAGGATGACTCTCCATGCTTTAAGTTTAATCAAAAGATATCGCACGACAAAAAAAATATGATATATGCTATTCATTAGGTTGTATCAACTTAGATATTCATGCTACTTAGGCAGTCATAATGCCTTGCTAGAGACCGCTTATGACTTGTATACCAAAATGGTTTTGGTTCACCACCAACATCGCATGAACCTATTAGATCGCACAAAAGAATGGTTTTGCGCAATTTCAAATAGTCCAGAGTATTGAATTTTATATGATAAAATTCATAACATAACATAAAAAAGTCCTTATGATTCATTATATGATAACTTATTAATAGGGTTATATATGTAATTTTTTTAAACAACGTAAATACAATAGTTGTATTACGAAGTTGCTTAAACTACGTAAATACAATAGTTGTATTACAAATAGAGTTTTAAGTGAGAGTTTATCTATACATATAAATAAAGGGTCAAACCCAAAAATGAAATAATAATTTCATTTTTTACAATTCTCGAATTCTCTGAATTTTGGGAGAAAAAGAAAAACGTTTCAATCTCTCTTGGGCTAGCAATCCAATTCACGATCACTGTTCGTGTGTGGATTTATGATAGAGAACGCGTGCTTAAACGTCTTGAAGATCGAACAATCAGATAAGAAAATCACGAATTGAGGTATGATTTACTTATGTAGATTTTGTTTAATGGAACATATTTGCGATCCTGTTGGGGCTTTTTAAAATTGTTTTAAATTTTTCGCTACGTATGAACCCCAACAGTAGTATCAGAGCATTAAGTTCGGTTCTATTAAATGTTTGTATGTTTTCTCTAATGTATATGTGATATATGTGTGAAAACATGATTTTGATTAAAGTATATATGATATACATATACGTTATATGATAATTGTTATCAAGAATTGATTTTAAAGCATGTTGTTAATTCATGTATTTGATACGTACACATGATATGGTTCATTGATAGAATTTATGTTTAGTATATTTCGATTAACATGTGTTTTAAATTGAACAATGCAAATTTTGTATGTTCCCATGATAGAAATCATGTTTAGGTTAATATGATTAATTTAATTTGATTCCATTGTTGAATACATAGTTCGTTTTGTGAATTAATTATGTATGTCTCTATGATAGAAATTATATTTAGGTTAATATGATTAATTTAATATGATTCTGGTGTTGTATGCATGATTAATATTTCATTTCTTAATTCAATTGATGAATCGAAATTACTTTTGATTATATGTCTCATAATTGTTGTCTGTTAGTATATTCCTATTAGATAAGAGATAGACTTGTAATCGGATAAGAATATTTGTAAATCCTATATGATAGGTGAGATATATAACAAATTCTAATTGGACTAGGATTCCAAGTATATTAAATTCTAATTGGATTAGGATTCCAAGTATCTTAAATTCTAATTGGATTAAAATAAGATATTGAGTTAGAGGTGGTCCCGTATTACTTAAAAATGTTTTAATTATTTTTGAAATAAAAATAAGGGGCAATTTTGGTTAATTGGATTGACTAAAATAATGAGAAAATTTTAGGCTATTTTGATTTTCGGAATAGGAATCCGTTGTCTAAAAAAAAGTGGGACCGTCAATAACTTTGCGTAGCATAAGGAAATTCCTAAAGTAGACAATATAGTTAAATTTTTTAACTTGTCTGGTGATTGTACATTCCATGTAATATATGATATTTATCTTGTTCATGATATGTTCACTAAAACAAATAAAATCCTCTTATAAATTTCAAGTCAAGTGTCATCCATTCTCAAACACTTGTCAAGGTCTCGATCACATTAATATGGGTATGCCCTTGCATAGTGTATTGTGTTATGGGTGAGGCAAGTTGAGTAACGGTTACTCTATTGTTTGAAATGGTTAGACTTGATAAAGCTATCAAAACAGTTTTGAGCTTTGACACAAGATGAGATAAAACACATGCTAAGACATAAGATGTCATAGTCTCATAAAACAACTGAAAGTTACATATGATGTAATTGGTAAAAGGTACCTACCTAAATAACCTAATTTAAAGTGTCATGCCCTAGTTGTCTTTGAATTAAGTGAAACATGGCTTTTAATCTCTTAAATTAACATAGTGGTTTTAAAGGAGGGTTGTTAATTTAGTAGAACTCTATTCCTCTACACTAAAATGAACTTTTGCATAATCTTTGTTGTAGATTTATGGCTTCATCAAATCACACTAATCCCTTGTCATTGCGATCCATCCTTAAAAAGGATAAGTTATTCGGGACAAACTTTCTTGACTGATTCAGAAATTTGAAAATTGTTCTTAAGTATGAATGCAAGTTGTACGTACTAGATGGTCCTATTCTTGAGGAACCACCAGTCAATGCTGCAAGAGGCGTGAAGGATACACATACCAAGCATGTAAATGACTCTACTGAAGTTACATGCATTATGTTGGCAACCATGGTTCTGGAACTTCAGAAGAACATGGAACATATGAAAGCTTACAATATGGCTACAATGCTGAAGGAAATGTTCCAATAGCAGCCTAGGCAAGAAAGGTTCGAGACAGTAAAAAACCTTCATTCTTGCAAAATGTTGAGGGTGCATTAATTAGCCCTCATGTTATGAAAATGAAGGGTTACATTGACCATCTTGACAGACTTCTATTTCCCATAAGCTAAGAGTTGGCTACAAATTTGATCCTTAGTTTATTGTCTGATAGATTTTCACAATTTGTGATGAACTACAACATGAATAACATGGAGAGATCTATCTCAGAGTTGGATTTGATGCTTAAAACTGATGAGCAGAATGCTCCACTGCCAATGTATTGATGGTTTAAAAAAGAAAGGCTTTGAAGAAGAAGACCAAAAGCAAGGCTAAAGTTGCCAAGGTTATTGTGCTAGTCACAAATCCTGTGGAACAAGTTATACCTAAGGTTAATTCTACTTCGCAGCCCCAGAAGGAAAAAGAAAAATAAGGAAATTGTCATTTCTGTCATGCACCTGGGCATTGGTTAAGAAATTGCAAGCTCTATCTTGAAGATCAAAAGAAAAAGAAGAGTAGTGCGACTACTGCCTCAGGTATTTACGTTATTGAAATTAACTTTGTTGGGAAATGTGCCCTAGGCCAATTCTGTAAATATTGTTTAACTATTATAAGTAGATGCATGTTTCTTTTATAATAGTATCCATGAATAATTATAATATTATTCTAAATGTCCCTAATCTATTATTATTGTGGGAACAATAATAAATTAAGACTAGTATGCATCTTGATTGATAGTCATGTGATGATTATGCATATACGGATATGGATCAAGATCATGAGTATTTGTTAGGAACAAATACTGGACCGACCAGCTTTGAGAATGCTACATGGTCAATGTCATAAGTGATTCTCATGATAGTTATATCATTTAGTCCTTCGACTTGAGATCATCAGAGACTCCAACATTAGGAGCACAATGATTTGACATAATTAAACGTTGTCTTTAACTGGATAATTATAAAGATTGTGATATGTCATTGTCTGACTAATGTGTGGAAGTTATGTGACCAAGATAGGATTTGTCTTTCTCTTTTAAAAAGAGATATCTATTGGGCCCCTCGATATGTTAGACTGATAAATGGCCTTGTCTAGTGAATTGATTGGATCAATGTCACTTGACAATTTCAGTCTACTCGGAGATCGAGACTAGTAGATTGAACTATGAGGGTGACATTCCATGTCTTAAGTTCAATCAAAAGATATCGCGTGACAAAAGGATATGATATACATTATCTATTAGGTTGTATTGATTTATTGATCTTCATGCAACTTGGGTAGTCATAATAATGTCTTGCTAGAGGCCGCTTATGACTTGTGTGCCGATAAGGATTTTGGTTCACTGCCAACGTTGTATAAATCTATTGGGTCGCACACAAAGAACGGCATTGCGCGATTTTATATTATCTAGGTTGATGAATTTTATTTGATAAAATTCATTTTGAAGATTCTCATTAAGTGTCCTAGTTTGACTAGGATTCAAAACTCTATTACATTTCTAGTGTGACTAGAAAGTTAGTCTCTTAGTATATCCTATTTTGAATAGGACTCTAATTGGAATTAAATTATGACTTTAATTCTTATTTGAGTCTTAGATAAATTACAACTCTTACTGGATCAGTAATTGTAGATTGTCTATGACTCTATCCTTTTTAGTGTTGGACTTTATCTAAGACTCTATTTAGAGTATGACTATGAGATGAAGTTCTTTTACAACTCGACCTATTGAACTATAAATAAGACATTAGGGTCACAGTTGTATTATGAGAGAGATTTTTCTAGAGAGTTATATAAAAATTTTCTTCCCTAGAATTTTTGACGCTAGTACTCGGATCGTGATTATCCGTTCGTGCGTGGATTTCGATAGAGGACACGCACTTGAACGTCTTGAAGGAATCGATCAACACCAAACAAGGCAGACATGGAGTTATGGTTATTAAGGTATGATTTTTCTCTCTTGATATATCAGTTTAATGGAATCGATAGGATCTTGATTTGGGAATATTCGAAAAGGTTTCAAGAAATTCTGTTGTGCTTGATCCCTAAAATCCAACAATGGTATCAGAGCAAGGTTCCAGCTCAACTCCATTAAACTATAGTGATATAGAATTGTATTTTCGTACTCACCTATATATGTGATTTATATGTGAAGCATACATTGACTATGTGTGAACTCTATAATAGTTAATTATAATCGTTTCAAGGCTAAATGGAGTTCACTGTCAAAATTTTTTTGTGGTATTAATTTTGGGTGCAATAAATGTTTCCTTGCGTTGAACGGCTTCTTGTTTGATACGGCAACACAGTATTCTGGCGGATATCACTGAATGCGTCCAAACTTCCCAATAAACGGGGCATGTCATGTTACGTGTCAACACCATTCAAACTTCCCAATAAACGGGGCATGTCATGTTACGTGTCAACACCATAAAATATGTAATCCCATGGAATCACACATCATTCGTTGTTGTTGAGATTTGATCTTTATATTTCATGCCTCTGTAAGTGCCACGTTACTACTATCACACATGTATATACTCCATGTACCAATGTTGGCTATTAGACCCAATACCACGTACCATCTCGTTGTTGGAAAAATTACATCCGTACAGTTTTTTTTTTTTTAAATTCGTAAATTAATATGATTTTCTTTTTTATTCTTTAATTACAGTATATCGTCTTTTAAAAAGGCGTAATTAACTTAGGGGCGCCACGTCAACTGACCCAATACGAATGGCGCCTTTTGTAAAGGCGTCATTCGTATTACGTGACAGCCACCTAAACAAAGGAATGGACCAAATGGCGACGGGCCCGTCGCCAAAATCGATTGGCAACGGGGGAGCCCGTCGCCAATCAATATATTATATATTTTATATAATATATAATATATAATATTATATAATAATATATATTATATATAATATGGCGACAGGCTCCCGTCGCCAATCAATATATATATATTTTATATATTTTATATAATATATTGTATATTATATATTATATATAATATATATAGTATATTATATATATTATATATATAATATATATTTTTTATATATATATTGGTGACCTTCCCGTCACCAATCAATTTTGGCGACCGGCTTCCCGTGGCCAATCGATTTTTGACGACGACCTCCCCATCGCCAATTTCGTTGCGTTCACAATCACGCCACGTCATCGTCAATAACGCCTTTACTAAAATAGATATACATTATTTTTGAAATTTTAAAGAAATTTACCCTATTTAATGAATTTAAAAGAAAACCAACCCTATTTTTTTAATAACCCCGAGTTTATATTCAAATTTGATTGAGTTTATATTCAAATTTCATTAAATTCGATTGGAATGTATGAATTCATTGTTGCCCTCGAATGTATGAATGTATGAATTCATTGTATTGTTGTAGGAATGTATGAATTCATTGTATTGTTGCAGGAATGTACGAAGGAATGTTTCTTGCCCTCGAATGTATGATCCCTAAACCGCGGAATATATATATTATATATCTATCTATTTATATATATATATATATTATAAAACTCTAAATATAAAATATATATTATATATAAAAAATATATATTATATATAAAAAAATATATATTATATATAAAATAGATTGGCGATGGGGAGCCCGTCGCCAATCTATTTTATATATATATATAATATGGATTGGCGACGGGCTCTCCCGTCGCCAATCCGATGTGTACGCCACGTCACGCTCCACATTACGAATGGTGCCTTTACAAAAGGCGCCATTCGTGTATGTCCGCCATGTCACACTTAATAACGCCTTTACTAAAGTCTAAATACATTATTTTTAAAATTTTAAAGAAACTTACCTTATTTAACGAATTTTAAAGTAAAACAACCATACCCCTCGTTGTTAAACATTGTGTTTTAATTTTGACATGGGTACTTTTATATGTGGTCAAACAAGTTTGTCAAGGTTGTTTTTGGGCACTATCAATCCATGCTCTCGCCATGACATGTCATCATGTAACTAGAGTAGGGTGGGGGTTGTAAAGCACTTAACCTTTTATTTTGGGCACGTGTAGCGATTGAGATACTGATTGGGCCCAAAAAGGATCATGGGTTGATGATATCTAAGACTACATACCCTAATTACGAGATTGACTAATGTGGATAGCTGTTACCACCTCCAATAACTGGAATGGAGCATGCTAGGCTGAACAGCAGGGTAACTCAGCAAATGACCGAGTCTCGGTGGACTCGAAAGACTTCGAGGAGACTCAGGTGATGGATTGAGATTCAGTGCATGGTGCGTATCTAAGTGGGCACCGTGTTTACCTTAGTTAGTACGGTATTTACCGAAGTGGACACGGTGTTTACCTAAGTGGGCAAGGTGTGGCACGGTGCATACCTTAACGGGCATGGTGTGGCACGACACATACCTTAGCGGGAATGGTGTGACACAACGCACCTTAGCGGGCACGGAGTGGCACGACGCGTAACCTTAGTGGGCACGGGTGGCTCGACACATACCTAAGCGGGCGCGGTGTGGCACGATAGATACCTTAACGGGCACGGCGCGCATACCTAAGTGGGCACGACGCGTGTACCTAAGTGAGCATGCGCGCGAGCAAGGCGCTCTCCTTGGTGCGAGCACAACGGTGACTTGGGGTGAGCACAACAGCGACTTGGGGCGTACCTTAACGAAAGCTTGGCACATACCTTGGCACGAGCAAGGTCACGCCATGGCACGGGCAAGGCAAGACCTTGGCAGGAGCAAAGTTGGTTTTCCTTGACTCTGACATTGACCAGGTCAAAGTATGATTGGTCTTACTTTTGGATGTTTCCTATTGAAGGGTCAGGAACGGCTTAACATCTACTATAGGAGGGGGACCTCTCTTGGGGGTGGTATGGGCAGGAAGGCAAGGGTGGCCCTAGAGAAGGCCTTGGGCATGCATGCCAAGGCCTTGCCCAAAGACCATCATGCAATCACCTCCGCGTCGGTAGGACTCGGACTTAGTCAAGCACCGGTATGCACCCAAAGGTGCCTAGGCTCAGCTAGGCACGACCAAGCACGACCCTAAAATCAAGGAGCGTTCCTAGGCTTGGATGAACCAAGTCAAGCTTGACAGTTCCTAGGCGGTTAGACAACTACCTTAGTTATGGCTCAGAGCATGACCAAGGCACGTCCAAGCAAGTCCCTAGCACATTGAAGATGTGCTTATTGACCAAGTGGTCATGGCAGTTACGAGGCCAGGTGGCAACAGAGGAGGCAAGCAGTTAGGCAACTGCTTGACTACATGGGAGTGTGATGTGGTTTACTTAGTCTTTGATGCTTGTAAACTAGGACATGTGTCCATTTGGTTATGTAACCACTTCAGGCTGTTTTCTATAAAGCCAACCCCTTATGCTTGGGGAAGCATAAGGTGGTAGAATTGTAACCCATCAATCAAATATCAGTAAAACTCTCTTTTGTGCCTATTGTTGCTTGTTAGTGTGAAATTTATTGATGTGTTGTACTAAGGTGGTCCTTAAGCACCACGGAGTGACATTGAGTGAAAAGATTTTCTTAGGGTAAACCTTCTCATTAGTGACCCCGTGACAATTGGTATCAGAGCTTCGTTTGGCGACGATGGCGACTTGAGCAGCTGTAGATCTAAGTGAGAGGGTGTCTTACTTAGAACAGTTCGAGGCAACACTCAGTGTGCAAAGGGAGGAGGCTCAGAGATTTTCCTTGGCGGAGCGAGTTGGAGGTTTGGAAGCATTCATTGCTTCGTTGGTGGCTAGAGAGGAATCTCATATGGGGATGATCTTTAGTTGGGAGACTCGTTTTGATGAGCTAGTTGTTGATGTTCGTGCGGTTAGCGAACTTACCACTAACACAACAGAGACGATTAATATGGAAGTGAGTCTTCTCAAGATGGCTATTGGTGGAACCTCAGATGTTGCGGAAGCGACAAAGCTACCTAAACCCAAAGTTTCTAAACTAAAAAATTCTTTGGTAAGCGAAGTGCAAAAGAACTAGAGAGCTTTCTTTGTGACATGGAACAGTACTTTGACACGTGGTGCGAACTCCGGATGATCAGAAGGTCATCCTAACTTCAATGTACTTGGAGGGAGATGAAAACTTTGGTGGAGAACCAGAGTTGACGATCATTGTTGTTGAGAGGCCGAAGATCATCGAGTGGGATGTATTGAAACGAAAATTGAAGGATAAATTCTTTCCTACTAATGCAGCTTGGCAAGCGAGGGAAACTTTGCGTAAGCTGAAGTGATGGCTCTATTTGGGAGTACGTGAAGGAGTTTTCTTCTTTGTTGCTGGACATTAAGAACATGTCAGAAGAGGATAAACTCTTTAATTTTACAACCGGCTTGCAAACATAGGCACAAGCCGAGTTAAGGAGGCAAGGTGTGAAGGACTTACTTGGAGCGATAGGCTGCTTCGATAGTTTTGTTGATTTCAAGACTAGTTCTTCGCCTTTAGAAGGGAAGAACAAGGAGAAAAAACCCATAAGGAGTACTCAAAAAAGGCAAAAAGAAGTCGTTTCCTTCGAAGAAGCAGACCTCAAAGCCGGCACCAAAAAGATGCACAATCCTCATCATCCTCAAAGGGTTGTTTCATTTGCAATGGGCCTCATCGAGCAGGGAAGTGTCCAAAGAAGAGAAGATTTCTGTCGTGATTGCAGAAAACACTGCTGAGACTCGGATGAACCCATTACAATTGTTGAATGCCATTCAACAAGCAAGGCCAAGCAAATCGAAGGGATTGCTCTATGTGGAGGCAATGGTGAACCAAGACAAGGTCCTTGCTATGGTGGATTCGGGGGGACAACACACTCATTTGTGGAAGATCATATGGTGAGTAAGCTAGAGCTTACACTTGCTAAAAATTCTAGTGGCATGAAGGCTGTGAATTCCGAAGCCAAGCAAATCCAAGGTATAGTGTAACATCCCCTAATCTCAATTAGAGAATATTTAGCCTAAAACCCTAATTAAGCCCCGATAAATTAGATCGGACCTAATTAGAGCCAGCAACCTTATACTCATCTTGATAACAACCTGTATATCTTGAGATTACATAAATAAAATAAAACAAACGAAGCGGAAAATTTAAAACTTTTTCGATAAACTAAGATATATAATACCGGTAAGAACATCGGTATTGAGCTCTTATTCCCACCCTGATTATTACAAAATCATAAAGCAATATAATATATATATTTATACACAACAGGAAAACTCACTGCACTGTAGAGAAGATACTAAACTCCTGACCTTCTCCTTTTCTGAGTTTTCAAGTCCTAACATACATCCACACTCTGAAAATGTTAAGGTGGGTGAGCTCCTACATGCTCAGTAAGTGACTCTCATACCAACCATCAACTACCAATTAATATCAAGGCAATGTATAACAACATGAATCAAATGCATATCTAAAGGAGCATATGAATCAATATAAACAATATATATAACAGATGCAAGTTCCTTGGTTCATTGCAATGTACCCGTGATTTGTATTTCCAATATCCGTATTTGAATTGAGTTGCCCTCTCACATCATAAAGAACCAGTCACTGGGTATCTAACCAGTTCTTGTCAATGTGCAACCAACTCATAAAAACATAGAGTCGCATTCCCTCGTCATCACTAAACCAATCGTAGCTCATCTGATTGGTTTATGACTGATGAGCCACCAACTCAATAGGAAAACATTGATCGGGATAATTCCAAAGTCTCTGGAGCGCGGTGATGGAAGGCCACCCCATCACAGTTCCAAACCCCAGGCCGATCTGTCCCGCCAAACCTCTTTCTGGATTTCATTTTCATTATAAACATTTTTATGAAACCAAAGTCAAATCATGGTACATTGCCCCATTCCCAGTCCAGTACACTACATGCTCTAATAATACTATTTTACATTGCATAATTGATAAAAGCTACGAGTCTCACTTACCTATTCTGAGCTTTCTATGTTTTACCGACTTGTACGACCCCACCGAGTCCTCCAACCTTTCCACATCGGTCCATTACCTAAAATAGACCAATTGTTATCAATTTAAATCTAATATTCATTTATTTATACTCCTAAACTAGTTCCATTTGAATCCAGAATCCCGGGATCTAGTTTCTAACTTATTATGACCATTTCACGTTTTTCGAGGTAAAAACCATGAAATAAAGTTTCCCTAACTTCCGAATTCCTCTTTTTCTATAGAAATTTCTCAATTTCTATTTGATTGGTCTAAATACCATTTTTCATATTTTTCCTTTTTTTGAATTTTCCCATAATTTCTTTCCTTTTTATTTTATTTTTATTTATTTATTTATTTGCCCTGAACGGGCCGACCGGTTGTTTGAACCGCTCGGTTTAGGGGTCGTCCCCTTCCTCACGATTTCTCTGTTTTTTGTTTTTTTTTTTTTTTTTTTCATTTTATCCATCGTTGTGGTTGGCTTTCACCCCATCCCCAGCTCGACCTGACAAGGGAGACCATTCCTTTGTCTTCACCACTCTCGGCCATGGCCGAGCTCACTCACATCTACCAAATCAGCCGAGCCCACAACAATTGGAACGACGACAACAACAACAACAAGCACATCATCTCACCTCAACGTCGTGACTTTGCCGTCCTCGAACTCCTCCCAAGCTCTCCCTTTTTCCCTCGGCTCCTTCGTCTCTCACTCTCTCATTCACTCTCTCTCATTTTCTAGATTTAACCAGGTAGAAGACGGTTTAACCTGAAAAATGACCAAAATGCCCCTCCCATTTTATCTCTTCCTTTATAACTCAATACCCTTAATGGTATTTTTACATTTTTCTAATTTTTATTATATATATATTTATATATATGTTATTATATATAAATATATATTTTTCCATATTGTCGCGTTCCTACAATTCCGTTGTGCATGCCAACGAGAACCCTTGGGAGTGCACACCACCGTACGTCCTACGTGTGTCACTCGTGCCCCCGCATATCACTTTTCGCTCGACAATTTACCATTATTTTATTTATTTTTATTTATATATATATTTTTATATATATTCATAATATATATAAATATATATTTATGCCTATAATTACACCAATAATTACATAATTCACGCCAACGAGTACACTCGGGCATCAACGTTATCCTGCGTCTCATGTGTATCATTCTCGACCCACACATGGTATTAGCCATTCCCTCATTGGTCTAGTTATTCATTTATACATACTAATACAACCCAAATAAACACAATACATCACGCAAATCCACACACGCGTTAATCGTGACAAATCGGGCTTAACCACGAGCCTAACTCAGATTAATTACTATCAGATTAACACTAATCACGTGCTTAGGGTAACGGGTCGTTATAGTATCCCCAATTTAGCAACAATTTTGTCCTCGAAATTAAGGGTACGTACAAGTCACCAATAATTTCGAAGAGTAATGGGGTTCATTATTCCATTATAATTCTCATTCCTCGCTTGTCTAGTATATTTAATTGCACCATCATAATACTAGCACCAAGCTTATTTCAACTTTAATTACTTTGAAGAATAAATGTAACCAAATTATTATTTCATTCTTCTCTTTCAGTTTAATGAAATGTGAATTACACTATTCCATTAATTTCACTTAATCCGAATCTCTATAACCCATTCATAAGTGAGATTCCCAAAAGATCCCATTTATCTTTTGATACCTCCAATAATCTATGATATTTGTTACGTTTTCTCTTTTTCTTAAGGATTGTTGTAGCTCAAGCATTGAAGAATCCACTAAGGATCAACAATATCGTATCTCCTACCTCCATTCATCCCATGACTGAATGGTAAGATTGACAATCATCATGTCTCCTACCTCTGTCCACCACAAATGAACAGTAAGGTCAACATATGTGTCTCCTACCTCCATTCCACCCATGGTGAATGGCAAGGTTAACCACACCACATTCTTATCAATCTTTTTCGATACTTGCTTGAACCTTATAGATTTCGTCAATTTATACAATACAACTTTATCCTCATATTATTCATTTCTTTTTTTATTGTAGTTATACATTACCTAATTTGCTCTATTTCCTCTGTGTAGTTCTTTATTACTTCATTCACTCTAGTACAATATCTCCCATTCTTATCTCTCGCCCCTATAGTAGGACAAGAAAGAGCATACTTCATTCTGTAACCACTCGAATTACTAAAATCATTAAAGAACTCACCCTGGTAAATCGATTCTTTCAATGATTATCATGATGAGACACAAGCTCAATCATACTCATTGAATTAGGATTAATAACACAATCTCTTCGTCAACACGAAGGAAATATATTGTATCGAGATTGAGACTGGTTTTCATTTTTTATATCAATAACTTCTTCCCTTAGTGGAGCAAGTCTCGGATCTCTATCAGAAATATTTTAATATTATACCATCTCACATCTCCTATACAACTATTTTGCTTAATCCTTTCGAGCATAACATATGCTTTCACTGACAAGAATCTTGTAGACTAGATTCCCTCATCAACTATAATTCATTATGCTGACGTCTATTTTACATTACAAAATTTATAATCTTATTTCGTTTCTCTTATCAGGTATAGACAAGAATCTATCTAACTCTTTAGGTTTCACTACTAAATATCACATACTGAATACATCTCATATCTCTTTATAATCTCACTATATCATCATCTCAACCCATTTATAATTCGTTCATATACCCAAATATGATATAGCATTATATATATCAATAATATAAAGAGATTTCTGAGATATTCAGAATCATTCTTGTCTAACCTTCCTCCTGAATCAAATTTCCATTTCAGAATTTAATATGTCCAGCAAAATTTCTATTAAAACATCTAATATGGACACTACTCATTCATAATCAATCTCTAACACATTGAGTAGTTCCAATTAGATTTCTTAATCAATTCATCAACCACATTAATTCATTTATTTAGTGAGTTCAGTCTCATTTTGAACTCCAAAGAAAGGACTGGTAATTATCAATTTCAACCTCTCAATTGATGATATGCCTGCGCAAGACTTCCCTTATTCATCAATTTTATCTATCTCTCTGATGAGATAATACTGAAAAATTCCTATTATAATTACATCTCTTGCCCCTTTCTTTCATTCAACTATTAACCATCGTCAATTACTTTATATGAGTGATTCCTCAAAGTGAATATATCATTTTTTTCTCTAGTGACTCATTTCACCTCAAATTATCTTCACTCTGACAAAAATTATTTTTTTCAAACTCTCATAGTTTGAAACTTTCCTTAATTCACATTTCACCAGTTTCACGGGTTCTCAAAATTTTCATCCATCATTTAGTGATTCCTCTAAGATATCCTAATCTTAGGAATACTAAACGACATTCATACCCTTGTACATGATACAAAGGATGCCTTGAGAAAATTGAAATATAATTTGACTACAAGAGTTGCTTAATTATACTGGATTACAAAAAAGTTATAGTTGTATCCTAATAATTTCATCCAAGTAGTTGTCTATTGACACAATGAAGCAAGATATTGTAGTAAATACATTTGACATAGTTTAGATGAACTAATATGATTGAGCAGAACCGGCCCGGTTCAGGGGTCAATAAATATATCCATAATATATATATAAATATATATATGCTTATAATTACGCAATAATTACATAATTCACACCAACGAGTACACTCGGGTGTCAACGCTATCCTGCGTCTCATGTGTGTCATTCTTGACCCACACATAGTATTAGGCATTCCCTCATTGGTCCAATTATTTATTTATACATACTAATACAACCCAAACAAACACAATACATCACGCAAATTCACACGAGTTAATCGTGACAAATCGGCCTTAACCACGAGCCTAACTCGGATTAATTACCATTTAGATTAACACTAATTACGTGCTTAGGGTAACGGGTTGTTATATATGGCCTCTAATGTTGACATTAAGGTTGGATCTTGGGAGGGAAAGATCAACCTAATAGTTGTTCCTCTAAATGATTTTGACATCATTCTAGGGAACGATTTTCTCTATTCGGGGAGTATTTTCTTAATGCCTTTTCTAAGGAAATTGTTCATTATGAACAAGTCTCATCCTTGTTTTGTACCTGCTGTTGGTAATGCTACAGGGAAGAAAAGTGACAAACAGACCCATCTATCGGCGATTCAACTCAAAGATGGTCTGAGGAAAGGGTAGCCAACCTACTTGGCAACATTCGTGGAGATGAAGCTAGGAGTTGTGGTGGAGGTCCCTGATATGGTGGCTGGTGTGCTGGAGGATTTCAAAGATGTCATGCCTCCAGAGTTGCCAAAGCATCTACCACCACAGAGAAGTGATTGAGTAACAAACTTTTGATACATACCTTTGGTACACAAAAATTGTTGGAATCCTTTTGAAAAAACATAGAAAATGTTTATGCCCAAAATCTCAATGTAAAATCATTCAAAAAATCTTAATGCAAAATCCAAAAGAGACCATTAATCATGTAACAAACGTGTGCGTCGATAAAAAAAAAAAAAAAAGTATCCCAAGTATGTTACTTATTGTAGCCTCTTTTTTTTGGAAGAGTATTATAGCCTTTTTTTAATTGAATAGCTTCATTAAAATACCACTTGTAACTTTTGTTATTATATTCTTGTCTTTCTAAATTATTTGATTGGTATCATGCAACTTTTTATTCAAAATTTGTTGAAGTGACATTTAAATAATAAACTTAAAAGCCACCTAATTACATATAATTATTAAAATAATTATTGAAATAATTTTTTTAAATCATTTTTTAATGTCGTGTCATTAGATTTGAAGTTCAAAAGTGATATAAGATACAAATCAAGTAATTTAAAAAGATGAGGATATAATAACAAATCTTAAAATGTTAGGATATTATAACAAAAACTATAAAAGTTAGAATATTTTAATCAATTTGATCCAAAAATCAATTGATTAGCAACTTAGTTCCCTTAAAGTAAAACCTTGAGTTGGCTTCAAAAGGCAAAAAAACAAAAAAACCTAGACCAAATTAGTTAAAATATTCTAATCTTTTATAATTTTTGTTATTATGTCCTAACCCTTTTTAAATTTGTTATTATATTGAAATCTTTTCAAATTGATAAATTTATATCTTAAGTCACTTTTTAATTTCAAATTTGATGAGGTGGTATCTAAATAATAAATTAATAATAATAATTATTTTAATAATTAGAGGTGATGAGGTGACTTTTTAAAGTCATTATTTAAAAATCCCTTCTTAGCGACAGAGCAATATTTTTGTTCCTATTATATATTTCAAACTAGTCGGCATCCCGTGCTACACGCCGGGCAAGACGGAATATCAACCAATTTCAAGAACAATATGACCAATTTCTCAGTATAAAACAAAAAAGAAAATATACAAACTAATAGAGAGGGCAAGAAATTCGTGACCTCAAAATAGCTGAGAACTGGGCAACATGCGAACACACCTCCCCACAGATGCATCACATTGCATGTTGGGTATCCCAATTCCCTCATCTAGTATACCTGATCGCGTAATTTGGGCTGAAACATCGAATGGTGTTTCCACAGTTAGCTCTGCCTACCAATTGACAAGGGAGCCTTGTGAGACATCCATTAATTGTGGTTCGGTTTGGAAGATGAAAGGGCCACAAAAGTCTTTATATGGCAAATCCTCCATGATCGCCTGGTCACGGAGCTTGCTCATTATAAGCGCACGCTCTCTCCTTCACTGATCTGTAAGAGATGTAATTTAGGCACTTACTAACACTACACGCCTTGCGAGATTGCCCATAAACAAGGAGAGTTTGGTGGGCTTGTGAGGGTCAGTCACTTTTTGAAGTTTGTCGAGGGTAATTAGGACATTTCACCCTAACTTAAGGGTTAAAAACCTATTGGGTGTGTCTATTAGTACCCCATTTTTTTGCTTCTTTTACTCCATTCTTGTAAAATGACCCAACTATCTCTCCATATAAAAATTTTTTACTCACGCATACCCCAGTCACCCCACTTACACAAACTGTGACGGCCCCAATTTCCCCGTGCAATTGGGTACGCCCAGCCTAGACCCGTACAAGCCCCGAGTCATCACTCGACAACTTGACGAGCCTAGTCAGTCTTCAATTTAGTCAGTTTAATAATTTATGAAAGAGTTATTGCAATAGTAAACAACGGAAGACTAAAACAATTATAACAAAGGGGAAATAACTCAATCAAAGGAAGTAGAGGAATTCTATAAGTGTGGAAAACCCCGGGTATTCATGTACAATTCGAAATGCAAAGGTACATGATACCAATCTCATCAAAATTTGCCGAGTTTAATAATCTCAAAGCATATATATATAAAACGATATACATAAAAGCAAAACATAAGGAAGCCTATAAAATAGTCTCCAAATCCAGCCGCTAATCCTCACAATAGATCCCCAGCGGGGTCCCTTGCCCTTGTCGCTCTCCGCCCTATCACCCGCACCCACCGTCACAAACTAGACGGTGAGTAACTGAATAAAATCGTATGTAATGCCAGAAGAAGATAACAGTAATTCATGATAATACAAATAAAACAGTCTAAATATCATGCGGTATTAAATGACAGGAATTTAAATAGATAAGATGCATGATAAACAGACTAATAGATATCAATCGAAAGTCAAGTGTGTTCCAAGGAATCAAAAGAGGCTCATAAGTGGTCTAAACCATAGCATAACGGCGAAGACCTCGCGAGGTCTTCCCAGGCATCGACACAAGCGAAAGCACAGCTATGACTGGAAAGGACTCAAACCCATCCACCTAGTACTCGGTGTCACACGGTCACTAAGGGTGGTCACACACTCGTGCGCACGAGTGCCCGCGTTTTATCCCTCTAGTGCAGGTCCTAGTACTTTCGAGACGAAACACTTACGCCGGGAAACACACAACAAGGAATGGAATGAAATACCAATAATAGAATATAATAAGACTGAATAAATGATAATGAATCACATGACATTTTCTTACTGGCTTACAAATGTACAAATGTTTTTTAAGGCAATTGTACTTACCTGACTAATCGCAACCCGTATACATTCTCACGTTCCTAATGCGTATCCCCGAGTTTCTCGCTACCTTCTAACAATTGCCATTGCATCTTGGTAGCGGTTGTATATATCTCTAGGGCTCCCATTATATGATGATGGAAGAATAGTTATTTTACTCTATCTGCACATGCTTCTCCAACATTTGTTGCATCTTGCAAACCTTGGTATAGTTCAGATCGAAGAGTTTTTTTGTAGTCTTTTAGATACTTCAATCTCAATGATTCAATTTTCACATACATGTCTACTGCATATTATTGTAGAAGACATCCACCGTAAGCAATAATGAGATCGATGGTAGGATCTCGATATGAAAATGTTAGTTTCTTGTCTTAAATAGTGTTGACTTTTAAATTGTTAATGTTATATTTCTCAATTATCTAACTCCCTCCCTCAATTATATAACGTTATAAATAGAGGTTATATTTCTAAAAAAATAATTAGACGTTATAAATGGACGTTATAATTAGACGTTATAATTATAACGTTTTAAATAGACGTTATATTTATAACGTTTTAAATAGACGTTATATTTCTCAAAAATAATTAGTAACGTTATAGACGTTAGCGTGATTGAGGGAGTAGTAGTTAAGGGAGAGATCAAATAGGTGAGGGAGTAAATCGATTTTAATTAAAACTTGCAAAACGTTGCTTGAAAATAATAATTTTTATTTTATAGTCCGTACGTTACATATTTAACCAACTCCCATGTTCAAACGATGTTCCTCGGTCCGTTTTTCCTTGTTCCGACTCTCGTAACTCGCGTAGTCTCGCCTTGTCTCGCCAACTAATTAATTAAATTAATTAAAAATTCATTTATTTGTATGTTTTACTTGTTTTTCTCCCCCGTTTAACTAGTCGAAACCTCACTCAATTAAATATCGCCCGACCGGCTCGAAACCCATAAAATACTAAAATACTAATACACCCAATCAAAGAATCATAAAATCACTTCGGTGTCAACTCCCGAAGTTCGAAATATTGTCCAGTATTCACGTAGCCGGGTTACAATCCTGACAAGTGTAACACAAATCAGTTAAAAATTTGGGGTTGTTACACTCCAGTCACCACTTTCTCTAACTGCACTCTTACCACCAATTCAAATCTAACGAAATTCGAGCGAAAATTCATTGATTCGATGTCGTAGGTGCATTCTTCATCTCGTTTAGTGTCAATTTTGTAGTTTTTTGAGGCTTTTTTTCCTTTTTAAGTCGATATTGTTGGTGGTTTTGTTGTTGGGTTTAAGGCTTTGATTTGGAGCTTGAATCTTACATTTGGGTACAAAGTTTTCACGAAATCAAAAATATCCAGCGATTATGAGCAAAACCCACTATTCTTTTTGTCATTTTCATGTATTTTTAGGAGGTTTGAAAAAAAAATTGTTCGTCGTTGTCGCGCGTTGTTTGGACGCACAAGGTCAACAACTCTTAAGAGGTGTCGGACGCAAAGGGCCAACATCTCTTAAGAGGTGTTAAACCAAACAGGGTCGACACCTCTAAAGAGGTCTCGGTTAGATCCCTCCATCGCCTATTGAAACTGAGTTTTCTTCACAATGTCGGTCAGATTCAACCGATACCTCTTTAGAGGTGTCAGTCGAATCCGACCGTTACCCCTTTAGAGGTTGTAGTCAAAGTCGGCCAACACCTCTTTATGGGTGTCAGCCCTGTGCGACCAAATTCTGCGAGCGACATTTTTTCATTTCTAGGACACATCGCGACTACATTCGACCTTGTTCAACGAAAAAACTCTCCTACAACACTTGATGATCTAGTATAAAGTGTTATATAATGACTAAAATCGAAAAATATAGATAATTGAGGGGGGTGTTGGGCTGAGGGGGATGGGGTATGCCAGTATAGGTGAGCAAGGGTATTGTTAGAATTTTGAAAAAAATCGAGGTAAATTAAGTAAAATGTGGGGTAAACAAAGTAAAAATTCAAAAATAGGGTAAAAAAAGTAAAATGTGGAGTCTGAATAGCCTGACCCAACCTATAGGGTATTGGACTATTTTTCAATTTTCGTTTGCATTTGAACTTTTTTGTCAAATTTTTATATAAAAAATGATAAAATATTCACTTTGAACGCACGTCTTTATCTTTTAACTACTATTTCTTGATCTCCTCATACGTAGGTTGTATATATGACAAAATACTATAAACTGTTAAAAGATAAGAGTGTGCGCCTAAAGTATGAGTTGAGAGGATGTTAGATTATCATTTTCCTTTTATATATATACAGTTAAAGCATCTTTGGATATAACAAAATATAGATTTTTCTAGAATAATATGTACGCTTACTAATTAGTATCTTTTACTTGAGCATTGCCCACACAACATAGATTTTTTCTGTTGAGAATCCATTTGCGCCTCCATACCTAGTTCTTCAGACCACTCAGAGCTTCAGCTCCCTCTCTAATGGCGGACAAGCTAGCTCTCCCTCTCCTCCTCCCGGGCCCCTCCCCTCCCAACAAACCCGTCTTGTATGAGCAATTTCCCCTCACTCAAGACACTCACCCCAAGAATCCCCCTTCGCGCACCTCACCCAATTCCCCTCTCAAAACCGAACAATCGCCGCCGCCGCTGGTCATGTCGAAAAGGGTTCGTCTTGGAAAACACAGGGACCCCAATAGAGGAAAACCATGGGCGCTTGAAGGGTTGTCGTCGAAAGGTCAGGAAATCTTGCACACCCTACTTAGTTTTGAAGATAATGGTGTTAGAATTGATGGGTATTTAGTTCAGCTAGAAACACAACTGGGCTTTGATTTGGAGGCATTGAGGGTTGATCTTTTGGGAGTAATCAAGGGTTTGGGGTTTCATAAGCGGCGCGAAATGGCATTGAATGTGTTCAAATGGATGCAGAGTCATAAAGATTTTGGGCTTCTTTTGAAAGGCCCTGTTGTTGCTGTGATTTTTACTATTTTAGGAAAGGAAGGTAGGGTTTCCGACGCAGATGCTTTGCTTCAATGTCTTAGTATTGATGGGGTTGCAATTGATGTTTATGCTTATACTTCTATGATTACTGCTTGGGCTGCTGTTGGGCGGTATAAGAAAGCGGTATCGATATTCGAAGAGATGGAGAAGGAGGGGTGTCAGCCCACATTGATAACTTACAATGTGGTTCTCAATGTGTATGGGAAAATGGGGGTTCAGTGGAGTAAGATTCTCGAATTGGTTGACCGGATGAAGGGTCGCGGCGTGCATCCTGATTCTTACACTTATAACACTCTCATTAGTTGTTGTCGCCGAAGTTGTTTGTACGAGCAAGCAGCGAGGATTTTTGACGAGATGAAACTCGCTGGTTTTGCTCCTGACAAGGTGACTTACAATACATTGTTGGATGTTTATGGGAAATCTCGGCGTCCTAAGGAAGCAATGAAGCTCTTGAAAGAGATGGAGAGGAATGGGTTCTCTCCAAGCATTGTGTCTTACAATGCTTTGATTTCTGCTTATGCTACTTATGGACTCTTGGATGAAGCACATGAGATAAAGCACCAAATGGTGGCGAGGGGCATCGAGCCTGATGTTGTCACTTACACTACTCTTTTATCTGGGTACGAAAGGGTTGGGAAGGATGATTCAGCAATGAAGATGTATGAGGAGATGACAAGCAGAGGATTTAAGCCGAATATATGCACTTATAATGTTCTTATTAAAATGCATGGTAACCGCAGGAACTTTGCGGAAATGATGAGAATATTTGAGCAGCTTAAGAGTGGTGAATGTACAGTGGATATAGTTACTTGGAACACACTATTGGGTGTCTTTGGGCAGAATGGAATGGCTTCTGAAGTTGCTGGTACTTTTAAGGAAATGAAGAGAGCTGGATTTATTCCAGAGAGGGACACATTCAACACCTTAATTAGCGCTTACAGTAGGTGTGGATCACTAGATGAAGCTATGGCCGTGTATGAGCGAATGCTGGAAGCGGGGTACATTCCAGAACTTTCCACCTACAATGCTGTATTGGCTGCATTAGCTCGCAAGGGACGGTGGAAAGATGCGGAGAAAATATTTTCTGAAATGAAGGATGGGAATCGTTGTAAACCCAATGAACTCTCTTACTCTTCTTTGTTGCATGCCTATGCCAATGCCAAGGCTATCGAACAGATGTGCACTCTCTCAAAAGAGATATATTCCGGCCCCGTTGAGCCGCACCCCCTCCTTCTAAGAGCCCTTGTTCTCGTCAACAGCAAGAGTAATCTTCTGGTGGAAACAGAAAGAGCTTTCTTGGAGTTGAGAAATAGGGGATACTCTCCTGATAGAACTACTCTCAATGCGATGATATCTATCTATGGGAAGAGGAAGATGATTGCAAAAGCTAATGAGATCTTGCACTTCATGAAGGAGAGCGGATTTACTCCTTCCGTGGCGACCTATAATAGCTTGATCTATATGTACAGTCGATCAGGGACCTTCGAAAGATCAGAAGAAATCTTAAGAGAAATTCAAGCAAAGGGTTTGAAACCTGATCTTATCTCCTACAACAGCGTCATTTCTGCCTATGCAAGAAACGATCAAATGCAAGATGCATCGAGAATCTTCTCAGAAATGAAAAATTCAGGATTCCATCCTGATATCATTACATATAATATTTTCATTTCAAGTTATGCGGCACGCTCAATGTTTGTGGAGGCTATTAATGTGATCAAATGCATGATTGAGCAGGGTTGTAGGCCAAACCAGAACACATACAATTCAATTGTGGATTCCTATTGTAAGCACGGTAAAAGAGATGAAGCAACCTTGTTTGTTCATGACCTACAAAAGCTTGATAGGCGTATTTCCAAGGAAGAACGGGATTTGCTGCTTGAACGAATAAGAAATCAATAGTTGGGCGAGTTAGACCTTGAACATTATGGATGCTTGGTCAGCTGGCGTCTCTTTTTGTAAGATTATCTGGTTTTTTTTTTTTCACACTATATTACTTATACATGGATGAGTAAAAATGGATACAGCTACTAATCTGCCACTTCTTGTCAATCTGGTGGTAAGATTTCCGTCTTTGGCAACATTATGCCTGTATAGTGCTCTCAGTATATGCAATTGATAGATGACTATTGTTAATTTTCTATGTCGACTTTTTATTGCATAGAAGTAGTGTCACTGGTCAAGCCATGTAAAACTCAGTGCACAAAACTTTTGATATAACGATGTCGTGCTTGGTACTGTTGTAGAGATGCAATTTGAGTTTTCCGTTTTCATTTATTTTCAGAGTGGTCCTTGCTCAGACTTCTTCATTGATCTTCTACAAAGCTTATAAGAAGCTAAAACCCTCCCTAATGTATTTTCTTCATGCATAATGCTTGAACTTGAATGTTGTTTTGATTCCTATGACTGGAAAAAACCAAGTCACATATTGCACATAATTTAAAGAAGTTGTAGTTTTGATAAAAGAAAGGGTTATAGCATTTGTTGGTAGGTCAATCTTGGTAAAATATGGTTACGAATAATGCTTCGAGACGCCCTATAGTTCCGTATCGAAATATACTATAAACTTGTCTGTATTATCAATAGTTCATTTTGACAATCAATTTGGATGGCTCAATTAGTTTGGTACGGGGTTTGAGAATAAGAGGTCATGAGTTCGAACCCCATTGGGAGCAAGTTGTTTTTTTCTTATAAAAAATAAAATAAAATAAAAAAATAGTTCATTTTCATATGCATTTGTATGTGCAATAAGTGTCCAATACTCCAATCTGCAAGTTAAGTTGGCAGTGACCACATACAGCAAGAGAGCAGAAACAAGAGTTTTATTTACACATCTATGTAATTCATGTGTTCCTGCGCAAGGAAGAACATGATCTAGTTCCTATTTTTTTCAGATACAAGTCCATGTTTAAGAGGGAACATTGCTATCTTGATGTTCTTGTCTTTTATGTCATCGACGATATCTGCTGCAAAAGCGATCCACTGTCACCAAATAAAATCACAAATTAATGAGAGATAAAGAAATAGAAGTTAAAAACATATTCATTACATTGAGTATCTCATCTCCGTATTTTTCATTATTTGAAACCTATGAGGTATAGAGCTCTTAAATCAAAAATTTTCTTGAAGCGGATAAACAGTCCCCAAATCTTGCTTCTTGTACCCCGTTACTTCATCCAACAACAACAACAACAGTCCCAAATTAATTAAGGTCGGTTATATGAATCAAATTCTTTCCTTGTGCTCGATTAATTCATCGTACCCGAGTTTTTAAATTTCTTTTGCTTCAAATACCTCACCCCACCCCACCCCCACATGCACACCCACGCCCACACCCTTCAATCCTCTCAATTTCTCGATTTTAACTAGGGGTGGGCATTGGTCTCCACAAAACCATCCAAACTATCCAAACCACCCAAACCACATAATTTGGTCTGATTTTTTAAATTCGTAGTTTGAGGGTGGTTTAGAAAACTTGAAAACCACAATTTCGCAGTTTGGTGATGATTTTTATTTTTAGAAAACCGCAGTTCACCAAACTGAATGACATTTTAAGAATTTTTATAAATTTATACCTAAAACCTTAAACCCATAACTGCAGTAAATAAATCTTATTGGAAATTTTAATTCTTATTAAAACCTTATCATGCTGCTTACTTTTTGTTTTATTGTAGAAACAAAGCTTTTTAATGTTGTTTTAACTTTTGAAATGAACTTAATTAGAGTCTTAGACTCATATATAATTTTGATTGAGTTATTATGTTTCATTGTGTATTTGGTACATGGCCATATATAGACATGTTTTTTGTTTCATGTGTTTGTTGATAGACATGTATGGAATGTACAAAATCTTTTTTCTTTTTTGTTGAAATTGTGTTGTAGGAAAACTGCAAAACCAAATTAACCAAACTGGGAAAACCGTGGTTGGTTTTGTTGCAGATTTGAGGGTTTGCAGTTTGGTGGTGGTTTGCAAAACTAGCAAACCGTGAAGCCCCGATTTTGTTGCAAATTTTCACTACCAAACCGCGCTTTGACCACCCTTAGTTTTACCAATTGTAGAGCACTTGTACTAGGTTGGAAGTACCTTAGGAATGTTTTTTTCAACGAACAAGGTCAGATCTTGTCTCACAGTGCCCTAGAAATGAGGAAGTGTCGCTTGTAGGTGTCGGACGCACAGGGTCATTCGTTCAACTCCCATCGAGACCTTCTAAAGAGGTCTCGGTCACCTTCCATCGATATTAGGAAGCGGTCATGGTCTCGATAGGAAATGGAAGGGACCAACCAAGACATTTAAAAAGGTCTCGGTGGGTGTCAGTTGAGACGTCTTTAGAGATCTCGGTGGGAAAGAGGTCTCGACCTTGTATCCGAGACCTGCTGGCGATAAGAACAAACAAAAAAATTTTAAAACTCCTAAATAATACATGAGAATGACCAAAAAAATAATGTTTTTTGCTCGGAATTGCTTGATATTCTCGATTTCATCGACATTTTTTGTACTCGAAATGCAAGATTAAAGTCCCAAATCGAAGCCCTAAACCCAACAACAAAAATACAAAAATGGACTCCAAAACAAGAAAAAAAAACTCAAGAAAACATAGAAATCGATGAAAAGATGTTAGAAATACACACACGATGTCGAATTGATGTGGTTTTGCCTGAATTTTGTCAAATTTGGGTCAAAGGAAAGAGTGCGATTTGAGAGTATATGGTGAGCAGTGGGGTATGGGTAACCACACACCCTTTTATATGGAGAGGCAATAATGTCATTTTGCATAGGAAAAAAATAAAAAAAATTTTGGGGTGCGTTTAGCAAGAAGTGGGGTTTGTTTAGCCGCATCCTGTTTTTTTTACACTTGACATGAACTCCAGGACACAAGGATACACATTTTACTGTTCTTAATGAATTCACGATGAAAAGCTGAGATTTCTTCAACTCGGCATCCCTGAAGATTTTACATGTTTGAAGAGTTTTGCATCTTCTTTGCTTTAGAAATTTTAAGTTGGTCATCTCCGCCGAAAGAAGTACATAGCTATCCACTGCTTCCATTGAATCTCAGTTAGCAATAGGTTTAACCAACTTGCATCAGTAAGCCCGAAAGAAGAACCATCTTGGAGCAGCCCTTCGGGTCTCTTGCTCTAACCTCATCAACTTTACTTACCAGTAAGTTAGTAACCTCTGCAAGAACAACGTCCATCCTTGAAATGATGGAAGCGATTTGAATCTCGCAATACAATTTCTTTCATGAACATTTTTGACATGAATTTGGCAACTTCATGGCAATCACCACAAACTCTCAAATTCTTCGTTACGCGTACTGTCTTGCCGGGTGGTAAACCCAAGATTCCATAGGCAATGGCCAACTTTTCAGTATGCCCACAGAGAGCTGCTTCCTTCTCCATGTCAGTTGCATTTATCAAGGCATACCTCTTGTTTAGAAGGAAACCTTCAAGCTTCATCCTCATTCTCACTTTCTCCAATAATGACTCAGTCTCCTTAGCACGGGGATGCGACCTGTCTCCCGCAACGAACACATGAACTTTGCTATTCATCTCTATCCAGCTGCAACCTGCAGGTTTCTTTCTTATCCCGCAGCGAGCAATCTGTTCCCTTAATTTCTTCACCCTCTCCCACTTCTCCGCCTCAGCATAGATATTGGCTAGAAGAATATAGAACCCTGTATTCTCAGGTTCTAGCTCAAAAATCCTTTCTGCGACTTTCTCCGCAAGGGTTACATCTCGGTAAGACCTGCACCCACAGAGCAATGCCCCCCATACTGTCGAATCTGGTTCAATTGGCATCTTCTCGATAAACTTGTACGCCTTAGTTAACCTACCAGCACGGGCAAACAGATCCACCATACAAGCATAGTGCTCCAACTTGGGCTCAATCTTGTATTCATTCCTCATGATGTTGAAAAATCTCCATCCTTCATCAACCAATCCTGAATGGCTGCATGCATACAAAATAGCAATAAATGAAAAACCATCCGGCTTGAATCCCGATTCTCGCATCTCAATGAATACATCAATCGAATCTTTTCCGCGCCCATGCATTCCGTATCCAGCAATCATTACAGTCCAAGAGACCAGGTCCTTTAAAAGCATTCTATCAAAGAGCAAGCGTGCAAGACGTAAAGCCCCGCACTTGGCATACATGTCAATGAGAGCATTAGATACATAAGGATCAGATGAGAACCCACGCCTCAATGTGCTTGCATGAACCTCTCTCCCTCTCTGTAGAGCTGATAAGCTCGCGCATGCTGGTAGTATACATGACATGGTTACACCATCTGGCTTAAACTCTTGCTGCATTTTCATAAATAGATCAATTGCTTCATTTGGAAGGCAATTCTTTGAGTAACCTCCAATCATCGTATTCCATGATATAATGTCTCTGAAAGCCATTTGATCAAAAGCTTGTTGAGCATCCATCATGCTTCCACATTTCGCATACATCTCCATGAGAGCATTACCAACAAAAAGATTTGATTGTAAGGAACCTTTAATAATGAATTTGTGAACGGCCTTTCCTTCCTCTAGTAAACCATTACTAGCACAGGCATGGAGGACACTGGTAATCGTATATGGATCAGGTTCTACACCTTCTGCTTCCATTCCTCGAAAGAGTTCAATTGCAACACCACAACGCCCCTCTCGAGCATATGCTGAAATCATCGACGTCCAAGACACCACACATCGCTTATCCATCTTTGAAAATACCTGTGTTGCGGAACCTAAATCACCACATTTTGCATACATATCCATCAAACTATTATTAAAATTGACCTCTCCATCAAACTTATGACCCTTAATGGCATGCCCATGAATTGCCCTGCCCAGCAAAAGCATGCCCATTTCTGCACAAGCTGGTAGGACACTTACCATTGTAGCTAAATCCACTTCAACCTCTCTAAACCTCATCTCACTGAAAACCTCAACCCCTTTCACCGCAAGTCCATTCGACACAAACGCATTTATCATCGAATTCCACGAAATAACATCTCTATCAAACAATTCATCAAACACTTGATGAGCACTTTCAATTCTCTTACTCTTAGAGTAAAAAGAAATCAGTGAATTCCCAACTGTATTATATGAATCAAAACCCAATTTCAACAAACACCCATGAGCCTCTTCGCCTCCCGCGACACTCCCTAAACCCGCAAAACACTTTAACACACAAGTAAACGTGTAAGAGTTGGGCTGAACCCCTATTGTCCTCCTCATTTGCTTAAACAAACAAATACTCTCTCTAAAATTCCGGATTTTTGCATACTCGTTGATCAGAGTGTTCCATAGGAACACTTCCTTATAATTTCCGATTTCATCAAAAACACGTCTCCCCTCTCGCAAATCGCCGCAATTTACGTACATTCGGACTAATTTTGATCCCACAACCTCGTCTACTACAAGCCCAGACGACTTAATCAAAGAATGAACTCTCTTACCATCTTCCAAAGACAAGTTTTCAGTGCAAAGTTGTAAAACTGTACAGTAAACATTCAACTCAAGCTGGGATTTTGGAGCTTTGTAAAGCAAATTTAGTGCGTTTTCGAGATTACCCAGTTCGCAGAGTCTGGAAATTCGCGCTTTGTAATCGATTTTGGTTTCGAGAGTCGCAGAGGCTGTAGTGAGAGTCGGAGAGGATTTGAAGCAGAGAAGCGCGTTTTGTTGTCTTCGATGGTATGATTTTGAGGTTTGGTTAGGTGGAGGAATGATGCATAGGCTTGTGGTCGCTGCCGAGAAATCCATGATTTCGGAGTTCTTCTTGGTAGAAGTTGAGATAGATTTACAAAGGCAAAATATATTGTTTTTGGGGACTTACTAAAAAAGTAATGTTTTTTTTTTTTTTTTTTTTTTGACAAAATTAAAAAAGTAATGTTATTTTCTCAAAAAAAAAAAAAAAGTAATGTTATTTTTTAAAAAAATTCATCAAATAGGGATGATTTCTTTAAAGTTACAAAAGTAATGTATTGTGTGTTTTGAGAAGGCGTTATTGAGGAAGGTGAGTATGACGTGGCACATTGATTACATGAATTACTCATTTTCAAAAAGAGTCATTTGAACAAAATATTAATTGTATGATTAACTCCTATTGAAAATGAGTAATTCATGTATCTCTACACTCCACCGAACCCTAGCCCCATAAATTAAAAATACTACACATACATCAACCCAAACCACACTAAAACATGTATTGGCATGTGTTCCACACTAAATAGATGCACATATAGACGACTCACACACCAATGTGCGTTTCGGTATGTCCGTATAACATTCCTCAAACCTAACACCATTTTTATTGAATTCCTCTAACAATTAATTTTTCAAGTACGCAACACAACGAAATTGATATTTTACCTTCACCTTTATGCACACTGTTAGGGAAACATGCATCATAAGTAATTCATGATAACGAAAATGCAAATGACATAATAGCAAAGCCAAATTGAAAAACCCAAAAAATTGCATCGATTACTTTGAAAGAGATAATTAGTTTGGAGATCTTACAGTTAATTCAAGTTTTTCCTCATAAATAAGGGAACTAAAAATTGGATCTCATTGTAACTTTAGCACTTGATTGCCTTTATCTCCATCTCCATCTCCATCATAGATGAAAATTTGCATACAAGTAAGAGAAAAACAAATAGCAAAAAAAACTCGAACAAATATACAAATTCAAGAAATTACCATGACATCAACTCATACAAAGGTATGATGCAGTTCTATCGACATCGACGTTGCTCCTCTGTGAGGCAAACCGGACGTACTATATTTCGACCTGGATTTCTCCGTGCTTGTACGTCCGGCTGAGTCTGTTGAGCTCGGTGAGTCGATTGATTTTCTTCCTCGTGTTTACTCGATTCACCTCTACTACTAATGCTATCAAAGATAGGGGGTTAAACCATTCCGACATAGTGGCTTCCTATATGTAGTTGGGTGAAAGGGAACATGAGGTGCATGCCTAATAAGTGCATGAATGAGCTATCTCCACTATATGACATATTGTAATTATAATATGGCGGAGTAAATGGACTTGACATGTATTGAGGTAATGAACCTTGCATTGAATATATAGGCATTATATAGTCCATGTAGGAAGATGATGACCCAAGTGTATATGGATCGAAATGATAAGGATGAATACTCATGCTCGGAGCCCTAGGTACAAACATATGAGCTTCAGGTTGCATTAGGGGCGGTAAAAGTAGTATACCCATGAGAAGAAGGACGTGTCTCACTAACAATCTTTGTCGTTCTTGGTCTTAGATGAGTTGGAGGTGGTGGAGGAGAACGTCTGCTCTCACCTACAGTTTATGTCCTTGTTATTTTTCTTCTCCTTCTTTATTTACTAGGCTTTGATCCTCTTCTTTCTTTTCTTCTTGAGAAGCTTCATCATCTATTTCAGCTCAACTACATTTTCATCATTCCACATAGTAGTTCTCTGTCGTCATCTTTATCTAAGATTCTAATGCCTTCATCAAGAGCATCAATGCCTTGATTGGTCCCTTCATCAATGAACACTCACCACAATTGACGCACAAATGTAGACTGATATACAAAAAATAAATGTTAGTTAACAATTTAAAATATGACTCATGAGGATAACAACATAATAGTTTCAAGCTTACTACATATTCGCAAAGAGCTCCGTCATGTCCAATGAATCGCCTGCTGATAGATTGGTTCCACTTTATGTACTCTTCTTGATCATGTTCCCCTTCTTGTTCCATTGTGGGTATGGTTTTACCACGATTTTCCCACAACTCTATATATCTTCTATGATACACTACCCAATTTTATTGAAGGCATCCTCTCAATTGGACGCGGTGCAGTCGTGTGTCGAAATCACAGTTAGGTGGCATGACTGTGTCATTCCGAACTGTCTCATTACCCTTTGCAGTCGATGCCACCCGACTATATGGAAACAAATTAAAGGACATGTTGAACGCCAGCTCCCATGACCTTAATTACAAAAGTGTGGAAGTGACTCGAGGACATCAGCGTATGGTTGCCATTCCACAACATTCTCCCTCTGCGTGTCAAATGCATCACGATATGAAGATACAACGTGTGTGGAAGTCCTAGTAATCAAAAATGTAACTATCCATCTGTATACAAAATAATAAATTAGTCATAAATTAAAAATACGCAATGAATAATTAAAAATAATATGAGAAACATTTTTACTACCAATATCCCAGAGGAACTTCATTGGGTTTGATTACTCTATCAGATGTTCGAGTTCGAGCTCTAGGAACAGGCCGGCGCTTTCGTGCTATAAATGGAAACCTATCTTAGACCCGTAGTTGTATAAAAATTGACGCACCAACAACCTCATGCACACCAGAGCGAGATCTGTGGCACAACTCCCTGTATAAATAAGCCAAACATGCACTTCCCCGACTATATTGTCCAACTTGTTTAAAGGTCCTCGTGATGAGTTGGTATATACCTTATTTTGTGTTTATTTACATTATTATGATGCATCAAAGTCTCCAAATATAGCTAATAAATGTTTATTTTTATTATTTGTAAGTTTCCTTTGGTGTTTGATAAAAAAATAATAAAAATGGGGCCTTGTGAAGTATTTTTAGTGATTCACTTCGTAAAACGCGCATTTGATTACTCCCCATCACCATATCAGCTTAAGGCAAGGGCATGAATGACTTTTCACACAATTTTAGGGCTTTGACCGAGCCTCCTTACTTGTTGGCCGAACAATCTTTGACCGAGCCTCCTTACTTGTTGAACAATCTTTGACTGAGCCTCCTTACTTGTTGACCAAGTAATAATCTATGACCTGCGTTTTTGGCTTCTCTCTCATCCAGGCAACACAATAGAAGGCTGACACTCTCTCTATATATTTCAATCCTCTCCACCAACAACTGCATCTTCTTCTTCACCAAAAACTTTGGTTTTTCATATTTTGATAGTTTAGGGGTTGTTTTTCCCGAGCTCGCCTTCGGGTGACGCTCGGGGACCCTAGTTTAGTTGTATTTTCATGCTTTCTTAAGTGTAGCATAGAGTAAGATAGATTGATAGATTCGACAAAAGATGAGATCAAATTCTCCATGACCTTGGGGCCGAAGACCATTGAATTTGATTTTCTCATGAACTCCCTTTCTTTAATATTTTTGTTTATATATTTTTGAGACTTGATGTGCTTATTCGAATGTTTTATGTTGATGAATCATGTTTAGTTGCATTTCTTGTTCTACTTAATGTTATTTTTAGTGATCCATACTCTATGCTTTGATTGCATTAATCACAAGTCATTGAAATTAAGAAGAGATAGTCACTAAGACATCGGGGCTATCGAACCGGAGTTGAACACTAGAACTTAATATGCTAGGGTACACCAACCGGTTGCCTAAACTTTGAGAGACCTTATAGGGGTTTGAACTTAATGCTTTGATGTTCTTACGCTGCTCGCACAGACCTGTTGTAACTACCCATTTTCCAATAGATCGTCATAGGGGCCAATGTGGGCCCATAGTCTGGCTTACCAAGCGCCGCTATGCCTCACATTGAATAAAATCCACCTTTTTATTATTGTTAACCTCATTAAGCCACCAGTTATTGTTTAAGTTATTATTGAATTTAGTTCATCAATTAAAAATCATTTTCAAACCTTAAAATATTAGCGGAAGTCTTACAAACATATTATCTCTGATAATAATAATCAAATTGTGTGATATAAACCATAAACCTAGTGTGGAAAACCTACATGATAAGAACACCTTTGATATCAATAAGAACACCTCTGATATCTCAAAATATCAAAATATACAAGGTTCAACAATGTCTCACAATCCCAAGTTCCCAAAATGAAACTAAAATATATATAATACAAATGTACAAGTTGGGCTTACAGTCTCTAAATCAACAGTACTCCGGTAGCTTGCCCTTGCCTCGACTTGTACTAAGATTTGCACTTAAGCCATCATAAAAGGCAGATGATGAGTCCAGAGTGATTATTCCCAAGGAAATTAAGTGAGCAATATTGAAAGTAAATACTGAAATTTAAATAAAGCTATTAAATAAACATGCGGAAATAAATATAGGCAATTGTGATCATTGCATAGATAAATAATAGGGAAAGCTCAAAGTGTGTTCCTAGAGCCTAGGGCCAGACTAGCGCCATAATGCAGACTCTTCCACAGAATATTGCTGGCGAGTCTCACTTAAGCAGGACCAGTATCTTGATCCGCTATGTGGTCGACGTAGTACCTACGACGCACCCATACATGCCCTGACGCGATTCTTGGGTCGAACTATCCATCGAGATTCCCTGACATACATACTGGAATGGCACGGAGGGAGCCCTACTCAACGTCCGCCCATTAAACCACAATCCAATAATAGAGTATTGAAAGACAAAAATTGAATTCAAAAGCCAAAGTAAGTAAATACTCAAATAATTTCAGTTGGGATACTACACACCTCAAACTGCACTCCAACTAATCTAAATGCCATCCAATTTACGCCCCAAAACACGTGCAATTCCCCTGTCAGTCAATCCAAGTTTAATAATTGAAGATACTTCGTAAATTCCCTAAATTCGAAATCCTAATTTGAATCCATTTTGATCAATTTAAATCCCCATTTAATTGATTATAATCCTCCAATAAAATCTCAATTAAACACATTTTAGAAAATTCATTTTTTAAAATTTTTATTTGATTTTCTGTGTCAGACACCGCAGGTGGCGCCGATGTGTACAACATTCCCACGACGTTCCTTACGGTGTGCTGGATGTCGTGACCCATGCCGCCAAGAGGAAAACCCTACGACGTGAAATAAAACGTAGGTTGTGTTATGGTCTCTGGTTTGGACGCCGCATGTGACGTCGTGGGAGTTTCCTCCCCAGGCGCCCCTGATGGCGTTTAAACCAGTGATGCCCATTAGAGGTTTTCAAGCCCCTCGACATGTCGCCGCGGTGCGAACCCATCCCAACATTGCATATAATCATCTAGAAAATATATACAACCATAAACCCTCGTTGGAACTTGTCCGAAACCAAAACTTCGACAAACACTGATAAAACCCTATTTTTCTTTTCCAAGTCCAAAACAACACCCACTTAAAAAAAAACCTCTACAAATGCTTCATTACCACCACAACATCCATAACAACACCTCCACAACCGGTGTGCTCAAAATCCAATCCCCGAAACCCACGTAAAGCCTATAAAAATACACCCGATACGTAGAGAATGAGATGGAGAGTAAGATTCTAACCTCGGATCGTCGATTCGTCGTCATTGGTGCTCCAATTCACCTCTTGAACTTCACAATCCCTATTCCAACCCCTCCAATTGTCGGACTGGATGAGTAGATGTGAGAGAAAAGGTGATGAGGGGTGTTTAAGCCAACATTTTATACCCCTAAATGATTCCCCATCACTTGTAAATCCCAATGCACATCTAAGGGACCAAATGTAGGTCAAATAGTCTAGCAAAAGTGACTTAGAATGGTGACACTCTTCCCTTGCCTTGCCTTGCCTTGCTCAAATAAAACAACTAACCTTCGGGTGTTCTGATACCCGACTCCCGCACGTACCCTCACGTCTCCCGCGTACTCTCGCATCATGAACGCATATACGCCATTATTTATTATTTATTAATTGTATTTTATCATTTTTCATGTGTATATGACTACCCAACCTAGTGTATTGTCATTTGCCTATTCGGTACATACGTTTGCATGCTAATCGGGCGAATACCCATCATACTATCTCGCACGTCAATAACATAATAATTTACACACATTGTGATGCCAATAACCCTAATAACACATAAACATCACAAATTAAGGTACAACAACACTAAAAATTACTATTTACCTAGCTCCAGTGCGCTCTAGCTTATTTACGGGTCCCACGAGCATCTGAGTTGTCAGCCATGTCTGTAACCACGTCATCAATAATGACGAATTAACTTCGAGCCATTACAATTCTTCCTAACTAGATGAAATTTCGTCCCAAAATTTAATTTAACTTAACTAAACACTTACCGGCAAATAACTGAGGGTACCGTCGCCGCATCATAGATTCAAGCTCCCAAATGAGTCTCTTGGTCATGTGATGCTGCCAACAAACCAAAACCTTCGAGATTTCCCTATTCCTCATAATCTGCACTCTACGATCCACAATCTCCATTGGCTGCTCCTCATATGTGTCATCAGGTCGTATCTCTACTAGTCGACATCAACCATAGGTCTCTACCTCGACCTAGCCAATCTCAACATCGAAACGTGAAATACCGAATATACCCCAACTAACTGCGACAGTAGCTCTAACTCGTAAGCTACACTGCCAATGCGTGCCTTGACCCTGTGTGGTCCAACAAATATAGGTGCTAGTTTCCCCTTAATGCCAAATCTCTTGTGCCCTTTCCACAAAGAAACCTTCAAGTACACCATATCATCACCCTCATAACTCGATTCCCATGATATTTGTCCAGGCATATTTTTTCTATCCTGCGCAACCTGAAGTCTGTGCCTGTCATGACTCGAATTTCCTAACCCTTGATTAATATTAATCCCTTAATCAAGATCATCGACCCGTGACATGGGACCCGCGTGAGATGCGCATTGACCGAGACACATAGTTGAGGTATATTTTACATTTATTGTGGTGTATGTCTAGTGTTATGTATATGTGTAGACTAATTAAGTCGGATCTTGTAGTTATAGGCGTCGAGACGCGAGCAGGGACATACCTCGAGTTACGTGCGAGCGGGGAACCAGTAGCTAGGCTTGTGATAAGTCTAAACTTAGTCTAATGTGGTTTAATTAATTTATTTCATAACATAAGGTATTTAATAATTGTAAATCAAATTAGATGTCCTATGGTTTTGATAAAAAAATTAAGGAGACATGGATATGCTTCGGGATGTGTGCTAGCACATACTCACCCACACAATTGTGTCAAACGTATAGTCACATGGGCTGATTAAGTGGAGTGTTAGGAGCAAATTGTGACCATGGGATATCCTAGATAGATGTGTGCACATCAAGATTAAATAACTAACTATAAATAGTCTCAGTAAATTTCTTCCAATGCTCATACATGCAAAGTGAAGAGAAAAAATTCAGAGTAGCTAAAATTTTCTTTTGGTGTTGGAAGTTGGGGGAATTAGAAGCCAGTTCATCAATCAAAGAGAACAAGAGTTAGCATCATCAACCACAAAACCCTAGGTAAGCCTCTAACTTCCATAAGATAAATTCAAGAGTTGTAGCTATGGATCAAAGGGATTTTGCCTAAAATCAGTTTTAAATGTGTTTCCTCATTGTTTAGAATCAATTGAAAGCTTTGGTTTGCATCTTAAACTCCAATTTTCAATTATCACAAGTTTTGCCATTTTTGTGGTTTTTCTTATGATTTCGAATTTCTGAATTTTGAGCCATAAAATGAGTTTGTTTTTGAAATCTAACACCATATTTGAACTCCTTGCCGAAAAACACTAGGACCAATATCAACTTTTTCAAAAAAGTGCTTAGAATTCAAAGTTTTGAAGTTTGGAAAATACTTGTTTTCTTCCCCAAATTTGTACAAATGCATGTTTAAAGTCAAGAATGAATGTATAGGATCAAAGTGCCTACCTTGTCTTGATTATTTGGAGGTTGTACTGGACCTTGGGGAGGAGAACAAGGTCTAGGGGCGATGGGATAGTGATTCCCGAGTGGGGAAACCCAAAAAATCTGAGACATCCCCAATTTCCCATGCAATTGGGTATGCCCGGCCTAGAACCGAAGTCCCCGAGTCGAAACTCGGCAAACCTGACGAGCCTAGTGAGCCTCCGTTCGTTTAAGTTATAAAATTTATGAAAGAGTTGTTACAAATTAACGCAGCGGAAAGTAATCAAACGATAGTAAAGGAAATAACTCAATTAAAGGGAAATTCAAGAATATATAAATGTGGAAAACTCCAAATATTCATGTACAATCCGATATGCATAGATACATGATACTAATCTCATTAAGATTCCAAGTTCCGTAACTCAAAAACATGTATATAAAACGCCATACAAATAAGCAAATAGTAAACCTACTCTAATGATCTCACAGGTCCAGCCGCTAAGTCCTCAAAGTAAGTCACCTAGACAGGGCCCCTTGCCCTTGCTGCTCTTCACCCTATCTGCACCCACCGTCACAAACTAGCTAGATAGTGAGTAACTGAAGAAAACAAAAGTAGTACCAGAAGAATATAATAGTAATTTATGATTTAACAACGAGACAGTCCAAATATCATGCGGTAATTGAATGACAGGAATGTAAATAAATCAAAGTGCATGATAAACAGACTGATAGATAGATATCAAAATTTGCATGTTCTAAGAATCAAAAGAGGCCCATGAGTGGTCTAATTTCACAACAATACGGCAATGATCTCGCAGGATCTCCCCGGGCAATGTCACAACACTAGTGCAGCTTAAAATCGAGAGGCATCGCAGCACCTCTCGAATCCAGTACCCAGTACACACAATACTAGGGGTGGTCAGTTACCCCAGCAGGAGGCACCCTAATTGTCCCAGCTAGTGCGGGACCACATGATACCTTTGAGAAACACACTCATGCCAAGAACACACAACCAACAATATTGAATGGAATATCAAGCAAGAGATCAATTCAACAATAACAATAAATAGAGGATGTATAAATCACATGATATTTCCTTACTCGCCTACTAACATACACACATACATAGCACATGTGTACTTATCTGACTAACGCAATCCCGGTGCCACTCCACGACTCTAACGCGTTTCCCACAGGTTCCGACTCCCTGTCAAAGGTTTGAACCCCAAATATTGGGTTTATGGTCATTAATCAATCCTAAGGTAAGCCTCAAAGTTATTCCAAAGTTTGGGTTTAAAATCGATGGAAATATGGACTCAAATAAGCTGAAAATTAGCTCCCTGGTCAAGCCATATTCGGTTCACACCGTATGGTCCATAGGGGTAAAACGTCTCACATGGCGTTTGGAACTTCAAACACATACACACAGTACTCCCGAATTACATACACATATTCACCATGGGCCATTGTTACTTAAAATGTCTTGGGTCACATTATACACCCACTAACCGTGGGCCCTTGTTGGGCCCAAACACCTCCCATCCCAAAAAATACACAACCTCACGTTATACACAACACAAGCCATGGCAATGCCTTAGTGGCTCACAGCACTCCACACACATGACGTCTCACATACAACGTTACACACTTACATCATTGGAACACATCCGTGGGCTTTTTTGCAAATAAAATAGTTGGTTATTGGGCGTTTGTTGGGCTTAAACACATTAACGTGTTCTAATCAAGCCCATACACTCAACACACACCTTAGAGACGTCGTGTCTCACACAAACTCGTGAAAAACGTCTTCAAACAATCCGATCTACACACATTACGTTTCATTCACGCTGTAAAGAACAACACACAAAACGCACCCCACGGCGTTAAGAACACCTACACCTTTCTCTCACGACGCACACACACACACAACGTATTCACGACTTAAACCAAAAATCTCGTATATGCATGACGCCTCCTTCACGCCGTAGCACACACAACGTCTCACACATACATGAAACTGAAATCAAGTCTCTGTTTCACTCGTTCCTGACTGATGCCATGACGTGCATAAGCTGGAAACGCAGCTCACGACATCACACAGGGAACAAAAGTTCAGATCACGTGGAAACACAAAGTTGGAAAACCACTCTTGGCAATCAACGTCGACATGTTTCTGAGCATCAAGACTCCCCAAAATTGACTCCGGATTGTCGTGGGATGTCCATATTTGATTGAAAACTCAAAATAAACACTAAATCCGAAAATCCAACAAAATTAACAAAATACATCAAAGAGCAACACCGGCGTCGATGCCGTGTGTTGATCGCTCCGGGGGTTGTCGAGACACCGGTGGAACACCAAGATTGTCTCCGGTAAGCCACCTTTGGTCATGGCGATTAATTTAAAACTTGAATAAATAACCCAAAATATAAAAGAGCAACAACACATGAACAAAAGAGAAAGATAAGAGAGCAAGGTTCTCACCTAGATTCCGGCGAGGATTTCGGCCGTCCAACACCACCCCCTGTGGTGGCTTGCTCTCCAAGCAAAGAAGAGAGGAAGAGGAGGAGAGGAAAGGAAAGATAAAAGAAAGATAGAAATGAGAGAAAAGTGGTGAGGGAAGCCCTTATATAGGACCAATTTTTCATCATCCTACACTCACTCATCTCTAGGTAGATCTTACATCTACCCTTTAAGCTGTCTCACAACCCTCCTAACTCCACTTGTTGACTTCTTTAAGTGACTCAGGTGTCACTTAACTATTCATCTTCCATGTTGATCTTGCGTTCCTCGGCCCACATTTTACTACAAATCGACTCGTCGCGTGCTCGTCGTCGCGCCCACGTTCTGACTTAAATAAAATATTATAATTATTATTCAAAAATCATTTATTAAGGTTTTATGTGTTTAAATTTTCCCCGTTCACCTAGGCGAAGCCTCACTCTAACTAAACAATCGCCTAAACGGCACGAGACTCGTATTAGATTATCATACTAATACAAAACAACACAGAATCATAAAATTTACCTCGGTGTCGACTCTCGAAGTCTGAAATACTTGATGCATCACGATAGCCTGGTCACGGTCCTGACAAGTGTAACACAAGTCGGGTTAAATTTTAATGGTTGTTACAAAATCTTTGTAGATTTTATGGGTTTTTGCACTCAGCGCGTTGGGCAATCCAACTAGCGCGCGCTAGGAAAATCCCCTAAGCGTGCTGGGCACCCTAGACAGCAAGATATTTCCTGTTGTCCTAAATTTTTCTGTAACACCTTAATCACCCAACCACTGGCCCCACATTAACCCACCCTAATACATGTCTAATTATAAGGTAAACATGTAATGACTTATAATAAAACAACAAATGAAAAACCTCTATTTTATTAACTAAAAATTATAAGGTAAACAATGTTAGTAGATTGACCTAGAGCACATGCCCCAACATCTCCCACTTTCACTAGGGCCAATCATTCATGTATCTAATACCCAATGATCTAACACGACCATCATGCTTCGCTTATGGAAGAGCCTTTGTCAAATGATCTGCAACATTGTCTTCTGTAGGAACTTTGCAAATCTTCAAGACTCCCCTCTCAATGATTTCTCTAATGAGATGAAAACGTCTGAGTATATGTTTGGATCCATGGTAAGATCTTGGTTCCTTGGCCTGTGTTATAGTCCCGTTGTTGTCACAGTACAAGCAAACAACGTTAGCAATACTTTGAACCACACCTAGTTCATATATGAACTTTTTGATCCAAACAGCATCCTTAGTTGCATCGGATGCTGCAATGTACTCAGCTTCAGTTGTAGAATCGGCCACAATCTCTTAATTTGAACTTTTCCAGCCCACTGCGCCTCCATTCAAAGTAAACACATATCCAGACTGCGATCTGAATTCATCGATATCAGTTTGAAAACTTGCATCTGTGTAACCATTTACAACAAGCTCTTCTTCTAAGCCTCCATAGACCAAGAACATTTTTTTAGTCCTTCTTAAGTACTTAAGAATTTTCTTTACTGCTATCCAGTGACTCTCACCGTGATCAGACTGGTATCTACTTGTTGCGCTTAAAGCATATGATACATCAGGTCGAGTGCATAACATGGCATACATGATAGATTCAATAGCTGATGCATATAGAATCATATTCATGTGTTCTAGCTCATCATTAATCTTTGGTCATTGAGTCTTGCTGAGAGTTATACCATGAGACATTGGCAACGATCCTTTTTTAGAGTCTTGCATTTTGAACCTATTCAGTACCTTGTCAATATAAGCACTCTGACTTAGGCCGTTCAGCCTTTTAGATCTATCCCTATAGATCATTATCCCAAGGATTTAGGCTGCATCTCCTAAGTCCTTCATTGAGAAACACTTCCCCAACCAAGACTTGACACTCTGCAAGGTTGGGATGTCATTTCCAATGAGTAATATATCATCAACATACAGTACCAGAAAAACAACTACGCTCCCACTGACCTTCTTATATACACAAGGCTCGTCTTCATTTTTAATGAAACCTAATTCCTTAATTGCTTCATCAAAACGAAGATTCCAACTCTAAGAAGCTTGCTTTAATCCGTAAATAGATCTTTGAAGCTTGCACACCTTCCTAGAATTCTCAAGATGAACAAACCCTTCAGGCTGTATCATATACACGTCCTCAAGTAGCTTTCTATTTAGAAAAGTTGTTTTGACATCCATTTGCCATATCTCATAGTCATAATGTGCGGCTATGGCAATTAGAATTCTAATGGACTTAAGCCTGGCTATAGGAGAAAAAGTCTCATCATAATCAACACCTTGAGTTTGTCTGAAACCTTTTGCTACTAGCCATGCTTTATAAGTATGCACATCGCCATCCATATCAGTTTTCTTCTTGAAAATCCATTTACATCTAATGGTCTTACCGCCTTGAGGAAATCAACCAGGTTCCAAACTTGGTTATCATACATGGATTGCATCTCAGAGTTCATGGCACTAAGCCATTTATCTGATTCAGGGCTAGACACAGCCTCCTGATAAGTAGTAGGTTCATTTTGATCCATGACCAACACCTCACTACTATTAGTAATAAGAAATCCAAATCTCTCTGGCTGATGTCTTACCCTATCAAACCTACGCGGGCCTTGTGACACCTATGGAGGCTCAACTAGTTCAAGACTTTGTTGATCTCCCACTGGCGGTTGAGTGTTTATTTGTGGTTCTTGAACTTCTTCAAGACTAACTTTATTCCTATTGTTGTCTTTTGAAATAAACTCTTTTTCCATGAAGACACCATTCCGAGCAACAAACACTTTGTTCTCAGTGGGATTATAAAAGTAGTATCCTTTAGTTTCTTTAGGATAACCAACAAATACACACTTGGTAGATTTGGATGATGATTTTTCTGAGATCTGTCGTCGTACGAAAACCTCACAGCCCCAAATCTTAAGGAATAACAAACTTGGCATTTTCCCAATCCACACCTCATGTGGTGTTTTATCAACCGCTTTAGAAGGAACACGATTCAGTGTAAACGCAACAGTTTCTAAGGCATAGCCCCAAAAAGAAATAGGAAGATCTGCATGACTCATCATAGACCGAACCATATCCAATAAAGTTTGATTTCTCCTCTCAAAAACATCATTCCATTGTGGAGTTGATGGAGGAGTTAACTGTGAGACAATCCTATAGTTTCTAAGATGATCATCAAACTCTTGGCTCAAATATTCACCACCTCGATCTGATCGAAGTGCTTTAATAGTTTTGCCAAGTTAATTTTGCACTTCATTCTGAAATGTTTGAAACATCTCAAAAGATTCACCTTTATGTTTCATGAGATATACGTAACTATATCTGCTGAAATCATCGATAAAAGTAATGAAGTACTGATAACCACCTTTAACCATTGTGTTTATAGGATTGCATACATCAGTATGTATTAAACCCAATAAGTCAATTGCCTTTTCACTGTGTCCAGTAAAAGGACTCTTTGTCATCTTGCCTAATAAACAAGATACATATGTTTCATATGATTCAAAATCAAATGAATATAAAAGTCCATCTTTATGGAGTTTAGAAATGTGTTTCTCATTTATGTGGCCAAGTCAACAACACCAAAGGTAGGTTTGATTCAAATCATTTGACTTAAATCTCTTTGTATTTATGTTAAAAATAGGAGTATCTATGGACCTTTTCATGTTTAGAATATAAAGACTATTGCACAAATCGACATTTGCATAAAAAAAGGTCTTTACGAGAAATAGAGCATTTATTATTCGCAATAATGAAATTAAAACCATCCAAATCCAAACATGAAACTGAAATGATGTTTCTGCTCAAGGAAGGGACATAATAACAATTATTTAAAACTAAAACTAGTCCACTAGATAACGATAACTCATAGCATCCAATAGCCAACACAACAACTTTTGCTCCATTTCCGACTTGTAGGATAACTTCTCCTTTCTTTAGCTTTCTACTTTTGGTGAGACCCTGCACATTAATGCAAATGTGAGAACTACATCCAGTATCCAATACCAAGGAATCACTAGTACACAAGTTAACTTCAATAACGTAAATACCTAAAGCAGTAGTCGCACTACTTTTCTTTTTCTTTTGATCTTCAAGAAAGAGCTTCCAATTTCTTTTTCTAGTGCAAGTGGGAGATGTTAGGATATGTGCCCTAGGCCAATTCTGTAAATATTGTTTAACTATTATAAGTAGATACATGTTTCTTTTATAATAGTATCCATGAATAATTATTGTATTATTCTAAACGCCCCTAGTCAGTTATCATTGTAGGAACAATAATAAATTAAGATTAGTATAAGTCTTGATTGATAGTCATATGATGAGTATACGTATACGGATACGGATCAAGATCATGAGTATTTCTTAGGAACAAATACTGGACTGACCCGCTATAAGAACGCTACATGGTCAATGTCATAAGTGATTCTCATGATAGTTATATCATTTAGTCTTTCGACTTGAGATCACTAGAGACTCCAACATTAGGAGCACAATGATTTGACACAATTAAACGTTGTCTTTAATCGGATGACTATAAAGATTGTGATTGGTCATTGTCCGACTAATGTGTGGAAGTTGTGTGATCAATATAGGATTTGTTCCTTTGTGTGATCAATATAGGATTTGTTCCTTTCTTTTAGAGAGAGATATCTATTGGGCCCTTCAATATGTTAGACTGATAAATGGTCAAGTCTAGTGAAATGATTGGATCAACGTCACTTGACAATTTCAGTATACTCGAAGATCGAGACTAGTAGATTGAACTATAAGGGTGACATTCCATGTCTTAAGTTCAATCAAAAAGATATCACGTGACAAAAGAATATGATATATACTGTCTATTAGGTTGTATCAATTTATTGATCTTCATACAACTTGGGTAGTCATAATGTCTTGCTAGAGGCCGATTATGACTTGTGTGCCGAAAAGGGTTTTGGTTCACTGCCAATGTTGTATAAACCTATTGGGTCGCACACAAAGAATAGACTTGCGCGATTTAATATTATATAAGGTTGATGAATTTTATTTGATAAAAAGTGTCCTAGTTTGACTAGGATTCAAAACTCTCCTACATTTCTAGTATGACTAGAAATTTAGTCTCTTAGTAAATCCTATTTTGAATAGGACTCTAATTGGAAATAAAGTATGACTTTAATTCTTATTTGAGTTTTAGATAAATTACAACTCTTATTGGATTAGTAATTATAGATTGTCTATGACTATCCTTTTTAGAGTTGAACTTTATCTAAGACTTTATTTAGAGTATGATTATGAGATGGAGTTTTTTTAAAACTCGACCTATTGAACTATAAATAAGACATTAGGGTCATAGTTGTAAGAGTGTGAGACTTTTCTACAGAGTTTTGTGAGAATTTTGTTCCCTAGAATTGTTGGCGCTAGCACTTCAGATTATGATCATTCGTTCGTGTGTGGATTTCCGATAAGAGGACCTTTGTCTCTGACAGCGTCTTAAAGGAATCAATCAACACCAAACAAGGCAAACATGGAGTTGTGCTTGTAAAGGTATGGTTTTTATTTCTTGATATATCAGTTTAATGGAATCGATAGGATCTTGGTTCAGGGATATTCGAAAAGGTTTCGAAAAATTTTGCTGCGCTTAATCCGCGAAACCCAACAAGTCAGACTGTGGTACGACGGGTGACACATGAGCATGGATTGTTGGAGGCAATGTCGCTGATGTGTTTGACTGAGGCAATGTCGGTGATGGATTGTTGGAGATTTATTTTGAGTCACGGGTTCTTATTGTGTCTCTAGAGTGGGTTGCTGAGTGTCAAAGGGCTGACGGACATTTTGGTCGCTTCAGTTGGCTGGCTTAGGATCCGGGTTTCACAGATTGGTCTGGTTCATCAAGCAGGTGCTTGAGATATAGGGGCAGGTTGTGGATACTTGGGGTACAGGAGCTGACAGCATTCTGGAGGACGTACACCCTTCGCGATATACAATTCATCTGCTAGGACCAAAATGTACCATGATTTGCAGCGCTTGTTCTAGTGGCCAGGAATGAAGGCATATGTGGCTTCGTACGTCAGAGTGTGTCATATTTGCCAGCAGGTTAAGTCTGAACACAGGAAACCAGCCGGGTTACTTTTGTGACGACCCTTCCCCGACCTAAGGTCGGGTCACCCGGCTTAGGATCGAGTCGCCCGGCCTAGACTGCTACTTGGACTCGATACCTGAACCAAGCTCAAATAACAGTCTGGACGCCTCTCAAACAAACCTGCGGAATACACATTGGCTAAACAAAGATAATAATTTCGGAATTAATATAAAGAGATATCCTTAAGCCAATAAATTAAAGTTCACAAGAACATCTATAAAACTATACCTGGGTTTGCATTCATTTAAAACTAAACGAAGTTTATTAAAACTCTCAAATGGATCAATTAAAGGTAAGTATGTTTCAAACTACCCAAAGATCTAATTTAATTATAACCCAAGTTTAATAGTTTCAAAATCGAATATACATAATATATATCAACACAAGGCTCACATCAAGATGAGACTTCAAGCCCGCCTCTCCCTTCTCTTGATCTAGCGCTATCGCGGATACCTGAGATGTAAGTGGGGTGAGCTAAAAGAACCAACGGAGCTCAATGAGAGGAAAACCTCGATCAACTATCAAACATGCAAGTATTACCTATAAAGCAAAACAACTCTATGCATGATGTTGTAAATCGAATCGCAAAGCATTTAATGAAAAGTAAAAGAGGCATGGTTCTTGTTCGTAAAGGGGGTATAAACAAGTTCAAAACAAGCAAAGCATGAAAGTAAGATTCATTATTTAATAAGCAAGAACTAAGCATACTTTTGAAACCACATCAAGAGGGTGAAATCACAGTTTGTAAATAAATTCATTTGTCCATGCAACAGTATCCAATAAGAGATTTACCATAAGAAATAGTATTAAATATAAATCGTTGTTCTATTCAATGCATTTTAGCTCTTAGTATGAACCCGGTGACCGAAACACATGCCCTCGAGGTGATGAACTATTAGTATACACAATGGCCGTTGTGAACTCCAATTAATTCCATCAAGCCAACAGCAAGTGCTTCCAAGCCATCCCAGTTGGGATCACTTGTTTATTTAATGTTTCGGAGCACGGAGCCCTCAATTTGATGGATTGAATAGTCTCATCCCGCTAGTCGGAACACGAACCCCTCGATTTGATAGACTGAATTAGTCTCATCCCGCTGAGCGCAGACTCCTCGATTTCATGGAGTGAATAGTCTCATCCCGCTAGTCGGAACGCGGACCCCTCGATTTGATGGCACACAACCACATCCCGTTTCAAGTGTTCATATCACTTACTTTCCAAATATTAGTACATTCATACCATTAACTAATGCAACCCAATATCCCAAGTCCTTTAATTTAAATCGTGATTATAATATATACTAATAACATGCCATATTTGATAGATGAGCGACGCTATCCACTTACCTGAACTCACCGCGAATCATAATCTTGATCCTCTCGTGTTTGGGCTCGATGTGAACTGTCTCGTGAATCTAGACAATTTGAAACAATAATTACTTTGTGTATCTACAACCATACAAGTATAACACATTGTCTAGACCTTAGGAATTCATCTTTTTTTATAGCTAATTTCACTTAAAGTCATTCACGACTCAAAAGTCAACTCTTGATTCGAGTAAAATAATAATTCGGTGACACAAAACAAGAAAAATTCTGGTGAAACTTGGTTTCCAACATAAATCGAAGACGCTCAATTAATCATAAGTAAAGAGATCCAAATCACCGTACAAGAGTCAAGTTAGACTTTAAATTTCTTGAATCATAGTATTTAGTCAAAATCCACAACTTAATCGAATAAGTTCATTTTTAAAGAAAAGATTTAAAGTCACTTTCAAGTCAAAAAAGATTTAAAGTCTCTTTCAAGTCTTGACTTAGTCTCAAATTCATCGAAATGATGTATCAAATCCACGTTCGATTAATGTGATTAAAATGTATTTGAAAAGAGACCAAAATCTATACTTTACAATTAGAGACTAAGTCCATTTTTAAAGAGTTCACAACACGATATGACTTAGAACAAAATACATCGGTTCAAAGGTTACAACAATCACGTGAAAACCATAAAAGCGTACTTCATTTAGTTTCTTAAAGCAAAGTAGGACTAAAGATTTAAACGGCTTATTTAGAACAAGTCTCATTCTCTTTTGATGATTTTATCAAACACATAAAGTGCATGATTTTCCAATACCATTTACAAAGTGTAAAAACCTTTGAAAACAAGTTCAAAATGTCGATAGATGCATAAACCTTTTCATGATTTGCTACAAGTCATAATAACAAGAGCAACGCATCGTTTAGACTCATTATCATGATTTTTAACGAATGGAAAACCCCTTTCAAGACTTTATCTAGAAAAATTGAACAAACATTGCTAATCGCTAACTCATATTGTCAATACCAATACCAAGACAATAAATGTAGGGGGATTACAGTCTCACCATGACTTCAATGGAAACTTCGACTCCAAATCTTCAATAAATAATAAAGAAATCAAGGAGGGAAGTGAGGTTGTACCTCTCTTGAGCTTGAACTGTTTAACAAGATTGGGGCTAAGATTTTCTTATCACATCTTTATATAGATTTAGGGTTACAAACTAGAGTTGAACAAAATCATTCAAAAAGTCTAAAACGCCCTTATGGGCCTTAGGCCCAATCAACCTTGTTATTTAATTATTTCCCTTTACTTTAGTCAATTATTCCTTAAATAAAATAAATCATAATATACTACACACATAATATGCACACCAAACACAAATAATATGATTAATTACTGTTTTGCCCCCAATGCGGGTTTTTTAAATTCTGGGTCGTCACAACTTTATTCACTGCCCATTCCATAATGGAAATGGGAGCATATCACGATGGATTTCGTTAGTGGTTTACCGCAGACTGCGAGTAGTCACAATGCAGTTTAGGTGGTGATTGACAGATTGACGAATTCGGCTCACTTCATCCCTATCTTTATGAAGTACTCTGACAGGGATCCTAGGTTGACATCGAAGCTATGGGAGAGTATGCAGGATCAGTTTGGCATTAGGCTTCAATTCAATACGGCTTTTCATCTTCAGACAGACGGTCAGTCGGAGAGGTTGATTCAGATCCTGGAGGATATGCTTAAGGCTTGTATTTTGCAGTTGTGCGAGTTTGCGTACAACAACAACTATTAGGCGAGCATTGGCATTCCACCGTTTGAGGCATTGTATGGTAGTCCCTGCAAATCACCTGCTTATTAGGCATCACTAGAGGATGCGGCGGTAATTGGGCCTGATGTTGTTGACCACACAGAGAATGTGGCGGCCCCAATTTCCGGGGTCGCCCCGTGCTAACAGTTACTTCTCCAGCTCATGCACCAGAAATAACTGCCACGTCATATCTCTATCCATCGTCTAAGAATCTTCAAATTAGAGCTACTTATCCATAAGTAACAGTGGAAGTCTTGTCTTAATAAAAGAAACATTATATAAAGTTATTTAATTCAATCTATAGTGGAAAACCCTATTTATACTTGCATATAGGCGATCAACTATACCAATATATATACAAGTATAGAAGTGGTTGTAGTCTCTCATCCCAAAGTAATACAAATATCAACATAATACACTAGCAACATACGTACTAGCAGGCTTCGGCGTAGGCAAGACAGATATAATCGCCAAAGATCTTCTTACCCCTGCTGATACTGGTATCTGCACTCAGTTATCACAAAAACCAGATAACGAGTCCAGTAAGTAAAATCCCAAGGAAAACCACCAGGCATTTAAATTTATGAACATAAATGGAAACCAATAAACAGTGTTAAATAATCATGCAATAATCAAGGAAATAACGCAGGCAACTGCTCAAAAGGAAATGCATGAATACCAACACCAAGAAAACAAATTGGGTGTGCAATAAATACCGCCAGTGAAGCTAGGATCAGTGGCCCAGTCATACCCTACTCCAAAGACCCCGCTGACTGTATCCTAGTCACCAAATACATTTGAGAAGAAGAAACCCCACACAAAAAAAAAAAAAATCGCTTCGAACGCTACCGTTCCCATCACAATCGGATTTAGATTGACAAATAAATAAAGCTCAATGAATAGAATAAGAAAATGCAATAGTGGTGTTCAATTGGGTTTTACATACCTCAATCCGCACTCAACAAACCCCGAGAATACCCCCCGGTTCGACCCTCGACTAATTCCCGACTCAATTCTACTGTCTTGAGACTCCTGGGACCAAATTTCAAGGTTTATTGGTCAATAATTTGGTTTATAATCAATTTTGTTCAAATTCACACTGTTTTCCATTCCAGATGATCATTAGCGCGCTGATTCCAGCTATTAGCGCGCTAATAGATCTTAATCACTATTCATCATCATTTCCAGAAAGAAATTAGCGCGTTAATTCCAGCTATTAGCGCGCTAATAGCACTCTGTCAGGCATTTCCAGATTCAAATTTCTGGATTCCAGCACCTCCTAAACCCATTCAAATCGATTTTTCCACTTCCCACATGCCTCATTGACACCCAAAAACATCATTAAACACAAATTTATCGAGCTTAAACCTCAAATTCAACAAATCATAAAAATCATGTTCAAAACCCATTTTCACAAATTCATCAAATCTCTCTCAAACTTGATCAAATACACAACTCATGTTATACCAACCTCATGAACATGAAATCTCAACCAAATACAGAATTTAGCACTTCACAAATTCGAATTTCCTCAAATTCTTCAACAAAACCGAAATCTCATACATCACCCAAGTTTGATGAATCATACCTTGGGATCTTATTGTTGATGGCCTTGATTCACTCTCCAAATCCAGCTTTCCTTCTCCTACCTCTTCCCTCTCACCGATTCTCTCCTCTTCTCTCTCAATTTTTCTTCTTCTTCATTGTTTGATCGGTCAAACATGTATATATAGTTGGTTCTTGATCCACTGTGTACACCCATCTCTAGGACAATCCTATGGTCTCCAACCACCCTGTGTCACCCAACTCACTAACACCTTATCTTAACACTGGTGACCTCAAACTGCCTTATTGTGCATCCCGAGGAACATCCAACTGATGCCAATTTATCCAGCCACAACTATAGGACTTTACAAATTTCAATTGATTTGGCCTATATAAATTACCAAATCTACTCAATAAATTTCCAAAATTTATAAATAGGGTCATACTAGTCTCCCGACCACTCGGCACCCGGTGCCCCACGTTCGGCACGCACCCCGAGGCGGTCCCACACCTAGTGCACCAAATATAATTTTATCTTAAGGTTATATTAAATTTTCATTAAATTAAATCCTCCACCTTAGTCATGCTTATTAAATTTTATCTAATCAAACCCCAACGCCCGGCTTTACTACTTCCGAACCCCCGCGTTGGCCTGACTCACACCACGAAACCCGGCGCTCAACCTCGCCCGACATCAAATTACACCCATGTGATGTTTATATAAATAATAATAACTTTCCCATCACAATAATAGACATACAACATACACAAATAACATAATACAAGCCTGGGTACTCATTTTCAAGTTAACCCAGCTATCCACGTAACGCCCAAATTACCCGTTAATCCTCGTGATTAACACAAATCCTGATTTAATTAATTTGGGCCGTTACAGAGAAGGTTAAGCAGATTCGACTGAGACTACTGGCAGCACAGGATAGACAGAAAAAGTATGTGGACAAGTATCTCTAGGGTCTGAGCTATGATATTGGTGACTTGGTGTATTTAAAGGTTTTGCTCAGGAAGGGTCATCAGAGGTTTGACATCAAGTGGAAACTGGCACCAAGGTTTATTGGATCATTAAGGGTCGAGTCACGCATTGACACTGTGGCTTACAGCTTAGGGTTACCACCACAATTAGCGAGGGTTCATCCAGTATTTCATGTATCTATGCTAAGGTTAGCTAGGTCAGGACCGAGACGGATGGTTGATGTGAGACAGATTGAGGTTCGACCTGATGTGACCTACGAAGAGCAGCAGATGGAGATTATGGATTGCAGGATACAGACTCTGCGGAATAGGGAGATCCCGAAGCTATTAGTGCGATGGCAGCATCATGGGACTGAGGGACTTACCTAGGAGCTCGAGTCTACAATGCGGCATCGATACCCTCAGCTATTTGCTAGTAAGAATTTCATTTTATTTAAATTTTGGGACAAAATTTTAACTAGTTGGGAACAACTGTAACGACCCAATTATTAATTGTCATTATTTATGACGTCATTACAAACGTGGACGACAGCTCGGATGTTTGTAGACCCTGCAGTTAGTTCGCAACATGCCCGGATTATGTATACAGTATGTGTTTTGTGTGCTTTTTGCTGTATTTGCGATGTATTGTTCAAATTAGGTTATTTGCATCACAACATTGTATGTTTATATTGTATATATGTTGAGCGAGATTGTGTGACGGGTATTTGCCTTGGGTAGCGTCT